>CM037793.1:27073896-27107696 GCA_021229015.1 Solen grandis | reverse complement strand
CAGTGGTTTCAGAGGAGATGTTGTTTAAAGGTTTCTCTAATACACCCTGGCGGCCATGTTTTTTTACGGATCGGAATAATTTTAGCAACTTTGGTAGAGGTTGACCCAAGGAACATCTGTACCAATTTATTTTAAAATCTGGCCAGTAGTTTTGAAGAAGATGATTTTTAAAGTTTTCATTTTTTCCCCTTTTTGTTGCCATGGCAACCAGAGTTCTACATGGATCAAGTTTATTTTAGCAACTTTTGTGAAGGTTGACCCAAGGATCATCCCTGCCAAATTTAATCAAATTCTGTCCAGTGGTTTCAGAGGAGATGTTGTTTAAAGGTTTCTCTATATACATTTAAGGCAAATAAGCCCCGCCCCTGGCGGCCATGTTTTTTTACGGATCCAAATAATTTGAACAATCTTGGTAGACACTTACCAAAGGAACATCTGTGCCAAAACATTTTGAAATTCAGTTGGTTGTTTTGGAGAAGAAGACATTTTAAGTTTTTTCTTTCCGTTGCCATGGCAACCAGAATTCCAAATGGAATTCAATTCTTTGAACAACTTTGAAAGGGGACCACCCAAGGAACATCCCTGTAAAGTTTTATCAAAATTGACCAAGCGGTTAAGGAGGAGATGTCGTTTGAAGCAAAATGTTGACGGACGACGGACGGACGGACGGACGGACGACGGACGGACGGACGACGGACGAAGACCGGTCACAATAGCTCACCTTGAGCCTCTGGCTCAGGTGAGCTAAAAACAATAACAACAACAAAAACAAAACAACAACAGATACATGTATATAGAAATTTCAGCTCATGCAGCTTAAGCCCAAGTGACTTTTTTCTGTACAACTGTACAATGTCAAGGTCTGGGATATGTAGAAAAAAAAAACTTTAGCATTACTGTTTGGCACAGCAACAAATGTACACGCACGCGTAATTAGTATCCTTGAAGGATTCAATCACAATAAAGACAGTCAAAAATCAATCTGGCTCCGCTTCTTGAAAATATTTACAAAAGGACTGTCGATCTTCGGCTAAAACTCAAGATTCATATGAAATAAAAATTCAAATAGAATTCTATGTTCATATTTAAGCTTGATAATCATACGTGATTATAGTTGTTATTTTATAGATAATCAAATCTGTTCATTTTAACACTAACATTTCAAAATTAACTATGTTAAGATGGAGATGAGATAATATTTTCTAGACTGGTATATTTGGTTTAGTAAGAAATGATTAGTCTCAGACAAAAGTCATTTCCTTCTGACACGCAGATACTTTGTATAACTTGTTATATTCAGCAGAATACCTACTCCTGTTGTATATAGATGGTGAAAAGTCATTATTATTATGCTGAAGATTTGATTTCATTTTTATGCTAAAGTCTTCTCCTGGCATGCCTGAACGCACCGAAGGCTACTCGAACTTATGCATTCCCAAAAAGCTTTTTGAGGAATGGTTTCTCAATGTGTCCCAGTAGAAAACTTTAGCATAAATATAGTCTCCCTCTAACAGTTGTAGGGTAGTGCCCGTGTGACTTGTGTAGTTGGCCGGTCCCTGCTTAGCGTAACAGTCGGGTGGGGTGCTGGTATGCTTCAGGATGACCTCCTCCTGGCTCGCACGTTTAGGTAACCGGGCAACCTGCATGACGTTGTAGCTCATGGCACTGGTAGATTTCATACGTTCCATAGCGTCACAGATAAAGTCCATCTGAAGGTAAATAAAGTACTGCCCCGCTTTCTTTACCTCCACCTTGCCATGACTGTAGATCAGGTCTTTGGAATTTCGATTGAATGCCGTGTCATCCCAATGCACTTTCATTCCATTGGACTCTGTTATCAAACATACCATCGGTAATATATGAGTAATATTAAGTTAATAACATACTTGCACATATAATTTGCACATATGATGTAGAACGTAATTATAAAGCTACTGGTGAAATTTCATACCTAAACGACCTGTAATAAAACGGGTGGAGCTATAGAACCCTGGACGGCGTATGGATGGCTCCATGGCGCTTTTTAGTTCTACAAATACCTTTCTGCTGGTCCCCGGTTTCCGTTAACATTCATTCGTCTTAATGCTTACTGCTAAGAGAATAGCCACAGGACATAAGATTTACAAGTGATATATAAAATACATTGCAAAGGTACACAATGTAATTTACTAACTTACGTAGATGCACATTAAAGATGTATACATAGACTTATGAGTAGTGAGAAGAAAAACTCAATGACACTAATGAAATAGTTAAAAGAAAGCATGTATAACCTTTGCATGTATACGCAGGCACTTCTCATTTAGATGAATGCATTTGTCAGTTACATCAATTTATCAACTGACTTTGATGCAACTTACAGCTGTATTCATAAACTTATAAGTAGTGAGAAGAAACAACTTAATAATACAAATGAAATAGTCAATTGAAAGCATAACCTTTGCATTATACGCAAACACTTCTCATTTAGATGAATGCATGTGTAAGTTACATCAACCGATTATTTACATAAATGCCCTTCCATAGAAGACGGTGTTAACGAAAACTCTCTTGTCCACCTCAAACATTTTTACATCCATTCAAATGACAAATTTCTCACAATTTCTTTCCATCTTATCAGTGCTCCTTGAATTTCATCATGTGTGAGTAAGATTTAACAATATCTTACAATAGTAACATGTTACACCAAAATATCAAGGTCGGTGATGTTATGTAAGCGAGCACTCATAAATTGCATAAATACCAGGCTTAGAAATAAATCTATTCTGCTGAAAACTGAAAATATCATCCCATGATCTGATTGCTCACGATCACTCATGCTTGGGCATTTTATAACAGACACAGTAAAAAACCTTAACACGTCCCAATAAATTAATGATTTCAGTACATTGATATCTTAAGTTTCCTGTTCTGGTGATTGCTACTGTTAATTACCATTGCAAATCTGGTAAACTATGCTATTGTCCAGTAAATGTTCGATGAACAACTTGTGTTATGAAAGAACAATAGGTTGACTTACCTAACGGGCTCTTAAAGGCTCCAATCAGTTTAATGGCTGGTTTTGGGGTATCCTCTACATTATTTCCACACTCTATGTATCCAGGATTTTCTTGAAGTAAAATAATCAGGTTGTGATGATAATAAATCCATCAAACCTGTCCTTTGTAACAATCAAGGGAACAGTTAAACGTGACCGATCAGTCGAACTGACCGCTAAATAGAGGCACATTATATAATAAAAAGCATGTTTTTGATTGGCTGGTTAACACACGTGATCGCTGAACAGGGTTAACTGTACATTTAGTAACATACTAGTTAACAAACTGATGTTCATATTTCACTAACATTAGTCCCATGGAGCTGACGAAGCTAATGTTACTAGAATTGATAGTCTAGTTCGTTAAACTGGTTTGAAAATATTATTTAATTTCCAATTTATACTTAGCCCCTATGGCCGATTCCTGGGCTAGATCAGTACTTTGTCAACGAAGGCCATGAGATTACAAACATCCCAAAATCAAACTTTCGGATTCGAAGACAATACCATAGGGCCACTGGAATATGGTTTCGCTATTTTCTTTTTATGAGTTATTGAATAACGGAGCTCAAGAACATCTAAATGATTCGTGAAACGCAAGCTTTGTTGTCTTAGAACATGCAAAGAAAAAACTTTATTTATGTTACATCGATTACTAAACAAGTTCTTATAACTTATATTAATCACTCTCGATGGCTCTGCGGCGTTTGTGGTCATTATTGTGGAAGGAAACCCACGTGTCTGGACGGGCGACCACTGTACCCTCTCAGTGACCAGGAATCAAACCCGGGACGCATTGGTGAGAAGAGAAGCGCGTTACCACTACGCTATCCAGGCACCCATGCATAATCATGACTGAAGTAATATGAGTAATTAACAAAACATTAGCCTAACTATATCAATTAGGCCCTATAATCTAACAACGACGTAATAAAGCACAGAAAGTCTTGTCAAATGAACATTACCTTCATGTCGTTTCTTTCTGAACCATACATCTGTATACTGAAACAAATAAAAAAAACATACACTATGGCTTGATTTAGTACACTGGAATAAATAAAGATAAACGAATGGAAGTTGTAAGAAACCTTAAGCCACGCATAGTATTATATAGTTTAATCACAGTAGCGCCGAGCGGTTAGAGCGTCTGCCTCGGAATCGGGAGGTCGTGGGTTCGATCTCCAGCCGTGACATACCGAAGTGGTAAAAAATGAAACGGGTATAGCTCCATTGCTTGGCACTCAGAATAAAAGGGTAGTTCCAGGACTGGTTGACCCGGTGACAAGATAATGTGACTGAGTGTGGTATCCTGCCACATGTCTACGGCGTGATACTAAAGTGTGGCAACACTATATCTGTTTCATGTAGACATCGTTTCCAAATGACTGAAATGGCTGTCGGTGGGACGTTAAACCAAGAAGAAAAAAAAACACCAAACAAACAAACACAGATTATTTGTGAAGGGATCAGTTGTTAGCAATAAGTAATAAAAAGTTGTTCATATTTTTGTAAAAGAAAAGCGCCCTAGTAATTTATTCCACCTTGGTGAGTTGTCAGCTTGGTCATTTTGCCAGAGAACCGACAAACTTTGTTGGTTAATTGAATATTGTCCTATACAGTCAATACTTATTGGGCTGAGAAAGTAGTTCCCATCGGCGAAATAAGGCATGAAATAGTTCCCATAATAACAATCAAAATTAATATTTTACACACGTTTTATGATGATTAAAAAGTATTTATTCAATGTTTCTTTACTTTTGATCCTTAAAATACACTTAAATCCACGTTTAATACGTGTTTTCTGTTTTGACAAGATTCTTGTCATTGAGCCAATTGCAGAGATGTTATGTGAGGAACGAACGACAACTCTGCTTGGAGATTGTACTAATTGGTCATCTGTTATTTAACAAATGCTACTTTTTTGTTACATTTAATTTAATAGAGTAGCAAGCATATCATACAGTGGCTTAGGTCACAGAACAGTTACATCAGCTTGTTTTTTGTTTTGTTTAACCGATGTCAATATCAGGTAACAATCAATCATATCTATCCAGGTATACGTTTTCTTGGACCATTGCCATAATTATACGTGGGACCGTAACACATATATGCAATGATTGTCAATCTGCATGTCCACATGCCTGTTACATTACAAAAGCTTCCGTTTCTCCCATGTCAGACCAGTGTAGTTTAGTCAAATTGAACACATAGCATTTCCTCTCGTCAAATTAGGCGCTTTGTTCGTTTATAATCACTCGGAATATAGCGCGAAATCCAATATTTTTGTACAAAACTGTGTACATTTACTATGTGTCGACATAGTAAAAATAATATTTTTTATAAATTTATAGCTAAATACTTCTTCTTAAGACGGCAAATTTGACGTCAGTAGCCTTATTTGCCCTTACTAATCAGCAAACAATGGCTTTTTTGACAGGATTAGGTTTTGTCATCTTGTTTTGACATCTGGAGAAACAAACACGTAACTCGCGAGAACACAACACCCTGTGCTAAATAGTTTAGTTTCCTGCGACATAGTTGCTTTTAATCACCGTGGACGTAAAGGTTAGTTTATAGTTTGCTTTTATCACTTCACGATATAGTCACAAAGGCGGAGCCCGAGCGAGTATATCATATAGTTAAGTATTGCTTAGTTCATATTTGCCTCAAACTACACGCCCTCGTGACTATGACGTGTATTATGCGTCCACGGTGATTAAAAACAATTAATGTATGGAATTATATTTTGACCAATACATTAAGCAGGTTAATGTTTGTTATCGAGGGGTTAACAAGTTAAACCGCTCGCTCGACTTCGCCGACCTTGAGCGGTTTAATTTGTTAAACCCTCGATAACAAACATTTACCTATAAATACCAGCGCCTGGTTGAACGAGTGATAAATAAATAATTAGGACCAAGTGAGAAACCCCTTTGATTCGGACATGTGGTAATTGGGTCAAAGGTCTGTAACTATGTCTTTTGAGAGATTGATTTTTCGGAAATCAAAAGAGAAAGTAACAGTCTTATATGTTGTTTCAACACACGAAGCTCAACTTACATCATGTATAATGTTATAAATGCATGCACCATTGTTGTAGACCAGTTAGTTTCTATTTACTCACGCTAGAGTATGCTTGTGTTATGTACAATAAAACATTATAACCATGAAGGTGTTCGGTTATCTTGATACAACATAAAGTATATAAACATATTAAACCGCTCAAGCTCGGCGCAGCCGAGCGAGCGGTTTAACTTGTTAAACCCTCGATATCAAACATTAACCTATACTTACGTCATGTATTAAATCTTCCAAGTGGCCAGGTTTAGCACAACAGATATCTCCTTCATACACCTGCACGTTCTGCAGCTGATCATCAGGGTGAATCTTCAACTGGGAACACCTGAGACAAAGTCCAGTGTCCTGTATGCTTGGAGTGTCCTCACTGTTTAGAAACACCCCCGTCAGTATGCACAGTACTAAAGTCATCAAATTGATGACCGAAAATATGTAGATCCACAGTTGGTAGTTTATTTCTTCCTTTTTGGTACTACTACCAACCTTTTCACCCTTAATCATCTCTTCCCTCTCGACATTTTCTTCAGCCCTGTGTTTTCCTGCCGCCATTCTGATTGTAAACAAACGCAGTTAACGTTGCAGTCTCTATTTATAGATCGACTGACCTATATTTTTATCGGTATAGAGTGGAGGTCAACCTTGGGACATGCAAAGCGACGTGTGATTATTAATAATGATTTTGGTTTTAATATTAGTAATAGAGGTAAAATTATCAGAACAGCAGCATTAAACGCAAGCCCTATTAAGCTAATGTAATCCCGGCATTACACCCAGTGCACATGCTTCAATTTGCATATGTGAGTATTTATTTGCACACCTGCATATTTGCTCACGTAAGTTGGTGAACGCACTCACATGAATAAAGTTTACCCCATATTTTGACATAGTTGGGAAAAAGCGTCAATGTTAACTTTCTTATGAATATGTAATTATTTGCACATAAGCTGTATGGAAACACCATATGCGCCTCTTTAATTACTATTCGTCTGCTACACCCGATCGTTTTCATTATCAGGTCATGCTTGAGATATAATCACTCTATAGCAAGCTGAACGCGTTATATATTTTTCAACTGTCCATTATTAATTGAAATTTAATTGAATTTTCATATCTTGCTGTTGTGTAATAGTGTTGAGATAATTCAATTATTTTTTTAAATTATTTATAGGTTCCACAGAGGAAGTATAGGTGCTACTCCCCCACTTCACTTTTAGACATTAACTTTCTGGCAGATTAGACCCTGAAGCAACCCATTCTGGGTATATCATCAGAATATGCCACATGTCTTGGTAAAAGGGATGCTGACCATCCTCTTTCCATGAAGTGGTTTCGAGGATTTATGTCACGATGGCCAGAACTGAAAGTGCTTAAACCCCGTGGCCTGGTAACTCAACGAGACAAGGCAACCACTGTTGATTGCATTTCAAGTTACTGCCGTGAACTTGGTTCTACCCTAGATAAGTACAGCTTAAAGGACAGGCCAGAACGCATTTATAATGTGGACGAAAAGGGGCTATCAGCATCGCACTCCCCATCAACAGTTGTTACATATTGTAAATTCACCTCTGGACCAAGGTCACTTGTTACTGTGATAGGTTGTGGTAATGCACTAGGGTGTAGTGTACCACCTTTTTTTGTGTTTCCTGGGATAAGGATGAGACAGGAGCTGTTGGATGGTGGATGTGCTGGTGCTGATGGAGATGTCACTGAGTCAGGATGGAGCAATAGTGTTGTGTTTCGTAGGTACATTGAACATCATCTTACAAAATACTTACCTGAACGTTCACATTACAATCCTGTGTTAGTACTTTAACTTTCACATATTAATCTAGGCCTGATCAACTGGGCAAAGGCACACAATATTATATTGTTCATCCTACATGCACATACTAGCCAACATAATCGCTGGTTCCCCAATGTTATATTTTAATTTTCACAAAAGCCGATAACCAATGCAATATGTTAGCCGCCAGTCATAACAAAATGCAACAGTGGAACAAATACAAAAGTGCTGCTTGAGGCAGCACATTGAAATAAGCATGGTGACAAAGAAATTATTGTCTGGTAATAAAATTTATGTGGGTTAAAAGGAAAACATTTTTTTACATAACTTTTATTAATATGTGAACTTGTTTACATAAGTATTATATTTAATAACATAAACAGAACACTAGTTCCAAGACTTGAAGTGAATCTTAAAATGAAGAAAGAAGTGAATCTTAAAATGAAGAAAGACACACAATATGTTTAAATATGAAAACAAAGGCCTAATGTACATATTTAGAGGACAAAAAAGTTTCAATGTTATCAAGAAGGTGAAACAAGAGGGCCATGATGGCCCTTAATCGCTCACCTGAGAAATATTGCTTTCAATGGTTTATAATATGAACATACATAAAGTGGGAGCAATTTTGACACAAGGCCATGATTTGAAAAAAAAAAAATTGATAGAGATGTACTAAACAATGCTACACACTAAATATCTTAACTCTTGACCTTGTGGTTTCTGAGAAGAAGATTTTCTTTCTTCCTCTATATAAGCCTATGTAAAATCAAGTGACACCTGGGGCGGACCCAATTTGGACCCAAGGGCCATGATTTGAACAACTTTGGTAGAGATCCACTAGACAATGGTACAAGCCTTATATCTAAGCTCTAGGCCATGTGGTGTCGTGGCTGATAAGAAGATTTTTCTAGTTTTTCCATATGTAAGCCTTTGTAAAATAAAATGACCCCTGGAGTGAGGGCAATTTCGACCCAGAGGTCATTATTTTAACAACTTTTGTAGTAGTTCACAAGACAATTCTACACACCAAATATCCAAGCTCTAAGCCTTGCAGTATTTCAGGAGATGATTTTTCTATTTTTCCTATGTAAAATCAAGTGACCCCTAGGGCAGGGCCAATTTTCACCCAAGGGCCATGATTTGAACAACTTAAGTAGAGATCCACCAGACAATACTACATACCCAATATCTTAACACCAGGCCATGTGGTTTCTGATGAGAAGATTTTTCTAGGTTTTCCCTATATAAGCCTATGTAAAATAAAGTGACACCTGGGGCAGGGCAAATTTTGACCCTAGGGCCATGATTTGAACAATTTTTGTAAAGGTTTATAAGACAATTCTACACGCTGTAGGCCTTACAGTTTTGCAGGAGAAGATTTTCTAAGATTGCATTTTAAAATCTATTTTTAGCTCATGTGACCTACTTTTTCAACCAATCATAATAATTTGTACAATTTTGTTAGAGGACATCATAAGGATGATTCCTGTGAAATTTTGTCAAAATCCCTTCAGCGGATTAGGAGGAGATGTTGTTTAATGGAAAAAGTTGACGCAAGACGCACGCACGCACGGACAGATGGACGGACGACAGACGCCGGACAAAAGGCAATCATAAAAGCTCAGCATGAGCACGTTGTGCTCAGGTGAGCTAATTATCTAAGCTCTAGGCCTTATGGATTCATGAAAGAAGATTTTTAAGATTTTCCTATATAACTCTATGTAAAACAAGTAACCCCTTGTGCGGGGTCATTTATCACCATAGGGCTATGATTTGAACAATCTTGGTAATGAACCATTAGATGATGCTACATACCAAATATCTTAGCTCTAGGCCTTATGGTTTCATAGGAGAAGATTTTTAAAGTTTTTCCTATATAAGTCTTTGTAAGTCTTATAAGTCTTGTTTAAACAAGTGACCCCCGGGGCAGGGCCAATTCTAACCCCAGGGTCATAATTTGATCAACTTTTGTAGAGATTCACTAGACAATGCTACACGCCAAATATCTTAGCTCTAGTCCTTATTGTTTCATAGAATAAGATTTTTAAAGTTTTTCACTATATAAACCTATGAAAAATAAAATGACACCTGGGGCGGGGCCAAATTTGACCCCAGGGTCATGATCTGAACAACTTTTGTAGATGTTCATAAGACAATTCTACATACCAATTATTAAAACCATAGGCCTTACAGTTTTTCAGGAGAAGATTTTCTAAGATTGCATTTTAAAAATCTATTTTTAGCTCCTGTGACCTACTTATTCACCCAATCAAAATAATTTGAACAACTTTGATAGAGGTCATGATAAGGATGATTCCTGTGAAGTTTGGTCAAAATCCATCCAGTGGTTTAGGAGGAGAAGTTGTTTAAAGGAAAAGTTGACGCAAGACGCACGCACGCACGGACGGACGGACGGACGACGGACGCCGGACAAAAGGCGATCACAAAAGCTCACCATGAGCACGTTGTGCTCAGGTGAGCTAAAAAGATATGCAGCCAGACCAGGACTAAAACCCGAAACCACTTACAAAAGTCTCCCACCGATAACGGTTACATATTCCCTGCAAATTTGGAAATTGTTGCAGAATTGATAGAGATTAAATTGATAATATTCCTGATAAACAAAAAGGCAGTATATACATAGGAGATACTATAATGATCACTTGTTAGGTGCAAAATAACCAAGTGAGAAAAATGTGCAGCCAGACCAAGTCTTTAGCCTGGGATCCCTAAAGGGTGATTGTTCTACTGGCTAAGTTACTGGACTGCCGACAACAGTCTCTGACCGATAAGTGTTACTACATAAGTTGATTTACAGAAAGAAATGGTTGATGATTGGAAGGTTTCATAAAATTATACAGTGGTAAAAGATTAAACATTGTAAAAGAAATTCTTACTTTTGTTTGTTTGTTTGTTGGGCTTAACGTCCCACCGACAGTATTTCAGTCATTTGGAGACGATGTCTACTTGAGACAGAAATAGTGCTGCCACACTGCAGTATCACGCCGTAGACATGTGGCATGATACCACACCCAGTCACATTATCCTGACACCGGGCCAACCAATCCTGCAACTACCCTTATATGCTGAGCGCCAAGCAAGGGAGCTATAACAGTACCATTTTTTATGACTTTGGTATGTCGCGGCCGGGGATCGAACCCACGACCTCCTGCTCCCGAGGCGGACGCTCTAACCACTTGGCCACCGGGGACGGTCTTACTTTTGTGTATTTTTTTCCAAGAAGTAATTCTTAATATACAACATGAAAAAAAAAATAGCAATGCATAAAAATTATTTTCAAGTTGCTTCAGGTATATTGTATACCGTTTTAGTATCACATTTATGTAATACATTTTTTAAGTATAGTGATGAATATTTGAAATAAAATTATCACAAATTTAATTAATGAGAAAATATATTGTTTTAGTGAACTAAAACAGATTACTACCCTTCAACAAGAGCTGTCCTTCAAAAGCTGTAAGAAAACACGCTCGACTATTTGAATGCTTGTCAATAAAAATAAATATTGCAGTTAAAGGCAAAATAAGAATCTCTGTATTATCAAAATATACACATGAACAATAAAAATGTGCTTCAGGTTTTAAAGCAAAATCTCAAAGAATTCAGTGAAAAAGTGAGTTAGTACAAAATAATTAATCAAGACAGAAAAGGGGCATAATTATGTCAATATCAAAGACAGAGTTATGTACTCTTGCCATGTACAATTAGAGGTGATGGTCATAAACAGGTATTTAAAGTTTCAAAGCAATACCTCAAAGGGTTAAGTGAAAAAATGATGTGGTGCAAAAACCTTAACCAAGATTCTTTAAAAAAACAACAACAAAAAACAAGAGCTGTCAGAGGACAGCACGCTCGACTATTCAAAATGCTTGTTGGTAAATCAAATGAAATCTATTTCAATTCTTGCCCTTCACATACCCTGACTAACAATAGTCAAAAATGAATTACCCTTATAGTCTGATACCCCTTAATAGTTTTATGATGTCTAAAATCAATCACATGCCTAGTTACTGAGATATAAGCACAATAACACTGTGCATGCAAAACTTTAACCAAAAATCCAAGTTAGAAAAGGGCCATAATTTGCATAAAATTCAGTCCAAAAGTTATCCTCCTTAGTTTTCTGATGCCCCTGAAGACACTCCTTAACTTTCTAGTCAATTCCACGTGTAATTTCTGAGATATAAGGTGGATAGTAGCTTGAATGCAAAAATTTAAAAAGTTAAAAGGGGGTCATAATTTTTAATATATTCCAACGAGTGTTATCTTCCTTTATAGTATGGTACCCCTAAACATATTAAAGATGTTTAAAATCAATCCCATGCCTGGACTCTGAGATATAAGCATGAAAGTAACTTGCTTGCAAAACTTTAACCAAAATTTCTAAGTTAAAAAGGGGCAATTATTTGTAACATATTCCATCAAGAGTTATCTACCATGAAAGTATGATACCCCTAAACATATTAAAGATGTTTCAAATCAATCGCATGCCTGGATACTGAGATATAAGCATGATAGTATCTTGCATGCAAGACTTTGACCAAAATTTCTAAGTTAAAAAGGGGCCATAAATTGTAATATATCCCATCAAGAGTTATCTACCTTGGTTGTCTGATGCCCCTTAACATATTCATAAACTTTCAAGTCAATACCATGAATGGTTATTGAGATACAAACTAGATAGTAGCTTGCACGCAAAACTTTAACCAAATTTTCTATTGCATGCAAAACTTTAACCAAAATTTCTAAGTTAAAAAGGGGCCATAATTCACATTAAATTCAGTCAAGAGTTATCTACCTTGGTTTTCTGATGCCCCTAAACATATTTATAAACTTTCAAGTCAATACCATAAATGGTTATTGAGATATAAGGTTGATAGTAACTTGCACGCAAAACTTTAACCAAAAGCTGCAATGCCAACGCCGACGCCAGGGCGACTACATTAGTTCTCATATTCTTCGAATAGTCGAGTTAAAAAGGCATTATTATTGTAAAATTCATTACAGTCTGATCTCCAACACAGGCATGTAATTTCAAGTGTGGATTATGAGGGGCATCCATGGAAAGATATTGGAGATAAAAGCAATGATAAACAAATTTTAACGTTTTAAGTTCAAAAAGGCCCAATAATATGCAAAAATATTTTGAAGAGTCACTGTTTCTGTTTCTGCTGATTGGTCTGATGATGATAAACATATGTGTGAATTTTGAGAGACATCCATTCAGTGAAAATGGAGATAATAGTAATGTTAAACAAAACTTAAAAAAAAAAAAATAAGTCCAAAAAGTGCCATAAATTTGCAAAAAATATTGTTAGAGTTAGTGACCCTGTTTCTACTAGTTGGTGTAATGATGATCACCAAGGCATGCATGAAGTTTGGAAGACATCCAATGAGTTAAAGTGGAGATAATAGCATTATTAAACCAAAGTCCAAAAAGGGCTATTAATATTATTTTTTTTCAAGAGTTGCAGTTCCGGATTCTACTGGTTGATCTCATGATGATCAAGCCATATGTGAAGTTTCGGGGACATCCATTAAGTGGAGAAATAACAATGCTAAACAGAAGTATTAACATAACTCTAAGTCCAGAAAGGGCCATAAATATGCAAAAATATTTGGAAGAGTTACTGTTCCTGTTTCTACTGGTTGGTCTGATGAGGATAAACACGTGTGAAGTTTAAGAGACATCCTTAGAGTAAAACTGGAGATGATATTAATGTTAAACTAAAGTTTTACATTAATTCTACATCCAAAAAGGGCCATAAATATGCATAAAAATATTTGGAAGAGTTACTGTTCCTGTTTCTACTGGTTGGTCTGATGATGATAACACATGTGTGAAGTTTGCGGGACATCAGTTGAGTAAAAGTGCAGATAATGGAAACGTTAAACAAAACCTTAACATTTCTTTGGACGCAGACGCCTACGCCGGTGTGACTATAATAGCTCACTCTTGTTCTTTGAAAAGTCAAGCTTACAAAAATGAAAGAGAGAACAAAGCCTGACTGATCCATGTGAAGTTGCAGAGAAAGTCATTGTACGGGAATTCAGAAACTTATATATTGAGAATTATGTTGTGGACATTTTTTTAACAAAGAGTTCCATGTTATTGGAACATGAACCATATATCATCAGCCTATCTTAAATTAGATTTTAGTTGAAGACAAAGGTAAATGACTCTGAAAGTTAAAGGGCCATTCTCCGTTTATTATACCATCCATGACAAGTTGTCAATACATTAAGCATATATCATCAGCCTATCTTTAATAAGATCAAAGTAATACTGTGCATATAATTTTCCAAAAAGAACAAATATTCTGAATTCTCTCCTTGAAATATTTTTTGCAACATCAGACTATTTTAATAGGAACAATGTAATGCTGCAGATTTTTTTTTTAAAATAAGGGCACTAACTCTGAAAGGAAAAGAGGCTCTAATACAAACAAGAGGGCCATGATGGCCCTGAATCGCTCACCTGAGTACCATTGCTTCAACTGATGTCAAGGTTTTTAAACAGACAAGGATTCTGATATAACTTAATCTAAAACATTTTACCCCTGACAAAACTACACACCAAATATCTAAGCAATGGGCCATTGGTTTCAGAGAAGACTTGGGCGCAGGGTCATTTATCACCGTAGGGCCAAGACTTTGAAAATCTTTGTAATGAACCATTAGATGCTACTACATACCAAAAATCTTAGCTCTAGGCCTTATTGATTCATAGAAGAAGATTTTTTAAGATTTTCCTATATAACTCTATGTAAAACAAGTGACCCCTGGTGCGGGGTCATTTATCACCATAGGGCTATGATTTGTACAATCTTGGTAGTGGCCCATAAGATGATGCTACATACCAAATATCTAAGCTCTAGGCCTTATGGATTCATAGAAGAAGATTTTTTAAGATTTTCCTATATAACTCTATGTAAAACAAGTGACCCCTGGTGTGGGGTCATTTATCACCATAGGGCTATGATTTGTACAACCTTGGTAGTGGCCCATAAGATGATGCTTCATACAAAATATCTAAGCTCTAGGCCTTATGGATTCATAGAAGAAGATTTTTTAAGATTTTCCTATATAAATCTATGTAAAACAAGTGACCCCTGGTGCGGGGTCATTTATCACCATAGGGCTATGATTTGTACAATCTTGGTAGTGGCCCATAAGATGATGCTACATACCAAATATCTAAGCTCTAGGCCTTATGGATTCATAGAAGAAGATTTTTTAAGATTTTCCTATATAACTCTATGTAAAACAAGTTAGCTCTAGGCCTTATGGATTCATAGAAGAAGATTTTTTTAAGGATTTCCTATATAACTCTATGTAAAACAAGTGACCCCTGGTGCGGGGTCATTTATCACCATAGGGCTATGATTTGTACAATCTTGGTAGTGGCCCATAAGATGATGCTACATACCAAATATCTAAGCTCTAGGCCTTATGGATTCATAGAAGAAGATTTTTTAAGATTTTCCTATATAAATCTATGTAAAACAAGTGACCCCTGGTGCGGGGTCATTTATCACCATAGGGCTATGATTTGTACAATCTTGGTAGTGGCCCATAAGATGATGCTTCATACCAAATATCTAAGCTCTAGGCCTTATGGATTCATAGAAGAAGATTTTTTAAGATTTTTCTATATAACTCTATGTAAAACAAGAGGGCCATGATGGCCCTGGATCGCTCACCTGATATCATTAGGCTATGTAAAATCAAGTGACCCCTGGGGCAGAGCCAATTTTGACCCCAGGGTCATGATTTGAACAAACTGGGTAGAGGTCTATTAGCCCATGTTACATACCAAATATCTAAACTCCAGACCTTGTGGTTTTTGAGAAGAAATTTTTCCAGATTTATTTCCAAAATAAGTCTATGTAAAATCAAGTGATCCCTGGGGAGGGGCCAATTTTGACCCAAGGGTCATAATTTGAACAATCTTGGTAGAGAGTCATAAGATCATGCTACATACCAAATATCTAAACTCCAGGCCTTGTGGTTTCTGAGAAGAAGATTTTTCAAGTTTTTCCTATATTAGCCTATGTTAAATCAAGTGACCCCTGGGGCGGGGCCAATTTTGACCCCAGGGTCATGATTTGAACAAACTTGGTAGAGATCCACCAGACAATGCTACACACCAAATATCTTAACTCTATGACTTGTGGTTTCTGAGAAGAAGATTTTTCAAGGTTTTTTCCTATAGTAGCCTATGTTAAATCAAGTGACCCCTGGGGCGGGGCCAATTTTGACCCCAGGGTCATAATGTTTACAATCTTGGTAGAGAGTCATAAGATCATGCTACATACCAAAAATCAAAAGGCTAGGACTTGTGGTTTCTGAGAAGAAGATTTTTCAAGTTTTTCCTATATTAGCCTATGTAAAATCAGGTGACCCCTGGGGCGGGGCCAAATTTGACCCCAGGGGCATGATTTGAACAAACTTGGTAGTGATCTACTAGACAATGCTGCACACCAAATATCTAAACCCTAGGCCTTGTGGTTTCTAAGAAGAAGATTTTTCAAGTTTTTCCTATATTAGCCTATGTTAAATCAAGTGACCCCTGGGTTGGGCCAGTTTTGACCCCAGGGTCATAATTTGAACAATCTTGGTAGAGAGTCATAAGATCATGCTACATACCAAATATCTAAACTCCAGGCCTTGTGGTTTCTGAGAAGAAGATTTTTTCAAGTATTTCCTATATTAGCCTATGTAAAATTAGGTGACCCCTGGGGCGGGGCCAATTTTGACCCCAGGGCCATGATTTGAACAAACTTAGTAGTGATCTACTAGACAATGCTGCACACCAAATATCTAAGCTCCAGGTCTTGTGGTTTCTGAGAAGAAGATTTTTTCAAGTTTTTCCTATATTAGACTATGTTAAATCAAGTGACCCCTGGGGCGGGGCCAATTTTGACCCCAGGGTCATAATTTTTACAATCTTGGTAGAGAGTCATAAGATCATGCTACATACCAAAAATCAAAAGGCTAGGCCTTGTGGTTTCGGAGAAGAAGATTTTTTCAAGTTTTTTTCCTATATTAGCCTATGTTAAATCAAGTGACCCCTGGGGCGGGGTCAATTTTGACCCCAGGGCCATAATTTGAACAATCTTGGTAGAGAGTCATAAGATCATGCTACATACCAAATATCTAAACTCCAGGCCTTGTGGTTTCTGAGAAGAAGATTTTTTCAAGTATTTCCTATATTAGCCTATGTAAAATCAGGTGACCCCTTGGGCGGGGCCAATTTTGACCCCAGGGCCATGATTTGAACAAACTTGGTAGTGATCTACTAGACAATGCTGCACACCAAACATCTAAGCTCCAGGTCTTGTGGTTTCTGAGAAGAAGATTTTTCAAGTTTTTCCTATATTAGCCTATGTTAAATCAAGTGACCCCTGGGGCGGGGCCAATTTTGACCCCAAGGTCATAATTTGAACAATCTTGGTAGAGAGTCATAAGATCATGCTACATACCAAAAATCAAAAGGCTAGGCCTTGTGGTTTCGGAGAAGAAGATTTTTAAAATTTTCATTTTTAAAATCTATTTTTAGCTCCTGTGACCTAGATTTTTGACCAATCAAAATAATCTTAACAACTTTGTCAAAGGGCCCCATAATGAACATTCCTGTGAAGTTTTATCAAAATCCAGTGAGTAGTTTAGAAGGAGATGTTGTTTAAAGAAATTGTTGACGACGGACGCACGCACGCACGCACGGACGACGGACGACGGACAAAAGGCGATCACAAAAGCTTACCATGAGCACGTTGTGCTCAGGTAAGCTAAAAATAGCTCGCGACACATCATCTCCAAGTCATTGATGCATGTACCAAATATCATCTGCTAAATTTAAATATAAAGAGAATTGTTCTGGGAAGGGAAGTCAATTTTTTAACAAAGGACAATAACTGAAAACAAAAGGGGCAATAGAGGGCAGAGTACAATACACCTAATTATAACACTTCAGGCCACTTGATTTCACCTGGTTACCTTCAGCAGTAACCAATGTCAAATATCAGGCACTATAAATGTTCAAAGTTTTTATACAGATTATAATTAATAGAAAATAAGTCAAACATCTGGAGTCCTCATTTCCTCACCAATAACTTGTAGGATTGCAGAAAGTCCCAGGAGATTATCATTAGGAAAAAATATTTTTGAACACTAGCTCCAGGAGAAAGATTTTGAATTCAACTATATGTATATATATGTAGAGTACATACAGAAACTAGCTGCCCCCAATTAAGACATTATTTTCAAAGAATAAAATCATTTTTATTAGCAATGTGGTAGAGAACTATGAGGTGACCATTTGTGCCAAATGAAATTAAAATCTGACTATTAGTTAATTTTTTTTATAAATATATAAACGGTATAATTATTGGAAAACTAGCCAACCATCTGGTGCTCCATTTTTTAAGGAATAAACTTAAAGTAAGCAAGTATGGTAGAAGGCTATGAGGTAACCATTTGTGAAAACTGAAATTAAATTTTGGCCATTGGTTTCAGAGGGGAAGAAATTTAAGGGACAACTTAATTTTAGCAATGATACATGTAGTAGATAGTCATGAGATTGCAGTTTGTAACAGATGAAATTGAATTATTCTGGCCCTTTGTAAGAAGATATATCTCTTGGGACACAAAGTGATCAGAATAGCTTACCTTGAGCTTGATGTGCTATGTTGAACTAAGAAGGGTCATGATCAGGACACATCGCTTTAAGTTATTGATTCATATTTCAAAAAAGGAATGTAGGATAGTGGTATTTCAAATATTTTGATTTCAACAAGAAGCAGTTTTGGTTCATGCAAAAAAAAAAAAAAAAAAAAAAAAATGGAAATAAAGTGATGTGCTTACACATTAGCAAGGATGACTGACAATCTGGAATGACAGTCTCCCATATTTTCTCCTCAATAAGCAAATCTATAAGTTCAAAACTTTTTTTCAGAGTTTGTTCTTACATTTCAGAGCATGAAATCAAATACCATTTGCTATAAGAACATTCATGAGAAACTTTTTAATCACTAGGTCAATAAATAAGGGAGTTTTAGACCTTCTGAACTTTTAGAAGAGAAATCTGGGTTGAAATGTTATAAAATCCAAGCAAGGTCATTTTTCTTTTGGATAAAATGAAGGTAAAACTAACAAAACAAATCATAAAAAATTAAACTAAAAGAAAAAGAGAAAATATAGTATAACAGGATTGTCAATGAATGTTGTGCATCCATTGATTGGCTGACAGGCACATATTTCACTCTGAAATGAGATGTTCACCTATGTAAGTCAAGAAGTTCTCTCTGAACACAAAGTCAATCTTCATGTTGGTGTAACATTCCACAAAGTGTTCAATTGGATAGTAAACATATGCATCAGATTTTCCACCAGTCACAGATTTGTCAGTTTTGTCACAAATTAAACCACATACATGTATTGCCAAACCCCTGATGAAATGGTCTATTGGTTGCTTGAGGTGTTGTTAACTTCTGCTTAGGTGAACATGATGCTGAAATTTGGCTTGAAAACTGGATATAGCTGCCCCCTGGCCTTTCTTTAGCGCTTATGTATTGACAGTGTCCAGATTTACGAGTTTTCCACTCCCATTTTCTAGTTAATGCAAGCTGAAAAAAAAAGTCGAAAAATGAAGATAATTAGTTGCATATTCAGGATTTTAGATATAGTGTGTTAGCATTAGTAATATATCTGATATATAAATAAGAGATTCCAGAGATACTGGATTCACCAACTGCATATTACTAACAATAATGAATAAATATGTGGATGTGGTATGCTACTGGCCGGGTAGCTATTCGGTACAGCATTCGCCCTGTAAGCGAAAGGTTCCAGGTTCGAGTCCTGGTCAGGCTGCACATTTTACTCACACTGTGACATAAGGTGCCCAACGTGCCAGGTCTGTCTACTTATACCTGCACATGGTTATATTTACCCAATAACTCCTAGAATTCAGGGACAAATTCTAAAATGAAGGGGGATAATGTCGCAGTACTGCATTATTAGTCACAACAGGGAAGAAAGATGTGTATGCGGCTGGAAAGCTCAGCCAGTAGAGCATTCGCCCTGTAAGCAAAAGGCCTTTAGGAACGAGTCACAGTCAGGCTGCAAATCTTTCTCACCCTGTGACATTATATAGGGAGGTTGGATTTTTTTAAAATTATTAACAAATTTAAGGCTCCAATATACCATTGGAAAGGTTTTTTTTTTTGGACAATTTCTGCCTGTTTCCAATATACAATGATTAAGTTGTATTTCATAACTTTCTTCTCTATTTTTCTCATTCCTGAGCCATTTGTAACACTTTTTTGATAATTATATATTGTTTTTACAAAGTTATTTTGCATATTTTTCTCATTTTCAGTGCTTTATTTACACAGTATCCTTCAGCAGAATCCGTTCCTGGTTGGCTAAAATTTGCCAACTTTTAAAGTTGAAGCACATTTTTTTTATCCCCTGTGTTTCACTAATAAAACATTTACTCTGAGTCTAAAGAAAACAATGCAATACATGAGTGTGTGTGTGTTTTGAGTTTGTCGTCTCTGCGACAGAATTTCAGTCATATATTTTATAGCGACATCCAGCTTATTACAGGTGGAAGAAACCCTAGATGCACCGAGGCACCCGCGGGTAAACCATCAACCTTCCACAAGCCAGCTGGAAAGCTTCCTCACATGAAAATCTGAATGACCCTGCCATGATTCGAACCCATGTGGTGAGGGGTTGAGTGAGTGTTAAAGTCAGTGACTTGCAATACATGAAAGAGGAATCGAAACAAACAGACAGAGAGAAATGAATACTGGAAACTTTTATAATGACTCCCAATATAGTAAGTTTATTACAACTTTATGTACAAGGCAGTTTCACATAAGTTAAAATTAAGGGAACAACTGCATTACTGTGCATTACAATGTCTTCCTGTTCCCTCAAACTTTTATGTCATTATATAAGAATTTCCAAGTCGGCATTCTCCAGGTCAGAATCCAAATGATGTAGTGTGTAAACGGCATCGTCTCCATCATAAATGATATGGAACCATTCTCTGAACCAGGGAACCTGCAATAAGTTATAAAAATCATTAAAAATGATAACTCTGAATACAATTTTTCATATAATAGAATTGAATCTTAAAAATATAGTGAAAATTACTTTAACAGGATATTAAATCAACTGTTCAAATTGAAGATGCTAAAAAATGTTAGTAAAATTATTGTTAACTTTTGTTATATTTATTCATGATAAGCTTTGAAATTATTTTATAGCTGTACAAAACCTCAAATATGAAGGAACACATAAGTTTTAGGTAACATAAAGATATAATAAGTTGCAAATTAGTGTTAAAGCTACTTTATTAATGTTTTTATTGTGTGTTACATGTAACTGTTGTTTGTTCACATAATTTGGCAGCATTCTTTTATTTGAAGACACAGGATAGTGCTAAACAGAGCAGTATTAAGCTATTCCAAACCCAGCAAATTAGTCCTGGAACTACTTACATGCCTAGCATCAAGCAAAGGAACTATACCAGCACAAAATTTTAAGACTTTAGTATGTCATGGCTGGGAATTGAACCTACTTTTTCCAGATTCTGAGACAAATGCTCTAACAACTAGGCATCAGAGTCAATAATTACCAAAATACACTGAAAACCACTGACCTATAATAGCAGGCCAGCTGAAATCAAACTCATTACCACTTAGTCAGGGCTGACTCTTTCACTAAACATGTGCAGAAAGGTCCAAGACTGATCTTGGGAAGAACTAGACTTACTGAAATGTTGAAAAGGACAATATCTGTGTAAACAAATTAGAGAATAAAATGCTATGTTCCAGTATAGGCACATGGAAAGACTATAATGACTGGACAAAAGTTCTGCTTTGCTTTACCTGTGATATAACCTTGCCAGTATACCATTTTTCGGTAGACTGAGAGCCATTTCCTTCAACAAACTTGTGTTGAACACGTTTCCCAACAAGTATGTGTTTTTCTTTGTCACTCTCAACGTCCTTGACAAGTGCTTGCCGTACTAATATCTTTAAATTATCTGACGATTCTTCAACAGTCAGTGTTGACCTAGTCATTTTTCCATCAACTTTTTTGTGATATTAAAAGTTTTTTGTCATCAGGGATTTGCAGCAGAACTTCTTTCCTAAACTTGATTTGTTTTTTCAAGACATCCACCTTCTCAGTGATGGTTGAATATGTTTGTAACATATTGTCAATCTGAGACTCTGTTTGTCATAGTCCATGAAATAAAATTTCATTTGTACACTGTTCTTTCCTTTTAATTCTGTCACTCTCCACCTTCCTTTTCTTTTCTATTTTTTCAGACAATGCAACCCTCCTTTTCTCTTCCATATCACATATTCTTTCTTTAAACTTTTTTTTCCAGTGCCCTAACACCTGCTGAAGCTGTTATTATGCTGTTATTTCTGTTGGCTTCATCCTTTGACTGCAGCCACTCTAATGTTTTATTAAGAACATAATATTTGCCTCTGCTGCCAAGGTAGAGATATTTTGCTTTGTTCTTAGCAAGTAGTCTAATTGACCAAACACACTCTCTGCGAAACAGGATGTTTTGGGGACACCTTTCATTTTTTCTTTCTTTTCATCGGGTTATTTGGTGAGATAACCCCCAGGTAAATGCTCTTTGAAAAGTTTTTTTCCTAATATACTTAATGATGAAAGGACAACCTCTAGGAAACCCTGCACAATACTATCAAATTCATGAGGAGAAACCAGTGAATCATATATTTTGTCTTTTTTCACTGAAAAGTAACAATTCAGCACTCATAAAACTGCCAGTGTTTTTGGCAGCATTTTCAAGATAAGTAATCAATGCTAAATATTTTGAGTTCATGTCAATAATATTAACATTCTTGTCCTCAAGAATACACCATAATGGAGATGTGACAAAGACACTTATCAGACGAAGAGCCTTAACACCTGCAAGATATTCAACCACTTAAATGTCGAATAGGACAGACTTTAAAAGTCTGTTATCTGCTCCACATGATTCAAGGTATAATGTAATCTGTTCATGTAAAATAAAAGAGCAGCTGCATTTGAGAAAAGAACATTGAACCTTGAACCCCTATAAGATTTAAGCGGCACTGTATTTAACCCCTGTTCTTTAAAAAAAAACGATACAAATGTCCTAAAATTCCCCTGACAGCCACCTTTTTCATCAGCATTATTACCTTCTCCAAAGCCTTTTGCAACAGTCCTGATAAGGCGACATGTACCTGGCTCGTTGTCCTTCTTAAAAGTGCTATCATATATAGGACAATTTCCATGAAAAATATCAAACTCTAACTCCTTCACACACTTCTGGACAGTCTCAGCAAATTTAACCAACTCGTGTAAACCACAAAAGAAATTACAGAGAGATTCAAGGGAAGACTTTTCCTCATTACTGAAAGAGTCATAATTGATATAAGTTAAAGGTAGAACCTCTTTGCGGTATTGTTGTAAAAGACTGTTAAACTTTACTTCTGATGCTGCTCTATCTGACATAGTTGCATTTATGTGACAAAGTATATCTTTTGAAACTTCATTTGATGAACTGTGACTTTCTCATCTATATCTGAATTTCCTTGAATACCTTTAAAGTACTCTCTGCTGATTTAGCTTCAATCTCCCGTAGACCAAGAACCTAAAGCTTTCCATTAGAATCTGCAGCTTCATAGCCCATAAATTTACAGCCCAGTTTTGAAGTTTCATCTTTAAGTAATGTTGTAGATTCGTATTTTGAAAACACTTCATTTAACTGAGTCTGTGCTAAACACAGTCTTTGGAGGTTCATTTGTAAGACTGTAGACTTGCATGGGAGTTTATTGGCTTCAGTGTTTACCAACTTAAGCACAGAACAAACAACACCTGAAACCTTACTTGCACTAACATAACATTGTAACAACTCATAAACACATTGTTTAAAACTATGTGTATATGTTTTGCTTGATTCATCAAAAACATCTAAGGTCTTTTTAGTAACTATACTGTCATTTATAATATCTTGCAAATAATCACAAGGCTGCTTATAGTCGCTCAACTCTTTATCTGTTTTTGCAATAACACTCTCTAAATACTTAAATTTATGATCTTTGTCAATGCAACATTCTGCACTAAGTTTAGATTCAAGTTTTTGTATTTTACTGTCTTTATATGACTCACGAGCAGAAACACGCTTTAGTTTCAGTTTGCTCAATCTTAAGTCTGTGTTTGCAGTCTTGAGATCTTCCTGAGCTGCTGTTTTATCATCATAAACCATTTTTAATTCTTCAGAAAGCAGTACATTTTTTCCTTTTCTTTCACTAAAGATTCTCTCAAATCTAAAGAGTCACCACATGTAATGTTTGGTTTACGAGCACTAGGTTTTGTAACAGGGAACTGAAATTCTTTATTCAAGTAAGTCTCATATTCTTCTTTGACATTTGGTCTACTTTTATTTTTTTCAAATGATTTTATTTGTTTAACCATTTTTTTAATAAAATATTCATAACTTTTGTCAGTTTGGTGTAAGAAAATGTCTTTATTAAGTTCTTTTAAGTAATCTATACAACTTTCTTTACCATTACTATCCAAATGATGGTAAACAATATAATTTGTCAATGATGCCATTATGAGATTAATCTAACAAAACAACAACAGAAAAGGCAAGAACGCGAAAGTTTAAACATTAACTTAAAACTACTTGGAACAGTCGAATTTATATAAAATCAATTTATTCAGAATCCGAAGATTCATCATCCTTCAACTCTGCCCCTGAATCTACTGCCCGCTCCCATCTTAGCTGACTGACCAACTCTTTTAGTTGATTATTTTCCTCGATTAAGTCTTTCATTCTTTCTTTCAGATTAATGTTTTCCAATTCTATCAATGACATATCTGATGTGTCAGGACGATCCATTTCACTATAGGTTTCTACTTCAGATGATGGCAGTTCATTATAATCTCCCTTGTTTGGGTATATATATGCTTCAAACATGAGATCTGATTCTAATGTGTAGGAGTCACTGTCTGATATCTGGGAATGGGTCTGTATAAAAGATTAAGCATGCAACTACACTAATATTATATTAATATATAAGCTATGATTTGGAAACTGTCTACTACAGGTGTCTGCCAATTGCCAAATGAAATTAATATGAATGCATTTGTTATTTTATCAAATAAAGTTATTTTCATTATCAAAAATGATAAATGGATGTATAAATAAATAAGATGAAGGAAATGGTTGTTTGCAAGGTCTTATGTCACCAAAATAAACAGTTTTTGAGGTTATGACTCATTTGAAATGGTGTTTAGGTAGTTAGCATACAGAAGTACCAGGTCATCTTAGCATAAGTTTTGATTTAGTCATGCAGTACAGTGTTGTTTTTTTGGGGCAAAATATATGGTGAATATAGGGGCAATCCCCCCCCCCCCCCTGCAAAGAAGTATATATTTCCCCCCAATTTGTCAAAAATATCCCCCTCCATTTACTGACATCCATAAATGTTATATTCTTAATAAAACTGTTTAAATAGGTTATATCATTGTTCTATAATTATTCTTGTTGCAATAAAACACCATGAAATTAGAATAAAATACAGTAATATGCCAACATTAAACAAGAGTAGAAAATTCCCCCATTAAGCTCGTTCGTGCAATTTTTCTCCCCTCCTATGGGCCAGGACCCCTTCCCCCTAAAGTGAAAAAAAACAACAACACTGCAGTGAGTGTGTGTGGTCTGTAAATCAAGAACATTCCAAGAAATGATTACTTGTTAGCACAATTATTAGCTCTAAATACATATAAGCAAGCACTTACTGGTAATGCAGACTACAATAATGTTAAAATACAAATGTTAGTATATGGGAAAACACAGATACATTAAAGATTAGCATATTACAGTGAGGCTATAACCTACATGCAATTTTCTAGTCTAATATGGCAAAATCTTTTGTCTAACAAATTATTATTGAATTTTAGATTAATCAGCAAAATCCATTTTTGAACATAATAAATAATAGATTGTAAAAAAAATGTTTTGACAATAGATTTTGCCTATGCATGATCCAAATAAAACATTAAATAATTTTTTTTATTACCTCAGACTTTGACCAACAAGAAGTCTCACTTTCTTTCTTCACTTTCCCCTCAGTCTTCAGCTTTTTCACTATGATGCCCGAGGCCCCTGTAGCCTGAAAATTAAATATACCCATCCTATTCTCCTTTACAAAAAATGAATAATTAAAAGAATTTATATAACCATTTTTGTCTTAAATAATGTGATATGTTCTTTAACTTGCAGAACTTTGAACTTATTTGATTTTTTTATTTGATTTTTATTCATTTTTCCCATAGTGTAAATATTAACTCAATCATACATTTACATATCAACTTACCAGCTGATCAGGTTTTCTTTTAGATGTCAAACCCAAGGCAGAATCAGATACTGGTGATTGGCTTAGCTGCTCATCACTGATCTTTAAGGGGATAGCCTGGGTGGGATTTGCTCTCCAAGTTCACGATTTTAGACTAATTAAAATGTACATGATTCATTTATAGTAATGCATAATGTTTAAATAAAGATTTAAAAAATCTAGCTATAGTACTTTAATAATTCATTTACATGATTTTATTTTTTTTATAAGAAATAAATATATTAATTTTTGTTTCTATTTTCATTTCTATTGTTCATAACACAAGTAAAAAAGAAAAGAAAATCTAGATCTTCACACAAACAATATACATATTTTTTAATGACTTCAGAATCCGAAATTAGAACATCCAGATATTGGGTCAGTTTCAGAAATTGTGTACTTCCGGTTTTGACCAAGTTAACAAAACTGCTTTGAGATCAAAAGAGCAAACATCAATATCATCAATTGAACATTTAAAGTAAAATTTATACAACAAGCCACTAATAAGCTTTTTAATCTTACCATTATTCAAATGTTCTTTTCCAACTGAAGAAATCGCGGTAAAATGTCAATTTTTTCTGCGTTAAAAAGAGCGCGGTTTGTTCTCCAGAATCAACCATTCAACTCTCTTTTATTTAAAGATAAGTTCAGATGATCATAAATTTTCCAACATGACCAACACATGATCGTCAAAATGGCGGCGCCCATGAAACTAGGTCAGTCATATTTACCAGGAAAAAACGAAGCACAATATGCCACTGAGAAATTTTCATTACAAATTTTTTAACAAGTTTTGGGTAATTTATTCTTTTATATATACATTTTTTAAATATCAAATAAGTAACGAATGTGTATATGACAAAAAACAGCAACATAATCTGCTCATCAATAGCATTATACCAGAAGGGAATTCCAATATGGCCGCGAATGTCAATCTCCCTACATTATATATAGGTGTAAATAAAAAACAAGAGGCCCATGATGGCCCTAAATCGCTCACCTGAGATAAATAGGTTGACCCAATGAACATCTGTACCAATTTATTTTAAAATCTGGCCAGTAGTTTTGAAGAAAATGATTTTTAAAGTTTTCATATTTTTTTTCTTTTTGTTGCCATGGCAACCAGGGTTCTATATGGATCAAGTTTATTTTAGGAACTTTTGTGAAGGTTGACCCAAGGATCATTCCTGCCAAGTTTAATCAAATTCTGTCCAGTGGTTTCAGAGGAAATGTTGATTAAAGTTTTCCCTAAATACATATAAGGCAAATAAGCCCCGCCCCTGGCGGCCATGTTTTTTACGGATCGAAATTTTTTTAGCAACTTTGGTAGAGGTTGACCCAAGGAACATCTGTACCAATTTATTTTAAAATCTGGCCAGTAGTTTTGAAGAAGATGATTTTTAAAGTTTTCATTTTTTTTTTTTGTTGCCATGGCAACCAGAGTTCTACATGGATCAAGTTTATTTTAGCAACTTTTGTGAAGGTTGACCCAAGGATCATCCCTGCCAAGTTAAATCAAATTCTGTCCAGTGGTTTCAGAGGAAATGTTGATTAAAGTTTTCCCTAAATACATATAAGGCAAATAAGCCCCGCCCCTGGCGGCCATGTTTTTTACGGATCGAAATTTTTTTAGCAACTTTGGTAGAGGTTGACCCAAGGAACATCTGTACCAATTTATTTTAAAATCTGGCCAGTAGTTTTGAAGAAGATGATTTTTAAAGTTTTCATTTTTTTTCTTCTTTTTGTTGCCATGGCAACCAGAGTTCTACATGGATCAAGTTTATTTTAGCAACTTTTGTGAAGGTTGACCCAAGGATCATCCCTGCCAAGTTAAATCAAATTCTGTCCAGTGGTTTCAGAGGAGATGTTGTTTAAAGGTTTCTCTATATACATATAAGGCAAATAAGCCTCGCCCCTGGCGGCCATGTTTTTTTAAGGATCGGAATAATTTTAGCAACTTTGGTAGAGGTTGACCCAAGGAACATCTGTACCAATTTATTTTAAAATCTGGCCAGTAGTTTTGAAGAAGATGATTTTTAAAGTTTTCATTTTTTTTTTCTTTTTGTTGCCATGGCAACCAGAGTTCTACATGGATCAAGTTTATTTTAGCAACTTTTGTGAAGGTTGACCCAAGGATCATCCCTGCCAAGTTAAATCAAATTCTGTCCAGTGGTTTCAGAGGAGATGTTGTTTAAAGGTTTCTCTATATACATATAAGGCAAATAAGCCCCGCCCCTGGCGGCCATGTTTTTTTTACGGATCGGAATAATTTTAGCAACTTTGGTAGAGGTTGACCCAAGGAACATCTGTACCAAATTATTTTAAAATCTGGCCAGTAGTTTTGAAGGAGATGATTTTTAAAGTTTTCAAATTATTTTTCTTTTTGTTGCCATGGCAACCAGAGTTCTTCATGGATCAACTTTATTTTATCTACTTTTGTAGAGCCTCACCCAAGGATCATCCCTGCCAAGTTTAATCAAATTCTGTCCAGTGGTTTCAGAGGAGATGTTGTTTAAAGGTTTCTCTATATACATATAAGGCAAATAGCCCCGCCCCTGGCGGCCATGTTTTTTTATGGATCGGAATAATTTTAGCAACTTTGGTAGAAGTTGACCCAAGGAACATCTGTACCAAATTTTTTTGAAATCTGGCCAGTAGTTTTGAAGGAGATGATTTTTAAAGTTTTCATTTTTTTCTTCTTTTTGTTGCCATGGCAACCAGAGTTCTTCGTGGATCAACTTTATTTTAGCAACTTTTGTAGAGCCTCACCCAAGGAACATTCCTGCCAAGTTTCATGAAATTCTGTCCAGCGGTTTCAGAGGAGATGTCGTTTAAAGCAAATTGTTGACGACGGACGACGCACGACGGACGACGCACGACGACGGACGCCGGACGAAGGGCGATCACAAAAGCTCACCTTGAGCACTTTGTGCTCAGGTGAGCTAAAAACAAATGTATGTAATAAAACAATAAAATTTCATTACAGAAATTGTTTCCCATATTTTTTTTACTCATTATATACATTTTTTTCCATAAATTAATTATACTCATAGCTGAACACAAAGCTGCAGATATTTGAAATGAATTTTGATAGAATGAAGAATTATTTTGAAATCCTCCACCCCCACCCCCTTTTCAGGTGGATGTTTTTTTGTTGTTGTTGTTTTTTTGTTTTCCTAATTATTTTATGTAAATACATGCACTAGTAAGAAGTTATTTTAAAGTTTATGTATATTTTCACTTGTAAGCAGATATTTTCAACTCTATGTATATTTTCACAAATTTCAAAAATACTTTTTCCACTGCCTAGAAATACCGTAGCCATCAGATCGACCTGAAAATAATCGCTAACAATTACACCAATGTAAAAGTCCGAACCTTTCCGAAATGTACTTTCATTTCTGGGATCTAAACAATAACCTGAAAAAAAGGATATTTATATAAATTTTCATAAACCTCTATCTGATGTAGCTTTGTAAGTACAATAATTATCAACTTACCGTGTAAAAACTTTAAATACAGTTGTAGATTTCAATTTTGTTGATGAAAATGTATGTCGGGCTGCTCCATTTCAGAATATGAAAAATCTCTATTCTTATAAATGGTTTTGCGCTACTCCCATTTCAAAACGATATGTATCAAATTGACATGAACTTGTTAATTTCAGTTTATAATTAAAATTGATAGAGTATGTTTTTATGTTGAAATGGGCATTTTGATGATGTTAATAAAAATAATCTCTAATCATGTTAAAAATAGAATTGGATACGAAAGGATCTATTCCGAATTGTTACATATTTTGCCTTCATTTCCAACATTGAATACAATTCATTTCTGGATTTTTTTTTGGCGTATTATCCCGTTATTTTTATTTCAATCATGCTCCCTCAATTCTAGGCACAAAGTTCATGTTCTATTACGAAAAAAAGCAGAAACTGCACCCGAAAGGATTTTATACCTCCAAATCCGGTTCCACTGACAACTTACGAACCAAATACAGTATGCCCGGCGGTAATCCGCCGTGCAATGAGGGCGGAATGCATCCATACTAGCGACTTCTGGAAAAAAGCATAACTTGTGAGAATTAAATAAATACATAATTTATTGTTTAATATGGGTATTTGTTGGAAATATTGTATTTCTGTAAAGTTGCCGTTGAAAAAAGCATTAACTGTGATATGCATTGCTTCGGTCACATCGTGTCCGAGTACAGTTTCCATTGATTTTCGTGACTAGTATTGTCTTTGTAGTTTATCTAAGATAGAAAATCGACTCGGCAACGAAAAGGCCTATTGCTTCTGCGTTGAACAAGCCCGGCATATTTGAAATCGGCTGAAGATTGTGTCAGATACGAAGCTCAGAATACGACCATGTCAGTTTTCCTATAGATTTTGAACGGAGAGTTACATAGCTTTTCTTATTTTATGATATCATTTTTTTTCTTGAATTGTGAAATTTTGTTATAAAATGTGTTTTAAATTGTTACTTTGTATCATTGGGGTGTCCCACGCCGGTAGCCTGTGGCCGGGATATGGTCAGAACCAAATATTTGCTTGCTCTTTTTATGTTTATATAATGATGTACATTTGTTCAAATTTCATGATGATATGAAGTTACCTTTATAGAAAAAGAAGGTGAAACACAGAGGTAAACCTTGGGCAGAATAACCAAATTACCAGTTAACAGCCCTAAAATTAATAGATTATATCATGATGTACATGTATACCTTGTTTCATAAAGATGTGAAGTCATCTCCTTAGAAAAAAACTTAAACACAAAGGCAAGATGGTTTTCGACATTGACGTGGTTGACATGCTTGTACCAAAAGAAAACCGAATGTCCGATTAAACTATATTTTCCTAATATCAAACCTTATCCCTTAGTTCGAAAGTGTATTAAAAGTTAATTGCAATTCTCAATTTTATTGCAATGATCGTACCACAGTACAACCAGAATTGCAATAAAGTTATTGCAATATTATTGCAAAACTCGGACCCTAGATTTTGGTTAAATATGTATCCCATGATCAATGACACCAAAAATGTCACGTTATTTATTTCTAAACACTTTGAAAAATGTCGTTAAACCTTATTCTTAAGTTTAAATGTGTACTTTAAGTTTATTACAATTATCGATTTTATTGCAATTCTCGGACATCAGATTTAGATTAATAAATGTATCCCATGATTACTGACTACCAAAAATGTCACGTTATTCATTTCTTAACAATTTGTATCATGTTAAACCTTATTTTTAAGTTTAAAGGTGTAGTTTAAGTTTATTACAATTATCGTTTTTATTGCAATTCTCGTACCCCTGTACAACAATAATTGCAATTTTATTGCTATTCTCGGACATCAGATTTTGATTTTAAAAAATGTATCCCACGATCACTGACCACCAAAATGTCGCGTTATCCATTTCTAAACACATTGTATTACACATGTATGTTGTTAACCTTATTCTTAAGTTCAAATGTGTTTCTTAAGTTTATTGCAATTCTCGATTTTATTGAAATTCTCGTATGCCTGTACAACCAGAATTGCAATAAAATTTATTCTGATTGTAACTATGCCTGCCAGTTGTCGCTACTAGACGAGTAGTGTGACGTCACCTCCGTTTGGTAGAATAGCCTTCGTCTTCGAAAGTTTTGCAAAACTCGTAATGCCATTTAGGAATAGCTCCAATGATCAAATGTGTTGTACTAATTGTTTGTTTTTTTTAAAAATGAGACACTTTGTTTCTTTGAATACGCAGATCAGCATCATGATTCAAGCACTGGGCCAGAGATGCAAAAAGTGACAAACAATACAAATATTCAGTTTATATTTATATCATCTTTTTTACTTTAAAGCTTTTAGATATGCTTACCATCATGTTTCTATGTATTTCATTTTATTTTCACCATTTCCTTAATTGCTGATTTTCTTTATTATGTGGAAAAGCATGCAGTCATGCAGAAGCTGTTGCGTACAAAATTGAAGCCGCCATTCGGCATCAAGAGCTTCTTATGTACATGGAATTATTATGTCAAGGAAAAAAAGGAAATCTTTCAACCTGATTTTAAATATTTACAAATAATGTTTTCATGTGTATATTGTTATAATAGTCATACAGCATATTCTATTCAGTTATTTTATTTACGTTCTATACACTAAAGTATATTAGTGTCCAATCTAGGAGGGGTAATGTGCTGAAGTCAGTAATTTAAAAATTCACATTACATGTATTATTTATTTAATGGAGGGCGGATTTGTCATTATGTAATAAAAAGAACAATCTTTAGATCTTGTAAATATTACCTTACTTATATTCAATTTTAATCCTAGACTGGATACTGATAGCATTTTGATTGTAGGCACAGTCAGCGTTGTTGTTTGACACTGACTTAAAATATGAAGTAGCTGTTAGAGAGGTTAATATCAGAGAAACAACCATACTTTCAAAAATGTTCAAATTAATGTGGATACTTTACGAAAGTTGCAACCTAAAGCTGTTCATTTCCTTGCACGGATATAAAAAAAAAAAAAAAACGCCTGATGATCTACCACCTATTTTGGAATCATTTTCATCAATGATACAAAGCAATGTCTTACAGGTAAATATACTGCCCCACATAAATTAAAAGTGGAGAAAATCTAAATAATTTAGAACAACTGATCTTTAAACAGGCTATGGGTAAATTATGGCACATATATCGGATTGGAAAAAATATCACAAGCAAAATACAAGATGTCTTACATTGTTAGCTGAAACAGATAAAACAGTATTTGCAGAAAGAAATCCTTGACACCAATCCTTTTTCTACAAAGGCTACTAGGCATGGAATTTTTAAGGAAGTGAATGCTCGCAAAATATATTCTAAATTTCAAAATGCCTCTAAGTCTAGCTGTGTGCTGAAAGCAGCCTAGTTATGTACAAAAAGTTTCCACATCTAGTGACATCTCCTGATGGTATCATGGAATGTACTTGCTGTGGAAAGGGTTGTAGGAATAGAATATCTTAAAACTTGTGAATCTGGAATTCCAAATCCAAGATCTAACATCTAACAGCAAGGAAATATCAAAGATTTCCAGTCAATGAAATATAAGATTAAAAAAAACACACACTTTTTACACACAAACTGATATGTGATATGAATTTTTGTGATTCATACTGTTGTTGTATATCAAATAGTTCGGAGTTTGCACATTTCCTTGGAAAATACTTTGAAGGAATTGAACAACAGATACACATGCACTTAGTTCATTTTATTAGATATCTTTTAAAAATTAAAATGAAAAAAAAAAACTTGCCTTTTCTATAATAGAGGACATAAGACAGTTGCTGCCATGTGTCATTATAATTTGAGATATTAACCTGACAAACAGAGAGTTTGACGTTTAAAGTATAAGATCGCCCTATAACTATATATATATATATAACATGTAGCATGCATATAATAGTTCCCATT
>CM037793.1:27023796-27073796 GCA_021229015.1 Solen grandis | reverse complement strand
GATTTATGCAAGTTTTTACCCCCACAAATATATTGCGTTCTGCGTGTATTATTGTGGAGACAAATGCAAGTAATCACGAAAATGCTAAACCGTACGGACATTGATGGTAAGCTCGTCACAGGTATGATTCGTTGCATAACCAATTTGTAACTGATAAATACCAATAAAGAGAAGCATGGCACGTGTACAATTTAATCTAATCATATTAAACGGTCCGCTAATGACACAGTTTTCCAAAATAAATTTGCTCAAATTTGCATATCTAAAACATGCATTACGAACATTTTGCATGGGTGACTAAGATTTTCAGTTATTTTAGTAATATCATCATTGAAGTACTGGTGTTTTCAAACTGTTGACAATGATATTATGTATGCACTAGAAACTAGAATACATATGGCTTTAAATCTTACGGAACTGTAAAAAATAATTGAACCACTATGGATCAGCTGTTAATAAACTGCAATAATACTGCAGTCGTGCATGTATCAATAAGATTAAACGTTATTTAGAGATAAAGAAAGCCACTAATCTCGCTAGTTCGTCCGTTTTTCGATTACCTGTACTTGATCCTTTACTTGAGAACTTTTGAGATAAATTCATTCAAATGACATTTTGTTCTACTTATATAATTCAAAGTAACACAGATCCATTTTCAGTGGCATTTTGCAATTTTGTTTTAAATTATTAACACTCAGTTTACCTGGTAAAAATGACTATCTTGTTTTTAGAAGCATTTACCTGATTATAATACGAAAACAATGGCAAAGAGCAAAGAGTAATGTTCCCAAATCCACAGCTTTTAAAGCTTTCTCCTTATCTATACATATATTACGCAAATAAACAACGACTCAAACGTTGTGTGATATTCATTCTTAAGTAAAGAAAACCTTTGCTTTTCAAATTGAAACGTATTGTTAAGGTCGATTGTGGCGACTGTTCAGTTTTTACAGCTTAAGATGTTTTCTTTCGACGATCCCGTTTTCAACACAACTATACTCGTATGTGCAATTCAATTTCTAAGTGCAGTACAGTCATACACTTCTAGCTAAATTTCCAGAAATCAAGAAACTGGCGTCTAAATTATAGAGGAGCGTCGTGGTCCTGCAATTGATGGACATGGGTTCGAATTCCGTTTTGTGCAAGACTCAGTCATAAACTTCCTAGACGCAAAGTACTTCAAAGACAATACAAATAAAGACACAAATTGTGAAATTTCATGTGAGGAAATGCTGTTTGCTACACGTTTCCACCGTTTGTTGTTAGACGATTCGCTTAATGTTAGACAGATTGATAAGAAAATTGTAACCTCCAAAGCATGAAAACTTTATCTCGAGTCTGACAATACTGACAAATGATCAATATCGTATGTAAAATCAATAATACAAATAAAGGCACAAATTGTGAAACTCCAAAGCATGAAAACCTTACTACGAGTCTATAGCAGTAGACATGACGACAGTTGTCTATAATGACATGACTATGGAATAGGTATGTGGTGTTTTAAAAAATAAAAAGGAATCTATATATTTTTTTAAAAGGTTTTTTTTTTTTTTTTTTTTGTGATTTAATTTACGCCAATTTTTTTTATTTTTTTTATAAAGCCCTGCGGGCGAAAATTCATAAAAGTAATTTATCAGTGTCTTTATTATGTTCTTAAATTTCAGATTAGGGATATTGATAAAGTATTGCCCTTGCTAAAACTGAGATGGAATTATATTTGAGTTTATTTGATCTTGGCGCCATATTGTTCTTGATCAAGATGCATAATATAGTGCTGTTATATTTCTTTGTGATTTTTATAAAGCCATTTGGGCGAAAATTCATAAAAGTTATTTATCCGTGTATTTATTATGTACTTAATTTTCAGATTCAGGATATTGATAAAGTATTGCCCTTGCTTAAACTGAGATGGAATTTATATATATATATTTTTATTTTTTTATTTTTTATTTTTTTTGCAGCTTGAGTCTGGTGACGACATGACTATGGAATAGATATGTGTACGTGTGTGTTTAAGACAAATGATCCATATCGTATGTAAACATGCAAAGGCAATATTACACATGAGGCAGATATTGTATATAAAAGCAATGTTATCAGAAGACTGCATGTTACTTTAGGATTGTTATACCATCTCCAGTATCATATATATATTTTTAAATTGATTTCCATTGATTTCCTCCGTTAAAAAAACAAGTTTGGGGCTATGTGAGATGTACTTGATTCATCGTAAGTCACTCTGTTTTCATATGAGGAAAATGGTAAACTCCAAAGCATGAAAACCTTCCATCGACTCTATTTGATATTGTCGAAGAGAAAGGCCAAAACAACATAGTATTACATTTTATAGTTCAGATTCGACCGAACCCAGGGATGCCGATATACGGATGCTTTCTACTACTACAGGGTCCTATTTTTTTAATCTCGATATAGCTTCTACGTACTTAAACTACAATTCGCACATCATATTTCAGATTCGACAAGAGCTTACTACTACCATAGTTTCCTAAAGCAAAGAAAAAAACAAACTACAACACATATAATATATATATCAAATTCGACTGGAATTCTTAAATGATGATATGTGTGTGTTTTCCGCTGCATTTTGAATAATCCCGCTTCAACGTATCAAAGTCAGGTCTGATGGATATAAGCTTACTTGGGGTGACATATTCGCATACGGATATGTAGATATGGTCGTAATGGTCATAATAAAGAAATGTGTGTGTGTGTGTGTGTGTGTGTGTGTGTGTGTGTGTGTGATTTCTTGCCTGCATTCATCGACAACCTGAAAGGCCAAACATAATAGATATTTATTTATTTTCATTTGACAGGAACATGTGACCAAGTCGTTAAAGGAAGCGTCCGTGTCCGGGAAGTATTGCATTCGATTCCCTGTCCATAACTTACAAAATCGTTAATAATGGTCCTTGTTTAGTTCTAAGGACAGTTCCGGTTGTCATAATATGACGAATCATCAGCACGCGACTTGTCTACGGCGTGATATTGCCGCGAGACAGCATTCTATTAATTTCGTGTAAACAAAATATCAAAATCAGCTGAGATAATAATGCAGGCAAATAAAACCAAAACAAACAAATATTGATCTTTCAGTTTGAACAATGTGATCTTCTTTTATATAAAAAAGCAATTGCAACGCAGCAACAGCATCCCTGTTTTAATCTCCATAATAATTGGAAATTGAAGTTGTAACGTTTTTACCGAGCTATATGTTAATTTTACTTGGGGACTATCTGTCCTAATAGATTATGATTTAAAATAATCTAATACAAAAAATAAATTTACCGTTTGACACTGTTTGATTGGGGTAAGTGCTTAAAAACAATAGTGTTGTTAGTCCTAACTAGATCAAAGACAATAGTATTATGAGACCTATCCAATCTCAAATACTCAGGAGCTGCCCCATTCCACAAAGCCTTTCTGCAGCCCAAAGCTCCCTAAGGCTAGGCGTTGCAAGGACTAGCTCCTTGAAGCCCTAAGCGCTTTGAAGCCTGGTGTTGTGAAGACCGGCTCCCTGAAGCTTTATGCGGCGCTTTGAGGACGGTCATATTATGCCACAATGGCAATAAGCTACCAACGCCTATCGTAATTCCAGTAACCCAAATAACCCCAAGAGTCAATAAAGCGAGGTTTCCAAGACTCTGGGGGCTAGACCTATCTTTCTAGCCAAGTTTAAAGTGATTATGTTTGATGGTTAAGGAGAAATGGACCTGAACGAAAACCTTTAACAACGCCGACGCAACTGTTCAACATTTGTTTTTCTTCGAGAAATGGAGCTAAATATTGCAAGACAAACAACTTCATACAAGTCTTCAGATGATGTTCCGAATGTTTGAAACTCGGCTATTTAAACAAGCTTTACATTCACGAATTGTGCTATTCCAGGATAAAATCAAAGTAATAAATTAATGTGGTGTCTGTGCAAGATGCTTTTTGAAGTATTCGTTAAAGTATGTTATCTCCGTGGCTGAGACAAAACGACACACACACATACACATATATATACGTGTAAAAGTGATATTAAATGACCTTAATATTTATAAAGTTTGATGTTGATGTTAGATGAAAATATCAATATAGTTATATTTTTACTTTTTTTTTCTTATTTCCTATTTTTTCCTATCAGTTGTTAACTTTTCTACATGTATATAATTCCAACCGCCAATGATTTAATATGATTGGTTTTTGCGATGTACACAGTTTGCATGTGCGAAAAACATCTTTTTGGATAATTGTTTTGAGTGGGATTAGAATGCCGCCTCCAAAAAGTATAAATCGTCATATCCGTAAGGTAACCAAACGAAATTATTAGCTTGATTTTGTAAGTAACAATGACATTGTTCCATTGCGAAAAGTAGTAAGGATGCTATTTTGACACGGTCTTTAAAAACGTGTTATAAAACAACAATCTTCAAAACTGAGATTCAGTCAAAATAATGTCAACAGTAACCCAGCGGTTGTAAAAAGTCTTACATAACAGGTAATGTCCAAGTATACTTGCTCAATCTCTTTAAAGTTTTAAAAAGCGGCATGTCGAAGAGGTGATAAGTTCAAAAGAAAGCAGCACATAGGCATGTGCCAGTTTCACACCCTTTAAACTTTACTGCTGCAGCATGTTAATTTCTTCCTGTGTGTAGTGTGATGTCACACAAGGTGAAACTGAAATCATTGGAGGGGGCACAGAGGGATGTGTTTGGTGACACTTGTGTAAGAATGAATTTCAAGACAATCGACAGCTTCTCATCCCATAATTTATACACAAACATATTCAATTCTACCCATCCTGATGATATGGCTATTCCCCTTTACCTGGACCATGTTGCACCTTACTATGGTATTTAGTTCATATGCTGGTAAGAGTCCCACTGTCCCCCTAAATATACCCAGCTACTAATAGATGTTTTGGGATTACAATTGAAAACAACTTCCGGAATGGAGTAAGTAAACAAACTGGTAGGAATTAAAGGTAAACGGATGTCTTTTATTTGTCACGTGATAGAAATTAATGATGAATCAGCAATGTTTAGTTAAACATAATGATATGCACGTAACTTTCTAAGAAATTACAATAAGCAAATGAGTTTAAGACACCCTGCGAGGATATTTCCGTGACATTTTCTTTCGCTTTTACTCTTAATATACAAGGTCGGCGGATTAATTAAAAATAAAACAAACCATGATCTCTTTTTTTTATTTCACTTTTACAGAAATTAAGGTCGGCGGTGTTTGTTAATTAGATAAATAAAAATTGATGGCCCAATTCCGATTCTATACTGATTTACTTTCCAACAGCTCCAGCAGTCGTGGTGCACAGATTGTCACCAGGTGTAATGTGCCATGTATTTGCGAGAGCCTGGAATCTGAAATATAGACATGGCAGTGCAAATTTATAAACATCGTCTATTAAATTATGGAACTCTTGGCCCCATGTTCTCAGAACTTATTCATCAGTATTTTCGGTAAATAAAAAATCTTTAACATTATAGAATATAAATATACTGCTTCCATCGCTAAACCTACAATCCTGACATACTAACAGATTTTGGAAAATAAAATATCATCTTCCTCGAATTCAAAATCGCGTGAGATATAGTTTGGTGTAGGGACATCAGGTAATTTCATTCAAAGGAGGCAGTGGCGTGCCGATGTAACTCTATACATGTATTTTGTCAGGATTGAATAAACTGTTTCGAAATCTAGCGTGTACTTCAAAAGAATAGTATCATATTATCATAATGATTAACTCTAGAATCATTTTGCTGTCTATGAGATATATGTCATATTGAGCTTATTGTCAACTTCATATGAGATTTCAGCATAACAATATGTCACAAATTAGCAAAACAATAACATACCCGTGGCAGACAAGGGGACAGGCATAGTTCAGGATATGGCCTTGTTGGAGAAGATGGTGGCACTCCTTCTCGCAGGCCTGCTCTGATGGGTCGCTTCCAATGACGTCAACCATCAGTTGCATGTCGCATTTCAGTGTGTCCAGGTCAACTGTTGATCGAATGATAATAATGAAAAGGATAGTGATATATTGACTTATTTTACTTGCTGATATAATTTTACTAGTTTACCATATGAATAGCATTGAGTAGATGTACAAACAGGAATGAAAAAATAAACGTACGTAGGGAATGTCCATTTGTAAAGTCACCCATAAAAACTCGTTTTTCCGGAGCTGCGATCACAAGAGGCAGGACACAGGCGAGGAAGATCAGTTTCATGGCTGCGATCTGTAATGACGTATTTTACAGTGTAATGTGGCATAAGGTGATATAATGTGACGTAATGTTTGTTTGTTGATTGGTTTAACCTCCTGCAAACAGTAGGTCGGTCATTTGGAGATTGGATATAGTGCTGTCAGCCGTTGACATGTTGCATGGTACCACATCCAGTCACATTATCCTGACACCGGGCCAACCAGTCCTTGAACTACCCTTATATGCTGAGCGCTTTAAAGTGCTATTTTTAAGGGCGTATTTCATAATAGCAGTATTTACTATAAAAACAAAGAAGGAAAATCAAAACTAGCGAACATATTTTTTAAACTTGGCATGATTATAGAAAATCACACTAGAAACATTATGGAATAAAAAATGGGGTTCTCCTCGCTTCTTTTTGAGTTATATGTCCCTGAATGTGAATTGTTTGCTCTTCTCTGTCATTTCCAAGGGCAGATACCTAAAAATCAAGCCTATCGTGGGGTTCTCCTCGCTTCTTTTTGAGTTATATGTCCCTGAATGTGAATTGTTTGCTCTTCTCTGTCATTTCCAAGGGCAGATACCTAAAAATCAAGCCTATCGATACCTTTTTTTATTTCACATTATTGTTTGTTGTTTCACTTCTAGTCATTAAGCAAAGTTTAAAACAATTCCATTCAATTGATTTCTAACAATGTTTCAGCAAATAGATACTGCGTTTTTCTTTAAAAAAAAAATCTATATGTTTTTTATATACACCCGTTTGCGTCTATAGTATAAAATCTGTTGCATGGAACTTCTACAACTTTTACACAGTGACAGGAAATACAGTACCAAACATAAAATTTACATTAATTGAGGTGTTGCTAGCGCATAATAATGAGATATCTGCCCTTGAAAATGACAGAAGAAAGGCTAAAATCTGACTTTCAGGGGCAGATAACTCTAAAAATAGTTTAGAGACCCCAATTATTTATCCCATTAATTTGTCTCTAGTGTGATTTTCTACAATCATGCAATGTTTAAAAAAATATGTCTATATAGTAAAACTCTGCTATTGCGAGATACGCCTTTAAGAATTTGCTATGTCGTGGCCGGCTGACATATCGCAACGGAATGTTATGTTAGAATTATGCTCTAATGACAGTCTGTGTATGTGCGTGTGCGTGTGAGTGTGTGTGTGTACATATATAAAATGTGCATTAATAATGTTTCATACAGCTCTGGAAATACGTGTGGAAGTCGAATATATAAGCACAATGAAATAAATACATGTTGCATATCATTCCGCTATCGTCTGGAAGTAGCAACCACAATAAAGTGTAAAAGATTCATTATTACATAAGCAATGTATGATAAAATAAACTCGTGATTAGTACATTCATTCTACAGGCTATACTTTCCTGACAAAACTTAGGTCCAGTGGCTATGCAAATTAATATAGAAACCAAATGTTTCTACTACAACAAACAACAATCTTAAAAGACACATACTTCTTCTTAAAGAGTGTTTATTTGACAATGTAATTAGAAGCCTTGAATTTTGACGTATTTGCTTAACAAATGTTTGGTCAAGTGACTGTGGAATCAAATATTCCACAGTGTTATCGGGTTAGGTGTTATATTTGATTTTACTGTCGATGCGAACGTTATTTAATTAATAGTGATGACTTCATTACAAGTGGAGGAAAACCTCGAGTGGAAAGTGGGGCAAACCGAATGTAAATACCGACCTACTGCACGACAGATGGGATGCATCCTCATATGATGCACGAGAGTGGCCAAGCAAGAAATCAAAGCAATATATGTGATAGGCAATGTGATATTTAGTGCAATGATATAAAAATATGAGTTCATACTTTTGTAAATTAGTATATAAATGAACAATCAAACGACAGTTACAAGTAGTGTAGATGGGACACTATACATGTACTCAATGAGTTATAATGATTTTATTTTATATTTTTTATTTAGAATATACTGTAAATTAATCATATTTTGTGCATGTATTAGTAAGATATTGAGAAATATCATGGATTCTAATGTAATGTTATTTAGATGATGTAAACTAATCATATGAAAAGGTTTCGTTTCCAAAATAATTTAGTTAAAGGTTTTTTTTATGAAATGGAACGTTTTGAAAATACTGTTCTTTTATTAGAATTTGGTGAATATATACATTAAAACCAGAAAAAAATGCAATATGTATATAGTGTTATCAATTTGGTACATACTTAGAAAGAGCAACGCTGCATAGATTACATTCTAAAAGTCATATTAAACTGCTAAATTTAATTTGTTCTTAAAACTTTTTAAAAAATTTAAATATTAAATTAATAACTTTGGACACTTGTGAGAATGTGAATATTTAAACCATCATTGTAATTGCTAAATGATAATTTCTGATCATAACTTTTTGGTCCACTTGAGTTCATTTTAATCGATGTTTAATTGAGGAGTTTAGATTTATACATAGATACAAAAATATGATGCGATAGCTTTATAAAAATATCTAAAACAAAATAAGTTTTCTAGTCAGATGAATATAACTTAGTAAACAATTACTTGTATGTTGATCCGAATATCTTTCATATGGTGGAACTTTATTTAATAACCCGATATGGTCAAATAAAACTTGTAGTTATGTTAATGCGATTAATACTATCATAGGAACAATGTAATGTGGTCATATAGTACTTATTGTTTAGACAAAATATTTTTGAATTTTAAAACGTTTGCAAAGTATATGTATATCATATTACTAAGATGCATGCCTTGATAAAACTGCATATAATATTCAAATTACGTTCCACTGAGTTACGGATTCAAGTGCAGAATTTTCGGTAACAAAGGTAAAGACTTACTGTGGATTCCTTCTGAATTAGAGAAAAAAAACTAAAGTTATCAGAAGATCTACAACCTTATATACAATTTTCTAGGACATCTGTAATCACGCCATGTTCCTAAACAGAGACAGAAAGTCAAAAGATTATCTAACTGTATGATATGCACTCGCATCACATTACTTATGGCAAGTTAGTGTCGAAGGTCTTGGTCTTATAAATATAAAAACACATGCCACATTTAAGGGTCCTACAGATAGGTGTAACTGTTGTTAATATATATTCAGAATAAAACATTCATATTGAAAGAAATAATCATCAAAATAAACCTCTTTAAGCATAACGCATCTTTCTATTAAAACAAACCTTGCAGGTTTGCTAATATATGATTGGTTTTAATATGTTTTTTGAGGCCACAACTATTAAATCATAATCATAAAAAATCAAATTCTTTAAAACAAATATTATACATTGGTCATGTACTTATGATGCAATGTCATGTTCTATTCAAGTTTTGGATTTCACGATGAGCTATTGTGAACGCCTTTCGTCCGTCGTCCGTGCGTGCGTGCGTCCGGCGTCAATAATATTCTTTAAACAACATCTTCTCCTGAACCACTGGGCAAAATCGGATGAAATTGCCTGTGATGTTCATTGCATGAAGTTGTTCAAATGTTTCCGGTCCGTTGCATATCTGGATCACAGGAACTAAAATAGATTTTTAAAGTGAAATCTTTAAAAATCTTCTCTGAGACCGCAATGCCTAGAGCTTAAATATTTGGTGTGTGGCATTGTCATATGGACCTTAAGTTTGTTCAAATCATGACACTGGGGTCAAAATTAGCCCAGCCCCAGGGGTTACTTGAATTTTACATAGGCTTACATAGGAAAAACTAAAATATATATTGTCAGAAACCACAGGGCCTGGAGTTTAGATATTTGGTAACATGGCCTTGTAGATGGCTATCAAATTTGTTCAACGCATGGCCCTGGAGTCAAAAATGGCCTCACTCTAGGGGTTACTTGATTTAACACAGACTTACATAGGAAACCCCTCATAAGATCTCCTTCTCAGAAAGGCCTTGAGTTGAGGTCAGTGTTTACTAGTGGACCACAACCTAGTCTGTTCAAATCATGACCCTAGTGTCAAAATTGGCCCCAGCCAGGACACGTGTTCTTGAAAGTAAAATAGTACTTAAGTATGATTTTCATACTCAAACTTAAAATATGCCCATTATAAAAAGAATGAATTTCTTCTTAGAACAACACTTACATTTTAGCTCACCTGAGCACAACGTGCCCATGGTGAGTTATTACATGTATGTGTTCGCATTTTGTCAAGCGTGCGTGCGTCCGGCGTCAACAATTTTCTTAAACGACATCTCCTCCTTAACCACTGGGCCAAATCTGATGAAAATAACCTGTGATGTTTCTTGCATGAAGCTCTACCAAAGCTGTTCAAATGGTCCCGGTCGGTTTCATATCTGAATCACAGGAACTAAAAATTGATTTTTAAAGTGAAATCTTTAAAAATTCTTCTTCTCCGAAACCGCAAGGCCTAGAGCTTAGATATTTGGTATGTGGCATATGAACCTCTTATGAACCCTTACCAAGTTTATTCAAGTCATGACCCTGAGATCAAATTTGGCCCCGCACCAGGGGTCACCTAATTTTACATTGACTTTCTTTAGGAAAACTGGAAAAAATCACAAGGCCTAGAGTTTAGATATTTGGTGTGTAACATGGCCTAGTAGACTTCTACTATGTTTGTTCAAATAATGGGGTCACTTGATTCTACATAGACTAAATAGGAGAAACTAGAAAAAATACTCTTGTCAGAAAACATACGGCCTGGAGGTTAGATAGTTGTTGCGTAACATGTCTTAGTAGATCTCAACCAAGTTTGTTCAAGTTTGGCCCTGGGGTGAAAATTGGCCCCATCCCTAGGGTCACTTGATTTTATAAAGGTTTATTTAGGAAAAACTAGAAAAATCTTCTTGTCAGAAACCACAAGGAGTTTACTTATTTGGTGTGTAACATTGCTTAGTAGACCTCTACCAAGTTTGTCAAATCATGGCCCTGTGTTTAAATTGGCTCCACCCTTGGGGTCACTTTATTTTAATAGATTTATATAGGAAAAACGAGAAAAAATTCCTTGTCAGAAACCACAAGGCCTAGAATTCAGATGTTTGGTGTATAACATGGCCTAGTGAACGTCTACTAAGTTTGCTCAAATCATGACCCTGGTGTCAATATTATTACGCGCTAGGGCTTCGGTGTGTGTGCGTGCTTATGTTGAGTTGTAAGGTTCTATGATGGTCGATTGTCTTGGGATGGTCTTGTCCTTGCCGCAGACTATCAAGTTTCACGGGCCTGGTCACAGGTTAATGCCTCAGGTCACAGGTTAATGCACTTTCATATGCATGTGCATGTAGACTCTGTCAGCATGTGGATATCACAGCAGTCACTAGATGGTACTATGCTGAGAGTGGACTTCAGGTTTAATAGGGAGGTGATATTTTGTATATAGAATTTGTGTAGGATTCACCTAATGCTACTTTTACTATAAGAACAAAATAAGACGTTAAACAATACTAAATTTAATTCTTCACAGGTATATCCCGTGTCTACTTAACAACGAACAATGTGATAAAATGACTCCAATAAATTAGCAATTCTACCTCCACTTAGATATACATCTAGAGATCCTTGAAAGTATGCAAAAATACCTTTAAACCACCAAGTGGAAAGCCCTAAATTTACCAATGTATTAAACAAGTCTTTGGCACAATAATGCATACACACATAATAAGCATAAACCGGAGTTCTACTTTATCTCATAAACTTGTTAAAGTACAGAGTTAAAATCTAGTATACTTTGATACTAAACAAAAATGTGTTGTATGGTTTAAAAGTCACAAAAGGTTACTATAAAAAAAACTATAGTGAATAATCGTTAACCACGGCACTAAGTAATTAAAGTACCTGAGTTTATTATCGGTAACCTTGCCTGAACGGCGTTTAAATAAATTCGAAAGCTCGAAATGCGGAGCCTGAACCTAAAGTCTGAAGTGTGAAGCCTGGAGTCCCCGTGCACATCGGACGCAGGGTATTTATACCAACTGCAGTGCTACCACGGTAGCATGCAGCAAACTGTTGCACTAATGTTGCATTTATGAAGCATTTGCACTTAAACCGCTACTTGTATGCGACGTTAATACTGCGCCGATTCAAATGCATCCAAAATGCCACAAGAGTGCACACACCCTGCTGCAATAGTGCATAAACGAGTTAAAAATACATAGAACATGAAGATCATATCCTATAACACAATAAAAATGTATCTTCTTGGCCCATATACCTGGTATGATCGCTTTCTAGGGTTAATAAACTGGGCCATAATGTTTACAAGTACAATACAGTCAGAAACCATCAATCCAGCATCAGTTCAGTTGCCCCTAGCAACAACCGGAAATAGTAAATACAAAATGGCTGCCCACGTGTAAACAGCTAGGCATGAGCAGTTTTAGACTTATAAATTACAGTGTTCTACCTAATATTAAATGGATTTACTCGGCATAAACCTTAGCAATAACTTAGAGAAGTGAATCAAGCTGGATATGACATTTAAATCACACTGGATATCTAAATACAGACAGTAAGAAATGGATTACATGGCATGTTTACAACGAGGCAAGAGTGCTTGTGTGATACGGATGTGTAGAGAAAATTCCTGGCGTAATGCATTAATTTGGCTAGTTGAGCTGACATATAAGTCAATCCAACTGTCATAATTTATGTGATTTGCCAGAGAACGCTGCAAAAATCACCAGTAACAGATAAATACTGTCAACCCAAGGTAAGTAAAACATAAGTAAAATCAGTAATGCCTGGGCATTACAATATTGGCCCTGCCTTAGGGATCACTTGATTTTACATAGACTTGTATAGGAAAACCCTCAAAAGGTCTTTCCCTCAGAAACCATAAAGCCTGGAGTTAAGATGTGTACTATTGGACCTCAAACAGATCTGTTCAAATAATGGCCCTGGTGTCAAAATATACCCCACACCAGGGGTCACTTGATTTTATTAGCTCAGCTGAGCACAACATGCTCAAGGTGAGTTATTGTGACCGATGGATGTCGGGCATCCATCATCTGGCGGCCGCCGTTCGTCGTCCGTCGTCAACATTTAACTTAAACAACATTTCCTCCTAAACTACTGGGCCAATTTTCATAAAACTTTACTGGAATGTTCTTTGGGTGGTTTTCTTCCAAAATAATTCAAAGAATTGAATTCCTTGCCAAAATCCCAAAGTCTGGTTGCTATGGCAACTAAAAAGTGGAAAATGTAAAAAAATAAAACGTTTTCTCCTCTAAAAGTACTTGCTGGATTTCAAAGTTATTTGGCACAGATGTTCCTTCCGTCACTCTCTACCAAAATTGTTCAAATTATTTTGATTCGTTGAAAAACATGGCCGCCAGGGGGCAAAGACCGTAGTCCGTATATGTATATGGTACATATTTGAAAACCTCTTCTTGTGCAAAAGGATTGGCTGGATTTCAAATTTATTTAGCACAGATGTTCCTTAGGTCGCTCTCTACCAAGATTGTTAAATTTATTTTGATGCGTTGAAAAACATGGCCGCCAGGGTGCGGAGGCCATTTCCTTATATGTATATAGTACAAATTTAAAAAATTATCTTGTCCAAAAGTACTGACTGTATTTCAAAGTTATTTGACAGATGTGTTCCTTAGTTCACTCTCTTCCATAATTGTTCAAGTTATTTTATTGCGTTAAAAAACATAGCCACCAGGGGGCAGAGCCGGTTCTCCATATATGCATAAATTAGTTCAAATTTGAAAATTATTCTTGTCTAAAAGGACTAGCTGGATTTCAAAGTTTTTTTGGCACAGATGTTCCATGGGTCACTCTCTACCAAGATTGTTTTAATTATTTGGATTGGTCAAAAACATGGCCGCCAGGGGGCAAAGACAATTTTCCTTATATGTATATAGTACAAATTTGAAAATTCTTCTTGTCAATAAGTATGCATTTGATTTATGGCTGGCAGGGGGCAAATCCCATTTTCCATAATATCATAAGATGTTTGGTGTTTCTTTTCCTCCCACTAATACCTGGTTTTCAGGTGAGCGATCCATTGCCATCCTGGCCCTCTTGTTTAACTACTGACTGTTTTGTCCACTACAGTAAACATCCTCAGAGCTAGTGATGTTGTGACAACATCTCACTCGAGGCTCTGATCCTCGGGAATTTCCGCCAGTCTTACGTCAGTAGCTCCGAGGATGTCCAAAGTAGCGGATGAAACAGTCAGTAATTTAAAAGATTAGTGTTGTGCTAGCCGAAGAAGAAAATCAATCTTTAAATATGGTTTTACCAACAGGATGAACTCTTTCAAAGATAACCCCATAATAGTTTCAATAGGGATATCAGGATGATACTCAAATTTGCGCCTAAAATCGTACTTAAGTATTTTTCGAGAACATGGGGCCAGGAGTCACTTGATTTTATATAGACTTATTAGACCTATGACCTTCAAAATTTGGATGGCAGTTACAGTTTTTGTGTGGAATTTAGATGATTTTGCTGTATGTCTGCATTGTTTATGTATTCAGTATGAATCCTAACATTATAATAGACAATGAGTGCAATGTTTCTCTGGTGGGCGATTCAAGGACATCTTGGCCCTTTTGTTTTTATCTTAAAATTTTAATCTATGTTAAACTGAATTGTTTGATTAAGCTTTTGATGCTCTAGTGAGCGTTCTAGGGCCTTGTTTTTGTTTTGTTCCAGGTTGTGCTAAAGGCTGGCATGGACGGGCTGATGTCACTATAAACAGTGAGGTACAATTTGATGTCCTTGAAACATCAAGTGAGGAAAATGTATCATTTCAATCCATACAGCTGATGTTGGCACAGACAATAGTGTTGTCCTTTCTTCAGCATGAGCTGAATAAAAATACAAATGTACTTTAAAAAATAATTTGATACCTGAAATAGGAATCTGTGCAGACACTTTCATCATTCATTTTTGTGATTGTGTAGAAGATGTGCTCCTTGAAATGCACCCCTTTGAACTGATTTGAGGGAAACAACTTAACATTGGAGGGATTATTCTCCTGTGGCTGACACTAAGTTACAATCTGTTTTGTAAGGGACTAACGTATGACTCAAGAAATATAAATCCAATTTCCATGAGATATTGGGCATACACCTTGAAGTTTATATAAAGGATGTTGAAGCACCCCTGCATGGAAGTACTACTAGTAGGGAAGAATATCAGTTTTTTTAGGACGGACTCTACTGTAGTGATGGTGTTAGATTATTTTACAGACCATGTGAATCAAGCTGTGTAGGTGATAGTGAGTGATCAAGCTATGTTGTACAGTAGGTTACAGTAAGTGATAAAGTTCATTTTCAATTCACCTTACATTCAAGAACTGCAACACAAGTGATTCTTTGGTGGTCCCCTGAAGAGAATGTTCAAATTATTTTGAGCCATAAAAAATGGCTACCAGGGGCGGGGCTTTTTTCCGCTTATTTTATCTGTAGTGAAAATTTTAAAAATCTTTATGGTGAAATCTTAAAAAAAATCTTCTTGCCCAAAACATCTGGCTAGATTTAAAAAATCTGTTTTGGCACAGATTGTCTTTAGATGGATCTGTAAATAAAATGCTCTCAGGGAAAATGCAAAGTACATTGGCATATTGTCTACATTCATATATATTTGAAATCACAATTTTCTCCCTCGTGGTCGTTTTATTGCATATGTCAGTATGTCATTGAGGAAACAAATGTATTTTTATACTTTAGAAATTTTACTCGTGTGTGATAATAGAAACTGTTGTGATCGTCTTCAAAGGGTTTTTCTGCCAGTAAAATATGTTAATTTGAAATGAAATCAGTATATTTGACATATTTAAAACTTTGTTTTTTTCTTGTTTAGTATAAGTAACCATTGTAACATCTCAGTAGCTCCTAAATGAACTTGGTGACCGATTCATTTTAATTTAAAATTTGTGAATTGTTTTGATCAAACAACCATGAAAGAATATTTACAAGAAAAAATCTATTTAAGAATCTTTTGAAGGATTTTCTGTAAACATTAAAAATATTGAACGTGAATCTATTATTTCTCTTCCGTGAAAAGGAAGTACCTGAGTACATTTACACCATTCGTTTAGATAAATTGAAGTATCATATATTGAATGTTAACTGATAGTTTGTATGTCATCTATTTGTAGGTTTTATTGATTTCTTTAACGAGAGATGGAATTTTAGCTTTTTACTAAACACGGTTACCATGGATATATTAACATAGCATTAAAATATCCCATCTCCATGTTCACACACCTGCTATGTTATGAATAAATAAGTTAATGCAGTAAACTAGTGAAATGTGAACTGTCGAACTGTGTAGTGCTGCAGTTGTGATACAGTTGATTATCTATAAATAACATCATTTTCTACTGTTGTGGAATAACATGTAGCTCAATCGAGAAGAGAGCCGCGCAGATTTTTATACAAGGAGTCCTGAGTTCTATTCCAGCCGGGACCTTTTTCTTTCTTTTTTTTTTTTATATTCTTTATTTTTATTATTAAATCTTGCTTCAATTTCTTTATCAAAAGAAATAGTAAAATAATGATAAATAAAAAATAACATACATAATTAAAATAATGAAAGTATTGATAATATTTAACTTTTTTGTATTCTAACATCCCCATTTAAGAATCAATCTTGATTAGATGTATACATAATGTTAATAAACAAAGGATTATTATGCCTTGTATGGGAATCATGGTCCATAGTAATTAAGGTTGCCTTCAGAGCAGTGGTACTCTTGTTTTCAATTATTTTTTTTTTTAGGATCTTGTAACAGCTTTTTTTTTCAAATAACTGGAGATTTATAATTTTTATCAATATCTGTATCAGGAATTCAGTTAAGTGTTTTATATCAAGAATTCAACCAGGTGTTTGTTTTAAGAGCTCAGTCAAGCGTTCAGAGTGTAGCCAATTAGTTGCTTTGCTCAAAAAGGTAACTTTTCAGACATCAATAGTTTTGCTGCATGTGCCTTATTTTGAATTTGATTTAGAATAATAAACAAACATTTTATCGATCCTTTAATACACAATATACAATATAAATCAATCGAACACAAGGATTATATACTGATTTACTTTCCGACAGCTCCAGCAGTCTGGGTGCACAGATTGTCACCTGGTGTAATGTGCCATGTATTTGCGAGAGCCTGGAATCTGAAATATAGACATGGCAGTGCAAATTTCTAAACATAGTCTATTAAGTTGTGGAAATCATGGCCCGATATTCTCAGAACTTATTCATCATTATTTTCGGTACATAATTTCGTTAACATTATAAATTTAAGCATACTGCTTCCATCGCTTAACCTACAATCCTGACATACTAACAGATTTTGGAAAATGCTTTGCCTGAATTCAAAATCGCGTGAGATATAGATTTCTGTATGAATGTCAAGTAATTTCATCTCAAAGGAGGCAGTGGCATGTCGATGTGATTCAAATAAAATGTTTCGAAATCTAAAGTTTACACTATAAAAATATTATCAAAATGATTAACTTTATCATTTTGTTGAAATAGACGAGTTATGCGATATATTACATTTTGAGCTTATTGTCAACTTCATTTAAAGACTTCATCATAACAGTCATGCGATTTATAACTTTATGTATTAGTCATCGTTTACATTTTATGAAATTCAAAGCAGTGCGGATGCGACAAATACCTAAAATCTAAAATATAAAAGATAACATATTTACAGTTTGTCACGCCCGTCATACAATTTTGTCTTTGACCTCACATTATGGAACCGACTCCCGTTCAATTGACAATACATGTGAGTCAGTATCACTGCGTACAATTTATATGGTTACATGCTAAACATTACCTAATCAGTCCCCGCCGCAACAAGCTCCGCCCATTATATTCTAAGATCACGCAGGCACCATACACACTCATATCTTTTCCACAGCAAAAACTCAAGAATCAGTTTATACAATATATGTTTTAAATTTTGAATGCAAGCATTTCATCGGACGATTAAGTAAGATAAACTTAAAGTTAAATATAAGCGATAACTCATACATGAATAATTATTTAAGGACGATAAAGAGCTACCTTTTTTATCTTTGACGTTGATGAAATTATATATGTGTTTTATAAACATATGATTTTGCTAAAAAAGACGAAATAGCCATCAAAAGTGAAATAACGTCATAACCCTAATTAGAGGTATTAAGATATGTTGCTTCTTACAAACGCGTTACGGATATCGGTTTAAAGACATACAAAATCGGGCATATCATCAAACGATAAACCAGAATTTCTTGATTTTTTGTACTAAACTAGAGTCACCGGTCCCGGTATTCAAATGGTTAGATCGTCCGCTCGGTTACCGGGTGGTTGTTAGTTCGATCGACGGCTGCGACTTTCCAAAGTCGAATGAAACATGACCGGTAATTGAATTCTAATCACTCAGCGCAAAAGGAAAGTCTCAGTACTCGTTGACCCGGTGTGGGGATGTGTGAATGTGCGTGAAACCATTCCATTTTATGTGGTAGCACGATATTAGTCCCCAAACTCCACGCAGTAGTTACCTCCCCTTACAGTTGTAGACTAGACTAGACTATTTGAGTTTACCGTCGCTTCGACAGTATTTCAGTCATATAGCGACGTCCAGTTAATCACAGGTGGAGGGAGATCCCGAATGCACGGAAGCATCCGGGTAGAACCACCGAACTCCCGCAAGCCAGTGGGAAGGCCTCCTCACATGAAAATCCGAATGACCCTGCCGGGATTCGAACACACGCGGTGTGGGGCTGAGTGAGTGTTAAAGTCAGCGACTTTACCCTCTAGGCCACGGAGGCCCCTACAGTTGTAGATAACCACTGCCACAAGTAAAAATTAACAGAATTTAGCTTTTTTTTGCTTTTTTCCAAAAAAAAAAATTTACTGCGAGTGTCATTTCCCTAAGTATGTTTTCTTTAATAAACATCAAATATCGCCTCCTGGTAAAAAAAAATAAATCATTTTAAAAAAATATTTTTGTTGTTGTGACAGTAGACGGAGACGCCATTTTGTTAGTTTACCATCATCACGTGACATTTGTGACGGCAGTGATTTGTTTGCTTGCAAGGGAGATCACTGTGTGGAGTTTGATCAGTGCCATGTACATATAATTCTCCGAATGAAATACGCTCAATGGGACGTGAGACCCAAGCAAACAACAATTAAAAATTTTTACCCGTCTCAATGCTGGGCAGTAGGAGCGTCTCTAATGTAACTTGTAGATAGTAGTTCTTTCCAAAGCCCGACATTACCTAAGTCTCTGGCACTTACATATTTCTCCTAATTGGAGCTGATCATGGAAGCATTTTTAGGACTACTTGAAACGGTGTCAGGATGCTTTAAATAGGAATGGTATAGGAATGGTATCAAGCTACTTACCTATTGCGTAGCGCTGAATCCAAGCAAGCATGGTGATTTTAACTGCATGTCTACATAACTTGTAAAACATAAGAAGCATTGGTAGTTTGATATTTAATGCTTAGGTGGCAAGCGAAGGTTGAGTATGTCACAAATAAGTAAAACAATAACATACCCGTGGCAGACAAGGGGACAGGCATAGTTCAGGATATGGCCTTGTTGGAGAAGATGGTGGCACTCCTGCTCGCAAGCCTGCTCTGATGGGTCACTTCCAATGACGTCAACCATCAGTTGCATGTCGCATTTCAGTGTGTCCAGGTCAACTGTTGATCGAATAAGGATAATAAAAAGTACGGTGGTACACTGACTTATTTTACGTGCTATTATAGCTTTACTAGTTAATCATATGAATGATATTGAGTAAATTTATAAACAGGAATGAAAAATAAACGTACGTAGGGAATGTCCATTTGTAAAGGAATCCATAAAAAATCGTTTTTCCGGAGCTGCGATCACAAGAGGCAGGACACAGGCGAGGAAGATCAGTTTCATGGCTGCGATCTGTAATGACGTATTATACAGTGTAATGTGGCATAAGGTGATATAATGTGACGTAATGTTTGTTTGTTGATTGGGTTAACCTCCTGTCAACATGGAGATTGTGCCTTCTTGAGAAAGATATATAGTGCTGTCAGCCGTTGACATGCTGCATGGTACCACACCAAGTCACATTATCCTGACACCGGGCAAACCAGTCCTGGAACTACCCTTATATACTGAGTGCCTAACAGTGCCATTTTAAGGGCGTATTTCGTAATAGCAATACTTAGTATAAAGACAAAGAAGGAAAATCAAAACTAGCGAAGAGATTTTTTTTAAACTTCGCATGATTATAGAGAATCACACTAGAAACAAATTTATGGGAAAAAAATATCTAGAAATATGGTTTCTGGACAGAGGAATACAACTCTGCTTACAATTGGGTCTGTAATTCACGTGCAATTTTAAACAAACGTGTAAACCCATTCGCATGATCATTTCCATAATGATAAGACATATAGGATAAGATTATTCTTATGTTGATACGAATATTTTTCATATGATGGAACTTTATTCAACTATTCTGATATGGTCAAAGTTTAGGTATGCAATAAAAAAACGTTCATACATAAATACGTGTAGCTTTTGTTAATGCGATTAATCATATCATAAGAACAGTACAATGTGGCCATATAGTACTTATTGTTTGAAACAAAATAATTCTACATTTTAAAAAGTGTACAAAGTATATGTACATCATATATACCATACATTGATTAGATACATGTCTTGATAAAACTGTATATAATATTCAAATTACGTTTCACTGAGTTAGGGATTCAAGCGCAGAATTTTCGGTAACAAGAGCAAAGACTTACTGTGGTTCCTCCCAAATCAGAAAAAAACTGAAGTTATCAGAAAAGCTGCAGTCTTATATACAATTATCGAGGACGTCTGTAATCGCGCCACGTTCTAAAACAGGACCGGAAGGTCATAAGACTATCTAAGTTTATGATATGCACTCACGTCACATTACTTTTGGCAAGTTAGCATTGAAGTTTTTGGTCTTATAACTGTAGAAACACATGCCACATTTAAAGGTCCTACGAATAGTTGTTACTGTTGTTGATATATATTCAGAATAAAATACCAAAATAAGCCTCTTTAAGCATTACTCACCTTTCTATTATATCAAACCTTGCAGATTTGCTGATATATGATTGGTTTTATTATTTATTTAAAGGCCACAACTATTAAATCATAATCATAAAAAAATCAAATTCCTTAAAACAAATATTATATACTGGTCATGTACTGATGATGCAATGTCAGGTTGTTTTTAACCTTACCGCCGACAGCTGAGAGAACCTAAACAATAAATGCGAAGTTTGAAATCAATTGCGGAATTTTACACATGAAGAGGTTGGCTCAGTTTACGTCAGCCAAAAAGAAAGAAAAAAACTCAGAAATGCTACACACCACTCTTTATATTTGGCTACTGAGATGCATAAATTTTATTTGGAATTAATACTTCTTCTTCTTTTCTTTTATTATAATGGCTAGCAATCTTTTTTCTGGTTATAATGACCATATTTTAGACCTTACCGTTTTGTTTTTTTTGTTGTTTGTTTTGTTGTTTTTTTTTCTAGACCGTTTTTGCTGAAAAGAAAGCATCGAAAAAGACAGTAGCTTGATACAATGGAGTCCGGGTGCGATACCCTAGCTCATTTTGCGAATAGACCCCGTGGTTCTTTACGTGCCCGATGTATAGCACCGATACACGGGAGACAAGTTCCTGTGTAGAGCCAGCACTGAGTACACCGAGTTCCCATAGCAACCCCATTTGGCTCAGTGTCAAGCAAGGGTACATCAGGTACCAATTTTAAACGTCTTTAGTTTGACGCGGTCACCGGAGGAAGTGTCCTGGCTGGGATGTAATGTAAATCGAACATTAGCTAGAAATTGTTAATATTGTTTCTTTTTACCCTTGAAGCATCTTGTTCACGGATGATCGGTGGGAAAAAAAAGATCTAACCTCCCTAGGTGATGTCTCTGTTTCCTGACAAATAAACTCGAAAAGTGTGGGTCACATTTCAAGAAAAGAAAAGATATTTCCGTAAACGCAACTTCGATGAAATCAGTTTGATATAGAATACGGTATCCCCGAAGCAGATGCTTGCGGTATATCACATGACACGTTCCGCAACGTGCAGTTCAGGGTAGTGATTTCGCAAGTTCAGCCTATGAAGTTAGCGCATGTGTGGAGAGTGAATATGATCAGCCAAGTGACGGCAAATGAAAATGGAAAATCTAATTTATAGGTTTTATATTTCTTAAATATGTTTTCAATACCGTCTGTGACGGTGTTGCCAGTGATGGGAAAGCCCCCATTTTCTTTTCTACAATCACGTATAGTTGCATTAAATGATCATGCGTATGTAGATGGTATAGATAGACGTGATGCACACAGGCCAGGATCCACCGGGGGGGGGGCGAGGGGGCCTTGGCCCCCCCCCCCCCCCCAGCTGCCCTGGTCATACATTTTTCTAGGCTATAAAATCCCTTGATTACATCATAGTAGTGTTGTCTAGAGGAAACCCCCATCGTGGGCCCCCATACTGAACCACCCGCATAACCACCTGACCAGCCAGACTCCTATTGTCTTATGGCCCCCTGCTGTTAATGTGTAGTTAATCCGAACCGGCAGTCGTCCATGACTGTGTGATAAGCATGTGTTTCAGGGTACTGCGGACACGTTCACTGATTGAGAGAAATTTACATGGCATCTAATAATTGGGAAAATCGGCAATTACCAAAAGTTTGTATCAATTACAACTATAAACTATTCTAAGCAAATGCAGTTTAAGAAATAGCATAAAAATAGTTAAGCTAAAAACAACAACTTGTAAAAAAACTAAGCTGACATTAAAATGTAATTAGCATCGAAACAATTTCACTAGAGCCAAAAAGAATTAATAATAATAATAATAATAAAACTACTTTGACGAAATCTACGCAACATTTTTTTTAATTCACGTTTCTCTTCATGTATAATGTTTTAAATCTTGCATTAAAAGCGGGCTAATTAGCTGCCGGCAGGTTGATGAACTATCAGGTATGAAAAATTGCCAATTTCGTTTTTGAAAAAGTTAAAAAGGTAATGATTTTTTTTTTGCTGTAGCAAACCTCAGATTAGATGCATACCTTTCGCTAGCCATGCAAATTAAAATTAATCAGAAATGGGTTGTGTTTCTAAATGTCATCAGCTTTATTATTTTTACGTAACTTTTTAAGTATTATTTTTATGAAACTAACTCCTAAATATTTTTTCCTGAAAGGAATAAATACAAACAGCAGGCCGATACATCATCATGTTCACTTTTGATATATTTACGAATATAATAATCTACATGTATGTGTATTCGTGGTCTCTTAATAAAGAGACCCTGGTGTATTTTAAATTTATAAAAATCATGAATATGAAATGAAAGAATTTGAAAATTTCAATCGGCCAAATTTTGGGACAATCCATATTTTGGGACAATGTATATGTAGATTATGCATGATCACTAATTCAAATCAAATCCAGGTAATCAGTCATTGAGCAATATTAGTGATAAGTTGATGAATACGAAATACTAATGCACAGAAAACACAACTTATGTGCGAAATAAAACGGATATTAAAGAGTTCATATTAAATATCAACATCTTTTATTACTGAATATTGTTTGTTTTGTTATTGATTTAACATTTAGAAAAAAAATGTTCCAAAAATCGACACGCAGAAGGGGCCCATGCAACCGCCCGACCCTAAAACGTGCGCCTGATTTTTTTTTATCTGGGAAGTCTGTGTGTGAAGGCTGCTTCCAGATCGACACTTAGACGTCAAGATTACCAGGTTCGAACCTAATACAGCATATACCCGGTATTCTCTTCAACATATTTGACAAAATATGTTTAAAGTGATTTTTTTCCTCAGATTTAAACAAAACTGTCTTTTACAATGTTGAGTCTAAAACTGATGATAATTCAAAGCATTCACTAATTGATAATGTACACAAGTCACTTTATTTTATTTTTTTTTTTTTGTGGGGGGGGGGGGGGGTCCAAAAAGCACTTATTTTTTATGCCAGTCTCTCCCCCCCCCTTACTACCGTCATTTTTTTAATACAACTGTAGTCAAATACTATTACACAGTAGTTATTCAAAAACATGGCTTTGCGAAGGTAAATATAAAATTATATCGCTCAAGGCATTGACATTTATTGCTTAGGGAATGTACTCCCGATGGAAATTGATGAGCCTCGGGAGGCGTCGGGAACAGGTTCCCCTGTGTCCCGCGGAAGACTCGAAAGCGTTGCGAGCCATGTGGAGTCATTGGGAGGCCTCGGGGAAACCAGGCCGGGGAAACATAGCTTCCCGGAAGCTCCTTGGAAGCATTCATGGAGATTCCGCGAAATATTTTTTCCTCCGAGGAACCCCAGGCTTCGGTGATGTCTCGAAGGTACGGAGATCTTTCTGTGACACATTCCAGATCTCGTGATAGAATCTCAGAATATTCGCAAGAAAATCGGCAAGCGCACTCTAAAATTGTTTGCTTTTTTTGGTCAACTTTAGACTGAGACGGTCAAAAAGGCCATGGGGCATTGCTGGGGGCATCCTCATAAACCCCCGAAAGTCTACCCTTGATTTTGTCCATCACCAAATTCTCATAATCTCCATAATCTTCCCGAGGCACCTAGGATGGTTCGATAAAATGATACATCCCCTAATCTACTGGGATATTCCCCCGATGATGTTTCAAGTTCGATGAAGCTCCGATTCACCTTCCCCGATCATCGGATAAATTTCACGAGCATCTGGAGCCATCCCCGATAATACAGGGCCATTGTACCATAACCGAAACATCAGTGAACGTTTCAACGGACCAATCCCAAAGCTTCTCATAGGACTGCTCCATCTTTTGGGCTCAAACATCTGATGCCATCGGGAGAAAATTTGTGTATTTCCACAACGCCGATGATTTTTCTCCAGTGGGACCTAGGCATTAGATCCATGGTCTTTAAGTTTCAAAAAAAAGAAAGAAAAAAAGAAAAGCACATAAAAACCTTCACTTGTATCTCCAGATACTCTCCAGAATGCATCTCCATCACAATAAAAACCTTTTTTTTTCCAGGGAAGCATGTCCCCGGATCCCCCCTAGCACTCTCATCATATTCAGACTTTGCCCCACCCCCCCCCCCCCCCCCCCCCCCCCCCCAGTGGAAAAATTCTGGATCCGGGCCTGTGCACACATATAGTTAAAATCAAATTCTTAGCCGATGACCATCTATGAACAATCTGCTTTAACAGAGGGTATATCTTACGATAAGGGATATATGATTAAAACAGCTAAAATTGTTGAATGCCTTTTTCAGGTACATTAATCATCTTGCCCTTTGTCTATATAGAAATATTGCACTGGCCTATAAGTACTTAGACCCAAACCTACACACGGTCTGTCTCAGGAGAGTATGGTTTTAATTATTAGAATTTTTTTATATAGATCATGTATAAAAAAATCAAATCCCGTTTTTCAGGCATACAATAATAAATTCGGAAACCCCAAAGTCAGCATGTGGCCGCTCTATCAGTTTATCAGTGTACATAATTTGAAACAGTTGTTTGTGTGATAATTAGATAAACTCTCACTGCATTTGTCTCATGCAGTCAAAGGCCCCCACGTGCTTGGTCACAAACATGCAAAAGTGCAGTTTTCTGCCAGAGCAATATTTTGGGAAGGTAGAGGATGTGTGGTATGTAGACTGATATGAATATGTGGGATCTGCATTTAATTGATATATTTAAGGAAATGGAAAATAAAAGATATTATTATTAAGACTAATGGAAGACTTTCAAAAAGCTTTGTCATTTATCGTACACGTTTGTCAAATTAATACCTAAACATCCTCATTCTTCAATCTCTAGGCCATTTATTATGGCTAATATCGGGTTAGGAGTTACGGCCCTTGGATTATTAATTTAACAATGCCAGAATTTACTTTGTTTACACTCCTGCATATATGAAGCAATTTTGATCAAACAAACATCATATATCTGAAGCATTTGTTAAAAGTTGATCTTTTATTATTATTGATTATTATTATTATTAAGAGTTATAGCACTTGAGCAACTGAGCAAAATTAAATCAATCAATGAGAAGTCTGTAATCGAATGCGGGATTTCCTCAAGAGTAAAAAAGGAAACGCTTCATATCAATCCTTTTATTTTGGCTACTGAAACGTACAAGTTATCTTAAGATCAAATTTCATAATTTCTACGTCAAATCGTCGGAATATAATCGTTTCATTTTACCTTTAACACAAGTTATGCATTTCATATCGGATACCGGTATACAATTTTAAGGATAAAGCAAAACAGCTAAGATTATTTATTTACATTACAGTTTATTTACATTAATCGTATCGTCCTTTGTCAATATAATGAATGTTGGTTTGACCAAAAGTACTGGGACCAAAACCTAAACATGATACTGATTATTTAAAAGGTTTTAATCAAAAGGAATGTATTCTTAGATCATTAAAGGAACCAAAAATCCGAATTGGACACACAAAAAAACTCCCATTAAACCTGGTTCATACAGTCAAGGTCGTAACCTCCTTGGTCACAGACGTGCAGAGATCAATCATTCAAAGCAACTTTTGGCGGAGGCACAGAAATGTGTTGCTCTAGGGCGGTGTTGCTATGTAGAGGTGGCGATTGCTATATGAATATTTGTGTGCTACCATTAATATGTATATAACAAATTATGTCAAACCTTAAATGTTCAATTGATTTTTAAAGAGACAAATGAATTACTTTGAAACAGCTTCCATTAGTTTAAAACAAAAGAAGTCATAAATTATCTGTTCAATTTTACCTGATTCTTTGCAGGAAATTGATGAACTTATTGGCATTCCAGTTTGCATTTGTGCCTACATTTGACTTTTTATACAAATAAGAATATTTAACGTATATTATTAATTTATAAGAAATTTCATTTCAGATACAATAAATGGATGAAAAGTTACTGATTCATGTACACGAGTGCGTGTTTGTCAAATGTTTCATGCTAAAAAAAAAATGTAATATTAATTGTTTCAATTAAATGTATTTAAATGACTGACGATGCTATGTTCGTTCTGACGGTTGCCGATGCTTTATTCTTTCAACATCTTTTTTCTTCCCATATGATTGTATATTAAAAAAAGACGCACAAATAAAACAACATGGGAAAATTCTAAACTAAATTTTAAATCATAGTAAATGTTCACAGTGTTAAAACAAAAAGAGAGTATTCTCAAACGGATCGTTATGCGTCGATTAAAATGTATGGGATTGATTTTTTAAAATCAATATAAATGGCTAATAAAAATGCACATTCCAGCCGTTTTCATAAAGATAAATCGCATGCACATCGTGAACTCCGTGGGTATATCAACCTTTTATTATTTACCTTTCAATCGATTTTTGTTATTCACAAAGTTATGTTACCCGAATATGCAAGGGATAGGAAATTGTCATCAACTGTACTTTAGACCAATGTGTTTTATAAAAAGCATTGACTTTACCTGAGTCTTTTGTACTAAGGAGGGAGTTTTAATTGACACGAAGAATATCAAAACAAAGCTACATTAGAGGTAATGTAAATCTCTGATATCAGTCATTGCCCCTTAAACTTTTAAAGTATAATGTATATGAATTACTTACGAATAAAAAGAAAAAGATTTTAAGCTTACACTGATAATCTATATAAATTTTGCTTTTTCTTTTTTCCTAATTACTACTGTTCGGCATTCTTTTTAGACCCTGGCTTATATTGATTGCATCTATCTTGAATTTAAGGTGTTTTAATAGTGTATTTCTAATTATGGTGAAATATAACAATTAATAAAATCTATGAATATGTTCTACACAATATGATAAACACCCGGTTTAAGGAGTCTGTCAGTTATCTTAACATAGGCACATTATGAATATGTGACAAAATTAATTAAATCAGTTAATGCAATATAAACAAATGTCAATGTATAAAAAATATGTATTGAAACATTTGTATGGACAATGTGTTACATAAATAAATAATGACTATGACTTACGGATGTAAAAAAAAAATCAATTTTAAGAATAAATAAATTTGTCATTTAAAAAAAAAAAATAGAAAAAAAAAAGTTGCGTACAAATTTTGTATTAATTAAGAGAGCCATTTTTTCAATATCAGAATTGTTTGTAAATGTGTTACATATATCAATATTACGTAATAGACTGAAAACATCACATGCACTACAGTATAGACCAATTTGTATTGTCTCTATTGTTTTAAATGTTACGTGTTTTGCACATAGGTACTTTAGATTGTAACTAAGAGAATTTTTAAAAATAGCTGGTCACCATGTTCGTTTCAGAGGTTTAGCTTATGGATAACATCACTGTTTGCTAAAATTTGTTGAAAATATCATAGCATTAAGAAAATGAAAAGATCGCATTCTCATTATTTTATTAACATACCGAATTAATATTTTCAGAATATATTGTCATAATATGTAACATAGAAATGTGTTTTATAAGTTACAGGCAAAAATACCATCATACATATATGGAAAATACACTACGAGCAAAAATAGTCATTGTGTCTTGACCAAAATACAAACCCTACCCAAAAGCTATACTTTTCTTGATAAAAAATCAACGGACAGATTTGCTTTTTTTTCTTCAGATTCAATCTTCTGATATAAAGGGTTTCAGAAAATGCAAAAAAAAAATGTATACCTCAACACGTTTGTTTTTTTGTTTAAATAAAACTCATTTTTTATTGAAATTTAGCAACATTTGCATAATGACACTAAAGCGTGACTTTCTGGACTTTCAAGATTTGACATTTTTACTTTTAATCGTGTTGTCTTAAAGTTTGTGGTTTCCTCTAACATTCTACTAAAAATAAATGAGATTTTTTTTTTAAATCAATGGTTATCCGCTGAAACGTCTTTAATAGGTACCAACTATCCGTGGAGGCAATATACCAGTCATTTCTGAACTGTGTTTAAACAGACCGTTTACTTTTTGACAGTATCTATACAGTTCTGTCATATATTTGTTCGGTCCATATGAGAGCGTTAGAGTCACGAATCAGCTGTTTGGCACGTGTGAGATAGCATGATTTTCTAAGATAGCAACGATTTTAAACGCCGGTATAACTGCTGTCGTGTGCGTAATGTGAGTTTAAGTAATATCTAACCTCTAACTAAGCGTTAAACCTAGCATTGCATAAAACTAGGCTAAACCGGAGTTTAAATTACCTGCAAAATCCTTGGTTAGTTTACGGTCATTGTAGACAAATACTTATATGTTTAAAGTCCCATTGAAATATTTCAGTTATATGGATGACCTTCTTTAAAGCAGCTCGTTCACAGATAACCATTGGCGAAGAATTTGATTATCAATACCCATCTACAGACGCGCATGCATGGCACCCAATGCAACCATCCATGATCGTGAGTAATTTGCCCATCACAAGCAACAGCATCACGAACAATTTTGAAAGTATATTTAGAAAACATATATTTCAGATTTTCGATTTCATTTCTCGTCACTTGACTGATCATGCATCCACTCTTCGCGCATACGCTCACTTCACGGGCTGTACTTACGAATTCGCTACCCGGAACAGGTGAAGACGCCGTGTTGCGGAGCCTATCACGTTGTACCGCAAGCAACTGCTTCGGGGATACCGTATTCTACATCTAACCTCTTTCGCCGAAGTGGTTTACGAAGTAGCGTATTCCCGTGCAATGTGACCTACACCTACCGAGTTTGTGTGTCAGGAAACAAAGAACGAGGGAGAACAGAAAAAAAAGCGTTTTTTTTTTTTTTTTACTTAACATCTGTGAACAAGCTGCTTTAAACATGAGATATACACGTTTATATAGTACTGTCTCACTACGAACTAGTCCTGGAACTACGGTATCTTTATTTGTTGACAGTCAAGTACGCGAGTCAGAGATATACCAGTAGCATGCTGACAGCTGATCGAACCCAGTACTCTCGGTTTTAAGGCTGACGCTCTAATCAATAGGCCATCGAGACCGACGCATCTGCATGTAACCTTCACATGTAGCAGTGTGTGTGTGTGTGTGTGTGGTTCATTTACGACTTGTCAAAAACTTGCTTTATTACACATTTAGCGAGAGATGGCAGGGGTGGGTATAATATTTTGGAGAACCCTCTGTGGCTGAGCGAGTCAAGTCGATAAATTAACAGCACTCAGTCCCTCGTCGCCGTTGGTTCGAATCCCACAAGGGTAATTCGGTTTTTTCATTAAGGAAACCTTCTAGCGGAGATAACCAAGTGTTCCTAATGTTTCATTAGGGTGTCTTGGTTATCTCTTGGTTAAGTAGTCCAAGACGTAGCGGAACCATTTCTGACTTTACCTTAAATACTGTTGCAGCGATGGGAAAGTCCATCACAACTACAATGAAATCATAAAATAGAAAATTGAAATACATGAATATTTATGAATTTCCAATTCTGAGAGATGGAGAAGCTTATCCGGATAAGACTTTTTAATACTTAAATACAACAGGGACTCTATATACGTATGTGCATATAAAGTCCCTGAATACAATTACAATATGGAAATCGAAACTGAATTAAAATGTATTAACTCATTAGATAATCGATGCCGGAGAAACAAACAATTCCTGTTTTAGGGATTAAATAAAGCTAAAACAATTTCAATTTCTATAAAACTTTACCCAGCTATTGTACAAGGATAACACAAATATTTTAGAATTATGAACTCGAAAGGCCAAAGCATTGAATAGAGTGTATGTAACAGTAAAATATCAGTTTTATCATTTTATGGTCTGACTTCATTTCTCATGAATTATGAAATAAGATATGTTTAAACTAACTTTTTATGGGTGATTGTTCCGCTTCACTACTGACATAAACCAGGGATTTATATAGACTCTCTGCATGAACAAACTAGACCTATAAGGTCGGAAGTTGAAAATTATTTCTTTAAAAAAATGTTAATCAATTATTGATTTTGTTAGTTATTATAAAACATTAATTGCATGTTGAATTGTGTCCAACAGAATTATACGTGTATGTTTCAGGTGTAAAAAGTAGCTAAATTACGCCACGGTGCAAGGTGTATGACCGAGATGTTCAGAGAAAGGGTCATTTATTAAGGGGACGGTCTAAAACGCTGAACGGATTTCGCTGATAACAAAGACATATAGGAAAACGCTGAAAAGGGTGCGAAAAACGCTGATAACATAGGTAAAGAAGGATTTATCGGACCGGGTAGACTTGGCTGAAGATGAAGTACAGACTGTTTTAATAAATAATATATTAAAGTATTTGATTGTTTTTGTTTATTTATTTGATAATTTTTGTCGTAGTATGAAGAAAAATAAAATATTATTTTTTTTAATATCGTTGACAGGGGATTGAAAAATGCTGAAGATATAGCCAAACTAAAATAGAATTGTAAGAGATTAATAAATGATTTTGAATTTGAAGATAAGTACATAATGAATTTTATACGGGTTTTTGTTCAAATCCATCCATAAGATTCATGTTTTATACAAAATATTTTAAATAAAATAAAGAAAAATATAATATATATGTTTATATCCAAGACATTGATGTTGGAATCAATGTAAGCATATTTATATAAATGAACAAGTATACCAAACGTTCTCAACTGAAACATAACAGAATTTGTATGTAATAATTATTTATTATTATTTACAAACAAGCAATAAAAATCAAATATATAGAACAGATCAGCCGAACAGTTCATACTTAAATACAATAATGATTTTGTTCTAACAAAATCCACAAAAGAATTTTTTTTCTATGGAAATGTTCATAGAAGCGTTTACGCAGCATTTGTGGAACCATTTATCGCATTTGTCACAACAGACCATGATATCCAAACATTGCGGTAAGTTACAAATACAATAATTATGAATAATGATTTCTTTGACAGTTTTTTTTTTGTAAACTTATTTTTTGGCAGTCAAGGGGAATTCAGACATTTCTTTTTTTCTTTCAAAACACTGGAGTAAATGAGATCGTAATTTAGTTGTATCAAAAATTAAATCAAAACAAGATTTTTTTTTCTGAAGCAGAACGATGTAATAAAAGCTATAGCATACAAACCACAATCAATACTATTAAGTTGTTTCATTATATTCTGAATTTTTATACATATTAATTCTATATTTTTTCCGTAAATTTGCGAAAGTTGAATTTTAAGTCCATTCGGTATAATTTTATCGTCACTTCTCTCTGTATATAAACTATCTAAAAGAAAAATATTGTTATTGTGATAAATAGAAGACACCCAATGGTAGAGAGTCTATCTTACATCGAAAACAACACAGCACGAGATTTGATAAGTAAATTTACTATACAAAGTGATTGCAATTTTGTCAGGCCGTTCATTTTTTATTTTTTATTTTTATTTTTTAATACATAAAGCATAAAGTGTGTGTGTGTGTGTTTTTTTTTTTTTTTTTCTTTCACTTTTTTTTCCCAAAGTTTCGAGTACATTATACATAGGACCTGTTCTTTCAATTGTTCAACTGCCATTGCTTTTTTTGTTTCATATATATTGCAGGGGAGGGACTGCATCTAAGCGGTAAAAAATTCTTGCCGAACCCCATTTCAGTAATAGGCATGCATGTTTAAACTATCGATTATGACCCTGTCTTTTTGGATCCCGATATTCTTTTTACGGGAAATAAACTTTTCCATTTTAGGTACGACTCAAACAAAGGACGAGACAACTAGTGTTTTCTTCGGCTTTAGTAAAAAATAATGGCTGCGTTGCTGAAGAAAAGGGCGTTGGCTGAATTCAGCCAAGTCATACAGGTAAACAACTTAGGTCGTCCTGTTTCTGTATCAAACTGAAACTTGATTCTTGCATTTCGTGAATTGTTTCCTAAATTACTCATAGAATAAGTGGTTAAGTTATGAAATCTATTCGTCCCCTATTTCTTTCACACCACATAGTCACCTAAATCTTACAAAAGTAAGAATGATTGCAACTGCATAATAGCTATAATGGATATCATGGAACAAAATATGAAAAAAACAAATACATGTTATTATAATTTTGTGTTTTGTATATACTTTTTATATCCTCAATTCAAGTATTCAATTTCAGTTCTGACCATATTTGTATCTCCGGCTATGTACATTAACAAGTTATTTCAACCTGAACATAATGTAATATGACGGGGAAACAGCAAAATTGATTGATTTTTGTTTTCAATTTTTTCATTGAAAAGAATTGATTAAAGATGAACACATTAAATTTAGTAGAGAATTTCTGATTTTATAGCATTTTCACGTGTGCTCCATTTTATTTAAAAAAACACAAAAAAACTTGTACGTTCAGTGGAGGTGAATATTTACTAACAATAGCAAACAGTTCAGAGGAGCAGATAAGAAATGGTTTCAATTGACAGATCACTTCCTGATTTTGTACTATTTGAGTGAACCTGTTTCTTAATTATGAGTACTTTTTATTTTAACTTTTTGAGTGAAACTTCTTCTTACCTTAAAAAGGTGGCTTAATCTACAATACCTGAGAATGGTATTTTGGTGACTTGTAAAGGATGATTACCTAGAACTTGATTTTCTACCTCGAAGTTACATTTTGTTTTTTCTTGCCAGACGGTAAAGATGACAAGGTCTAATTCATGAGACAAATGTGGCATAATTGAAAATAAAGCAATAATAATTTTTTATTCACATGTTATAATTATTTTATTCTTTTCAAATGCATTGCATATAATTAATTTCTAAGTTGCTTAAAAGTTAAAAAAGATAACCCAACAAAGACGATATTGTGCATTTTTAGCCCAGACCACTAATGACTGACAGGGATACGATCGACAACCCTGATAAGTTATCTAGGTGCGCCAGATGCTCTTGAAATTTTTAATGTACATACGTCAAATGATCAATGGTTTTTGAAGGCAACACACTATAGCTTTAAAGCAGGAAGTGACAATCAGCTATTTGTTAAAACATCGGCAACAATTGAATTTGATACACAAGAAATTAAAAAGATTTGAGTGAAGACGTTTTTTCATGCGTAAATGGTACGTACAGAATTGAAATGTTTAGCGTTTTGGTCCATTATATTTTGCGTAAAATACGCAGATACACAGCTTATCTGTTCCTCTGACAGTTGCAATTTGGTAACCTGCTTACATTCTGTACACTGTGATAAAACAGGGATGCAACCACTCCTGATAGTGACTGTTAAGTTCACTGAACATGATACTGTTGTAATTTAATATAACACATTTTTGACAGGAGGAAGCACCAAGACCAGTCAAGAAGTTGAGGCTGACACAGCGGCCATTTGAACCAGAAGTTCAGCTTAATCTCCAGGGACTGTCTTCCCAGGATGCACTACAGGTACATGTATAGTGATTCAGTGGAGTTCCTACTTTAAAGACCTCACCTGTCCTGATGGCCGAGTGGTTAGAGCGTCCGCCCCAGAATCCGGAGCGACATACTAAAGTCGGAAAAAATGGTACTGGTATAGCTTCCTTGCTTGGTGCTCAGCATATAAGGGTAGTTCCAGGACTTGTTGTCAGGATAATGTGACTGGGTGTGGTATCATGCCACATGTCTACGGCTTGATACTGCAGTATGGCAGCACTATATCTGTCTCAAGTGGACCTGATTACATCATCTCCAAACGACTGAAATACTGTCAGTGGGATGTTAAATCCAATAAACAAACATTACAGACATCAGTCGTTATCAGATCATTTAAATATGTCAAATTTCCCCCCGTTTTTTATTTACCAATGTTACCATCTCATACAAGGAATTTTTGTTCACAGCAAGAAATTTTCCCAAGTGAAAAATTATATGTTCCAATTGTGCAAAAAAAAAAAGTTACACTTTAGTTAGTTTCATTTTTTTTTTCATCCATGTAGAAAATTATATTATTCAATATTTTTTTTTTGAAGTTGTTTTCCTAAAATAATGTTTGAAACTGAATGAAATAACTTAATGATACTAGATGCTGTTTTACAATTCAAAGGGACCTAGCACCATATACAAGATTATTCAGGGAAAAAACAACTTTCAAAACACACTGGCATTAATTTTTCACCCACAGGCATTACTTAAATTTGAAGCAGGCCTTCCATTAAGCTGTAACAGCCTTGGAACAGTTGTGCGGGAACTATTTGACCATTTGGGACGTGAAAAAGAGGCGGTGGTCAGAGGGAAAGTGATGATGTTATTGGGAACATTGTCCAAAATCCCGGGAATTAATGCTGAAAGTCTGGCTGATGAGTTGATTCCGCTGCTGGATAAAGAGGGTAACTTATGATTACTTAAAAAAAAGATATACCCCTACTTTATACTCTTTGGGAAATTCTTCTACATGTATATATAAATGTCTGCTCCCAAATCTAATAGGTTTAAAATTTATTTATTTAACATCGATTAGGAACCAAGTTTTCACAACTTATATTAATCACTTTCGATGGCTCTGGTGGCGGTGTATGTGGACATTATGTGGGGAGGAAACCGGAGAGCCCGCAGAAAACCCACGTGTCTCGATGGGCAACCACTGCACCTTCTCACGTACGTGACCAGGAATTGAACCAGGGACACATTTGTGAGAAGCAAAGCTTATTATCACTACGCTATCCAGGCACAAATCTGTCACATTATTATTATTTTTACAACAATTTAGGGATTACGCAATGGTAAACCACAAATATATAAAATCATAATTTTATTTATTTGATGTGCCTCTTCTATCAAAATAATTCTGATCCCTATGGTGGCTGTGTGGTTATAGCTCTGCCCCTGGAGGTTGTTGGATCAGTCCTGGCCACGACATACCAAAGATGTAAAAAATGGTACTGATATAGCTCCCTTGTTTTGTGCTCGGCATATAATGGTAGTTCCAGGACTGGTTGACCTGGTGTCAGGATAATGTGACTGGGTGTGGTATCATGCCATATGTCTAAGACTTGAAACTTATGACAGCACAATATTTATTTCAAGTAGACAGTGTCTCAAAATGACAGAAACACTGTCAGTGGAACGTTAAACATAATAAACAAACAAAATAATACGTAGTTCACCAACTTTACTAGCACTAGTTACTTCCCTCCATGAAAGCTATTCTCTATTGTATATAAGGGGAGATCACTGCATCAGTTCAAATTTAATTGCACATTTCCTTGATTTCATACATAAATATTAAAAAAAACAAATTAAAAATAAAACAGATGATTGGATTTTACTTAAAAACCAAATCTATGCTGTGTTAATGAAATAACAATAAAAAAGGATCATATTGTTTATGGATTGAAATAGAAATTCGAACATTATGTCTTGCATACAGTTAGGATTATTTTGATAGGCATTTTTGTAATATTGTATGCATTTACTGCAATAATTTTCCTTTTTTGGGGGATTTATTTAGAATAGTAGAATATGATTTTATAGCATTAAAATCCTAAATTATTAGCCACATGTTTCACTTTTGAAGAGTCACACAAGAGCAAGAGTCAGCTGATATCAGCACTGTGTGTGATTGGTCAGTCAGCAGCCAATCAGATTCCACTACACAGACAGCTGGTCAACATAGCTGTACAGGTAATAAACACTCCATGGTCATGTGATGCTGGAGATTCCCAGACTTAGATTTGTCTTCATTTCTTCGTCTTATTTCGCCATCAGTTATTGTAGTATTGTACTTTGCAAATTTATTCTGCAACTTAGATATAAAAAAACAACACATTTTTATTGTGTCACATGCTGTAAGCTGAGGTGACGCATAAGATCACTTTTCCGTCATCTGTCTGTCCGTCTGTCTGTCCAATCCATCCATCACACTTTTTCTGTCACACTTCAGCGGGTGACACGAGTGTTCCAGAGAACACTCTTGTTATGTACCCAAGAAAAATCCTACTGCCTAGAGCTGGAATCAAACTCAGGACCTTCAGTATGCAAATCGAACACTATCATGTCTTCACAAAAGCTAGTCATGGAAAAGGAAGTCTAAGTGTCATTATACAACATACATCCTCTCCTTCCTAGAATCTGGTCTCAGTTTCCTCATGGAGAATGAATGTCTACGAGACTTTTTAACGTTGCCATCACCTCTATAACTTAGAGATACTAACAAAGTAAAGTCCTACTGCCCCGAGCTTGAATTGAACTTGGGACCTTAGGTATGGAAGTCAGACACTCTACCATATCATCACAAAAGCTAGCTTCATTGCGAAGATGTACAAGTGCCATTTTATACCTCTACTACATTTAATGTACAACAGTTATCTAAACAAGTTCTAACATTATTTATAACTCACCTTCAGTAGTGCAGATGATGGCATGATTTGTCATAGTTGGAATAAAATCGGAATAACTGGAGAAAACCCTCATGCCTTATTGGGTAACCACTTTACCATTCATGTATGTGACTGGAAATTGAACCTAGGTCGCATTAATAAGGAGAAGTGCATTACCACTATGAAATCCAGTAACCAATAAATTTAGAGTAAGGGGAACAGAAGTCATCATTTACAGACCAGTGTAATAATGTACAGAAGAGCAGAGCATACTTGATATACCGTTTTTGGCTTTAATTTTTGGACGGGTTTTTCAACAAAAATTCCGTCCTTTAAAATGATGATGTCCAGCCAGCATTGTCAACATCGGGCGTCCGCTCAGGTTGACCTTTTTTAATTTGGTTAAAGTTATGCATGCAAGCTTCTATTGAGTTTATATCTCAACTTTGACAATTCATGTGAATGCTGTTGATTTAAAAGTTCATGAATATGTTAAGGGGCATCAGACAACCAAGGTAGATAACTCTTGACTGGATTTAATACAAATTTTGACCCCTTTTTAACTTAGAAATTCTGGTTTAAGTTTTGCATGCAATGTACTTTCATGCTTATATCTCAGAATCCAGGCATGGGATTGATTTGAAACATCTTAAATATGTTTAGGGGTATCAGACTATCTATATCATTTTTGACTATTATTATATATACAGGGTATGTGAAGGGCAAGAATTGAAATAGATTTCATTTGTTTTACCACCAAGCATTTCCAATCGTTGAGTGTGCTTTCCTTTAGCAACTATAGTTTTAACATGCTATAACTTCAATGTCCTTCATTGGATTGCTTCAATATTTGGACATTTGCTTAAGTTGATGAACCTTTACGTTTTGCGCCATTGACCTTGTGACCTTGACCTACTTTTTATGAAGAAAAAAGCAGCATCTGAACAGGTTTTATGATCCCTTAAAACCTGTCCATAATACCATCAGGTCTTGTTTTTTATGTATTGATCTTTGTTGTGCATATAGATTTCTGCTTGTTTGTCCATTTGTTTGTCTGAAATCTTCTGACATGCTTATCTCCAAAAGTATTATTAAAGTGTGATATTGATGAAATGCCAAATATATATATATATTCCTCTTGATCTTAAGTTTTGCATCCAGTTTCTATAATCAACTAGTCATGGCAGACAAACACTTTCAAATGAAAATTTTACCAATCTCAGGCTTGTGCAGGGTTTTCATATACTGCTAGCAGATTGAATTGCATAAAAATCAGTTGGTTTTGGCAATAATTGATAATTTGAACCTGGCCAAATCTGTTGTTTAGGAAAAACAATTTGAGGAGTGAAAGCCAAACTAGGCTAAGTGCTAATATACATATATGCACCTAATGTAGTTTTGCTCTCACTCATTGAATTATATGTAACCAGGTAGCTCTTTCGTGGAATAACAGAAATGAACGAGAAGTGATGTTCAGTTTAGTTCGTCTTTATTACAGTGTTTAAAGACAGGTCCGATTGTGGATCGGAACCTTTCACACACTCTGCCTCAGTGAAGTGGCTGGTTAGACTGGTTAGCTCAAGATAAACCGCCAATTTCATAAGTTCAAACAATAAATGTCTTCCCTGAAAAACACCACTGCACTGGACGGCATGCAAACTGGAACTGACCAGTGAAAAAGTGTAGTCACCTGACCAACAAGTCCAACAAAACGGCGGGAACATGTCATACCTGAGTACACAACACTGACCAGTGTTCAACAAGGGAGATAACTCACTCAAACAAATTCTTAGATAAAAACCACAGGCATGACTCAACCAAATATAGAATAAAACCACAGAAATGTTAAATAAAAGAAACATGACCCGGTTACACACTTCCCCACTTTCTAAAATGACGTCCCGTCATCGTCACGGTCAAATCATAATTCAGTCAAAAGGATACACGAAATGATACAAGCTATCTCCTGTAACATTACATACTATCAACAAACTACAGTTACTTATACCATAGGTTTATATACAGTATAGCCTAAACATTCTTAAAAAATTTACCATGTAAAGCACAATTCTATCAAAACTATGCAGTCTGAAAAAAAATATTATACGTGTCTGTAGTGAAACCAGAGTATGCAGTCTGAAAAAAAAAATATATATGTAACCAAGTAAAATCCTACTGCCCCGAGCTGGTATCGAACTCGGGACCCTCGGTATGCAAATCGGACACTCTATCACGTCGCCACAAAAGCTAGCTCTATGGCAAGATAGTACAAGTGCCAGTATGAAGAAGATGAGATACCGGGACACTTGTTCACAAAAAAATGCTGGCAATGCTAGATATAAAAATAATTAAAAAAATGATCATAATATATATTCACTAATTTAGTGAATAATTCTTCTGCAATTTTAATTTAACCAAATTAAATATCACTACAAACTCTCTACAGGAAGGGTCTCTAGAATAAATTGTACTTCTACTCCCCTCTCCTGAAAATAAAGCGTCCACGCTTTTATGGACAGTGTACAAATAAACTATGATAAACAACAGACAGAACATATATAATATGTATTACAACAATGTACATGCATAATGAATTTACACACAAATATTCTTACCAATAAAAATGGACCTTTTCTTATAAAAAAAAATAAAAATTAAAATTCCATCGAGAAAAAAATAATACAACTACTTCATAATGGCAGTTATTACTTTCCTGGCCAAATCCACATCCAAGCCACTTAAAACACCTGATGCCATTAAGGTATTCAACGCTCTAAATCTTGGATCATATGGCTTATTTTCCATTCCATACATTACATACTGATCATATTTCTCTGGCAATTTACGAACTCTCTCTGACCTTCTCGTTGGGACTTTGGGCAACTGGCGTGGCTTCTTTCTCCCTTCAGCATTTACTATATCACTGGCCTCTGACTCTTCATCAGTTACAGCTATAGTTGTATCTATCTCTGTCTCTTCTGTCACTTCGGTCAACAGGCTTCTCTCTGGTACTGCAATATCCGTTTCCTGTTTCTCTGTGCCAGTATCTGCTCTTATGTCTTTACTAATATCCTCTTTTCTTTTACTTACCAAATTGCTATTCTGACATCTATCCAGTAGAAAAGACTCTGACTCTGAATCGCCCGTGGTTGAGACGATCCTTACTTCCTGTTCCTCCACAGCATTTTCAAGGTCTTCTGTTCGACTAGAAGCAGAGTCATGGGCGTCCCCATTAGTGCGTGACTGTGAAACAATCACAACATCTGCCTCTTCATCTGAACTCCCTTCAGTGACGTCATTCATCTCATCTACTATATCTGTTGATGCATCTTTTACTTTATCTTCCCTTTCACCTGGACTTTCTCCTCTTCCTTATGTACATCTATGTCTTCATCATTTTCAATCCAGTAATCTACTGGAAATAGATGATTCCTATGTAACGTTCTTTGTTTTCCAGAGTCATTACCTTCCACTGTAAATACAGGTATATTCTCCTTCTTCTCTATACTGAATAAATTTCACTTTCAAATTTGTCAGAAATTTTGTGTTTTCCTTCACCCCTAGCTAAGATTTTTACAAAACGTGGTCCCCAACTTTCAAATCCGCACCTTTTACTTTTCTGTCATAATAAAATTTCTGTTTCTTTCCTGCCTTTTTCATGTAAGATTTGACTATTTCCGTTGTTTCTTTCATTCTAAGTTTCAGATTTTCCACATATTCTTGTAAGGTTTCATTGTGCTGCTGATTTTCTGTTGCTTCTCTGAATAGTGAATCAATTGGTAGCTTTGGTTTCCTTCCAAACATTAATTCATATGGAGAAAATTTTGTTGATTCATGAGGAGTGCTGTTATATGCAAATACTAAAGATTTGATGTATTTCTTCCAATCAGTTTTTTTATGATTCTCTAGTGTTCCCAACATGTTAATTAAAGTCCTGTTGAAACGCTCCGTAGGGTTGCTTTGCGGATGGTAAACGGTTGTGTGCGTTTTCTTGATATTGAGAAGTTGGCAAAATTCTTGAATAAGTTGACTCTCAAAGTTTGCACCTTGGTCTGAATGAAGTCGAGTTGGAATTCCAAAGTTTAAGACAAAATTGTCCAGGAAAGCTTCCGCTGTAGTTTTGGCCGTTTGATTTTTAGTAGGAATGGCGCAAGCAAACTTTGTAAAGTGGTCCGTAATAACTAAAATGTTCGAAAATCCTCCTTTTGACATTTCCAAAGTAAGATAATCAAAACATACCAATTCCAAAGGATATGTTGATGTAATGTTAATTAGTGGTGCTCTGCTATTTGTTGCTGTTTTTCTACATAAGCATCTATCACACTGTTTAATGTATTTTTCTATGTCTGCAGTCATTCCTGGCCAGAAGAATCTTTCTCTTATCAATTTTGTAGTTCTCTCAATCCCTGGATGGCCCATGTCTGAATGTAGTCCTTTGAGTATATCTTTCCTATAACATTCTGGAATTACCAACTGTTCAATTTTATTTCCATTGTCCTCAATAGTCCTAAATAAAAGTCCCCTTTTAATGTCAAAATTTTTGAAGTTCTTTTTCATTGTTAAGTCTTGTTTGGTGTAGACTTTCTCTATAACCTTCTTATCTATTGCTGCTATTCTCCATTTCCCTATGATTAGATCCTTCATTTGATTTCTGCGTATCTCCCTCAAGTCGATTTGAGCCAAAGGTGTACTAGGGTGATCCATCATGTCTAAGATGTTGTTGTTCATAACTGGCAAACTTTCCATATATGGTGGTATTGATGATGTTCCACAGCAAATCGCTCTCAATGCATTTCTGTCAATCTTTAATCTCTGACCTTCATCCATCTTCAAATCTTCTGGTTCATGCGGATAACGACTTAGCGCATCTGCATCTCCATTCTTGAAACCAGGGCGATACAGAATTTCAAAATCATATTCCCCCAGTGCTGCCGCCCACCGCTGTCCAGTAGCATCCAACTTTGGTGATGTTAAAATGTGGGTAAGTGGATTATTGTCTGTGTAAACTTTAAAGTGATTGCCAGCTAAATAGTCCGAAAATTTATCAGTCACTGCCCATTTCAAAGCTAAATATTCCAATTTATATGTAGAGTAATTTCTTTCAGATTTCGACAAAGATCTGCTAGCATAAGCAATGACCCTTTTGTGGTCTCCTTGTTGCTGATAAAGAACTGCCCCTAAACCGGTATTGCTAGCGTCAGTGTGCAATTCAAATGGCTTATCGAAATCAGGATATGCTAATATGGGAGGAGATGTAAGGAGTTCTTTTAAGTTATCAAAAACAAGTTGTTCTTTTTCTGTCCAGTTCCATTCTTTGTTTTCTGCTTTCTTTTCCTTAGAGCCTCCCTTTGATGTTGGATGGGGGATCAGCTCTGCAAGAGGACGTGTAATCTTTGCAAAATCCTTTATAAATCGGCGATAATAACCTGCAAATGCCAAAAATGAGTGAAGTTCCTGTCCTGATTTAGGTGTTGGCCAATTCCTTATTTTATCTATCTTAGCTGGATCCGTCTCTATACCATCGCCACTAACGACATGCCCTAAAAAGTTGACCCTTTCCTTGACAAAATGACATTTTTCAGCTGCTAGTTTCAAATTACATGATTTCAATCTCGTAAGTACTTCATCAAGGCGTTGCAAATGTTCTTCGAAAGTATTGCTGAATATAATAAGATCGTCTAGGTAGATTATACAAATTTTCATATTCATGGGCCCTAAGCATTCCTCCATTAATCTTTGGTATGTTGCTGGGCTATTGCTCAATCCAAAAGGCATTTTATTAAATTCCCAAAAACCCAATGGGCCTACAGTAAAACTAGTTCTTTCCTTATGGATTTCCTCAACTTCTACTTGGTGATATCCTGATTTCATGTCAATTGTTGTGAAATAACGAGCGCCATGAAGTGAATCTAATATTTCCTCAATTCGGGGTAGGGCATAGGAGTCCTTAACTGTTCTTTCATTTAGCATCCTATAGTCAACACAAAGTCGAAGTTTTCCATTCTTCTTTCGAACAAGAACAATAGGTGAAGCAAATGGTGACTTGGAAGGTCGTATAATACCACATGACAACAGTTGTTCCAAATGAGCCCTAACTTCCTCTATCATTGATGGTGGTACTCTCCTATGTCGCTGTTTGAAAGGTGTAGGATCAATGAGATCTATTCGATGCTTGACTAGATTACATTGCCCAATGTCAGTGTCACTTGTACTAAATATCTCCCTGTGTTTCATGAGTAAATCATATACTTTCTTTTTCTGGTCTTCTGTCAGCATATCATCCTTGTCTATATCTAATTCTCTTACAATGTTGGTTCTTTTCTTGTCTAACTCTTTTTCTTCAATGTTCTGTATTACTTCTTCTGTGATGGTGACAGGTTGCAACTCGCAAATTGTTGACCTTGGTGAAATTGTCACGGTGTTAGTAGTAACGTTGGATAATGTGACTGTAACTTCACTTGAAGCTTCATAGTTATAATGTATAATGCTTGGTGTCACTTCAATATAGTCAGGTAGAACAGTATCCTTTGCCTCTTGGAGAATGGCTGCTGTTGGTAGGTGATCAACTTTTCTATCAATAAATCCTTTGATGTCAATGGTTTCATTAGGTTTGAGTGAAATTTTGTATGATGGGCTGTTGTTGTTTTGTTTCAAGGTTCTGTCTCTTAGAACTAGTGTTCTGAAGCAATAATACCATGGATAAGTCAACTTGGCAACTTGCAGAAATCTATCTCCATGTCTTTTCCTACAATCCAAATGTAATTCTTGTAAGACATTTGTTCCTATGATGACAGGAGTAGTGCTAGAAAACTTAGTATCAGGTGATACTAAAAATAATGCTGGTTGCTTATCAGAATTGGGTACTCCACCTAATGTGTTGACTTCAACTTCAATGTATCCTGTATATGGTAACAGTGACCCACCAGCACATTCAATATATAGAATCTCTGTGACCGGTCTAAGCTCAATGTCTTTCAGATGTTCTTGGTAGAAAGAACTCGAGATGACGCTTACTGAGCTCCCAGTATCCAGTAATGCATTTGTCAGAATACCTCCTATCTGAATATTTGCAATGTTGGCTTCACCAACTAATTTTGGACCATCTCCTTGAGTATTCGTGCCCTGGTCTGGTCCGTCAACAAGAGCACTCACTCTTTTAAATCGTTTCTTTTCCTGTTGATATCTTTATATTCTGCCTGACATTCCCTTGCAAAGTGGCCCCTTTCACCACATCTGAAGCATGTTGTCTGGATATTGCTGAAATCTGACGGGCAATTCCTGGCAAAATGTCCTCTTCCACCACAGCTATGACAGGCACCTCTGAAAGTGTTCACAGCAACTGGTCTACTTGGCTGGTACAAGCCTCTTCCTCTTCCTCTACCCATATTTCCAGAGTTTCCTCTAAACCTGGTAAATTGCTGATGAAACTGTCTATTTCCATTCTTAAATAATGGTTGACTTGAAGCAGAGGATTGCAAATCCTTCTTGTGCTCTAGTTTTTCTAATTTCTCTTGCAGAAGCTTCATTGTATCTTTCAGCTGCTCCACATCACTCTTCTCTTCCATTTTCTGAGCTACACTGCAAGTCTTCAGTTTAGATGCCGGTTGTTTGATGTCAGCCTCTAGTTTCCGAAGTTCAATTTTAAATTTGTCATAATCTTCGACAGTGTCATATTTGTACTGCGCAATATGTTTCAATTCAGTGTTTAGTCCTTGATACAAAACTTGTTTCAGTAATTTATCACTCCTTGGTATTGCACCTAAGTCCACTGCTTGTGCATACAAGTCTTCCAATCTAACAGCAAAGAGGTTAACAGCCTCACTGCCTTGAGTGCATGAGTAAAGTTTTCTCATCACAGACTCAGGACTCTCAATACTTCCATATGTACTACTCAATTTAGTTAAAACATCATGTACAGTAACTCCTGTTCCAAGCCTTCTAATTATATCACTGGCCGTTCCACGCAAAGATCTGCGTATACCGAAAATAACTTGTTCTGCAGTGAAAGTGTTTTCTTTTAACAGAGAATCCACTTCATACTTAAATGCTTCCCAAGAAGCTTCTCCCTTATTTCCATCTCCAGAAAATAGGGAAAGTTTGGGGTACTGATGTGAATTAACACCAAGTACAGTATGCTGTGCAGGTTGATCCACCTGAGCACTAGCCACTGGCTTTGAAGCCATTGGGGTATGTGGCACAAACAATGCCTTAGATTCTCCCGATTTAATCAATTCAGTTAATGTTGGCTTTTTCTCTAAAGATTTCTCCTCTTGTCGTTTGTTGAAAGTTCTTAAAAACTTTCCAAGTTCTTCAGGTCCCCCTTCTCCTGGATTCAATTTGAAAGTTCTTAGTGCATTTAACCAAGACTTCTCCTCCTCTGACAAAACTTCAACAGGTTTTAGACCTGGCTCTTCCTCCTTCGACATTTTTTTATTCAATGACTCAGCCATATGGTTAAAAAAAATAATCAGGATATTTTACTCTTATCAACTAATAATCTTGTACCAAATTTCTATCTTAAATCTTATGTCTTATCAATACAAAATCCAATTCACCTAAAAAAAAAAAAAGACTAAACACCATATATAGAACCAATATCACATTACATATAAACAAGTGTGCACTCAAATACCAAATTATCTCAAACTCAATATCATTATCACCAAATAAATTTCTTATCAATATATTATGTATATCTAAATACTAAGAATAAACACCATTACACGCTCAAAACTTATTCAATTACAATATTCTATTTCCAGTCATGCACTAAATCCCTGAAAGAAAAAAAGCAAAAGTACAAACACTTCAATCAGAAAAACATCCAATTCCGAACAAAATTGACTAAGTCAATGAAAGAACTACCTGAAAAAGAAAAATAATAATAATTATAACAGAAGATCAATCTGAAAGAAAGAAAAAAAAAAAAAATTCCAAATTTTAAAAGAACAAGATAAATCTGCAAAATAAAAATAAATAAACAATAACATTTGATTTTGTGGTTCCCACGTTGGGCGCCAAATGTAACCAGGTAGCTCTTTCGTGGAATAACAGAAATGAACGAGAAGTGATGTTCAGTTTAGTTCGTCTTTATTACAGTGTTTAAAGACAGGTCCGATTGTGGATCGGAACCTTTCACACACTCTGCCTCAGTGAAGTGGCTGGTTAGACTGGTTAGCTCAAGATAAACCGCCAATTTCATAAGTTCAAACAATAAATGTCTTCCCTGAAAAACACCACTGCACTGGACGGCATGCAAACTGGAACTGACCAGTGAAAAAGTGTAGTCACCTGACCAACAAGTCCAACAAAACGGCGGGAACATGTCATACCTGAGTACACAACACTGACCAGTGTTCAACAAGGGAGATAACTCACTCAAACAAATTCTTAGATAAAAACCACAGGCATGACTCAACCAAATATAGAATAAAACCACAGAAATGTTAAATAAAAGAAACATGACCCGGTTACATATAGTTGGATTCATGAATGAAAATTCTGTTGTAGATTTGTGGTAAGTTTGACCACTGCATCATAATATTTTTGAAAGAAAATATTTAGGTGAATATTCAGTAGAATTCAAATTTCTTTGGTTTCGTATATTTGTCTCAGTAAAGATTCTTATTATATGGTTAAGTTTTGTAGTAAATTTGAGTCTGAAACCAGAAAGATGAGACAAGAACATATTTTTGTGATGTCACTGTTTGACAGGTACAATATACTCCCATTTACTGAAAACAATTGCACATAATTTCCAAATAGTCAAGCTATTGCAACTTTTATTAATCCCACCTGAAGCTTTCAAGTAAATTATTGTATTCTTGATCATATTAACCTCAAAAGGAACACACTGATTCTTAAGAATTCTAAGTTAGAAACATGAAATTGTTAATAATATCTTCAACAGAATCTGACCAGTGGCAGCCATTTAGTGAGAAGCAGTTGTTTGCACTTGATTGGCTGTTTGGAGTCACATGACTCGGTGAGCAGAGGAGGTAATGAGGAAGGGCAGGGTCTGAGTGCACAGTCACTGCTACAGAGGTTCTTCCAAGACCAGGACCCTAGAGTGAGATCCAGTGCTTTTGAAGCCCTGGTGAGTAGTAAATATTAGTATAGACTTTCCTTGTAACCTAGATTGACCATTTTGGCCCTCAAATTTTCAAAATGACCCCCCAAATAATTCGAAATTTGTCTCTTTATCTATATATCTAGGGGTCATTTAACCCCCATTTGAAAATTCAAGGAAAACCCTGGTACAGTCAAACCTGTGTTAAGTGGTCACCTCTTAGTAACAGGCAACTTGCGAACAAAGACCAGTGACTGGATTCCCAGTTCTGAATTTATAGAGAATTATAATGAAGAAAAACTATCTCATATATTATAGGTAAAGGCGGTGCATATACAACTCCTCTGCAAACTTAGATGGGTTAATTCCACTGCACATGATTTCTGTATTTGATAATAGCATAAGTTTCCATTGTTGGTCACACCTTTTTCACACATTGTGAACATTCTCCTTTTAAATCCCGATGTTCTGCTTCAGCTCCATCTGCATGAGCGTGGGGTAAAGCTGGAGGAGAATATCTACCAGGAAGTGTGCTCCGCCCTGAACGACGACTACGAGGGGGTGAGGCAAGCGGCCATGCATGTGATATGGGTCCTGAGTCACATGTTTCCTGACAGGTCTGTGTTTTATTTTACCCCATTGTTGAACTTTTCTGCTACTCTACTTTGTTACCCATGGGATATGTATTTGAGAGTTCGTCATGCTGATGAAATATCAAACCCTGGCTTTATAGGAGTGTAAGGAATGTTATAAAAGGCAGCATAGGAATCAAGCTTTTTGCATCCTGTCCCATCCCATCCTATGCTCACAATACATGAAGACAAGGTGGGATGGGGAGGGAATTAAATCACCTGTTGTGATAGTTCTTGTTAACCCTTTCCCTCATGAATATAACCGTACAAGTATATGACTTGATGAATATTAATTGATTGATCTTTAGATGGTTTATCAAATAATGGATTTTTCTTTGCCACAGATGTGTAGAAACTGAGCTACAATTTTGTATGAGCAGACAGAGGAGACCCTGATCAGACATCATCATACAGTATTGTAGCTCAGATTCTACACAGTCTATAGAGCAAAGAGAAGTCCACTGTTTCATATACCATTCAAAGTTAAGTTAATTGATATTCATCAAGTCATAAGTTAATGAAGTGAAGGGTTTGTTAACAGTTATGGGTATAGTGTTATCATATTGCAGCATGGTGCCGGTGCCCAATTCAGATGAAGAGCTGCGTCTGATTGACGATGGCTTTGTGAAGATATGTAACATGATCAACGATATATCCGTCAAGGTTCGCACCAAGGCTGCCGCGCTCCTGGTAAGTTATCGGGTTGTCTTTTGTGAATTTCTCCAACATTAATACTCAAGAGGGGCACTGTGGTCCAATTGTAGCTTACATGATTGTGGATCTGAAATAGTGTGTTTTGAACCCGATTTTAGGCAAGAATGTTATCATGGCCTTCCCAGGTACAAACACTGGTCCAGCCCACAAATTGTCAATGTATTAAGCTTTACTGCTGTTATTATTAAAACTTTGGATGAACAATTTCTTATTTCCAAATAAAATTTGATCAAAACTACAAAATTGAACATTTCACAAGAGTTTTACTGCACTTGGGATTGTGCTTAATTCAACTGCTGATGCAGTCAGATAATTTAAACATTAACATTTGTGATTACAGTCTAATAGTCTTGGGTTAATATCCATTATCTGGATACACAGATGTTTCGTGGCTGAATTTTCAGGGTTCCCTACATCAAGTAAGCGTCCGGTTTCTGGAGCAGACCCTGGACAAGAAGCTGATGTCTAACATGAGGGTGAGTCTATTTTTATAAATACATGCAGGGACTATTTTGGGTTTTTTTTTTTTTTTTTTAATTTCCTTAAATTATTGAATTGGCAGTCACTGAAGCATTTCAAAATATGCGCGTCCTGAATTAAGTTTTTCTTGTATATCTGCATTCGATCAGTGTGAATTCATATTCATAAATAGATATTCATATTTGGGACACTGTATCATGAAGTTTATTCTTATTCATTACCATGTGAATTTGTACAGCTCAAACATTCAACTGCATGTCCATTCAAACCTTGTTGAGGGTTTTGTACCCCCAAAATTTGCCATAAACCCCCCCACAAACTGTAGGGGCTCTCTATATGAAGAGGTCGAAAGTTAAGGAATAACAGCAATTGTACCCCCGTATCAAAAATTACTGGACACCCTGATTCAGTATGAAATATATTTTGATATACAGAGGAAGAGGTCGGCAGCTGAAAGAGCAAAGGAGAATTATGAGACAGGGGTCTGGGCAACAGGACAAAAGTGGGCGGACGATGCCCCAAAGGAAGAGTTGGACCCAGACAGTATCAATCTGATGACCATCGGAGCCTGCGGAGCTTTTGTACATGGACTGGAAGATGAATATTCTG
>CM037793.1:26973696-27023696 GCA_021229015.1 Solen grandis | reverse complement strand
GAGGTCAGACACTTGGAAACGTTGTTGCACAAACAAGGGAGAACAGAAGACAGAAAACATTAAGAAAGTGCCAGGTCCTACCGCAGTTGAAAACAACACCCTGGTGAATTACATACCCCTTCACGCTGTGTGCAAGGATATCGCTGCAACACCTGTCCGCATTGTCTATGACTGTAGTTGTCGTTGATACATCAAAAGCTGAGTTTGAATGATTGCATACAGTCAACGCCACCAGAAATCAACGATTTGACATAAATGCTTATGCGCTTCCGTTACCATTAAGTTTCAACGGACATAGAGAAGGCTTTCTTATATGTGGGACTGGATTTACGCGCTTCTCTTGGCTCAGTGACCCAGCGGATCTCAGTAGCCTGTTAGTGACGTACCGTTTTAATGTGGTTTGCTCACTCTTCATCCTCAGTGCCACGCTACTTAAGCATATCAACAACAACAAGCATCTGCCGTCTGCCAACATCTTGGAACATAATTTGTATGCAAACAATAATTTGTATTACTTTGACCAGGAGTCCGACTTACAACAATACTTCCAGGAGTCGCGTGACATAATGGCAAGGCGGGGTTTAATTTCAGATCATGGGTGTCTAGCAGCGATGCTTTGAAAACTATGGCAGCAACAGACGGCGTTCTTCAATCCGACACAACCGCTAAAATTCTCGGGTTGAGATGGGATACATATGAAGATAAATTGTCATTTACAAAATAAGCTTATTTCTCCAAGAAATGGACCAAACGTTTTAATTAGCTAAACTCTTCAATACTTTTTTACCCACTCGGTCAGTTGAGTTTGGTCACTGTACGCGCCAAACTCATGATTCAAGATCTGTGAAAAAAAGAAATATGACTTGGACCTGCACCTAGCCCTTGACACACAACATATTTAGAAATCCTTGTAGACGACTTGTCCACAGTCCCTGTCTTCGGATCCCACAATTCCGCTGACAGCAAGCTGTATATTTTTGCAGATACTTGTACAAAATCATATGATGCAGGGTTATACCTAAGCAATGGAGACAACTTTTCACTGGTTAAAGCGAAAGATTGCGTCGCCCCGCTGAAGCAGATTACACTGTCCCGACTTGAACGAATGGGGGCATTAACAACAAAAACTGCAGAGATTTGTACCTAACCGTGTTCAAGAAATTCGTGAAATCACTAGTGACAATATCTGGAAGAATTGTCCTACGGTAGACAATCCTGCAGATCTTTTCACAAGGGGAATAAACACGACACAACTTAATGATTCTCAGTTTTGGTTGAAAGTCCGAAATGGTTGGCAGCAGAATCTCAGTGGTCAGTATGGAATGTCACAACACCGTGAACAGACTACATGCAGGAGAATAGAGAACACGAAACTGATTCCGCTTCTAGTACACCTGCTTCCGGATTAAACACTTCTAGGCCTCAACAGTACGCATCAAGTATTTTACATATCATGGACACTGACAGATTTGGGACATACAAGAAGCTATAATGGACTATAGCATTTGTGCAAACGTTTTGTCAAAAATTGTTGAGTTGCGCGTGTAACTGGATCAGCGACATAGCACGAGATGAAATATGCTGTGGGTATGTGATTGCCAAGCGTCTTTGAACAGCAGGAGGTGGGCAACAGGGGAATAACATTGATATTTATTCTAAATTGTGCGCCATGGTATGGCGTTTGATTGGCCTCACAAAACTACGCCAAAGAAAACGCTGGCACGTGCATTTATCACATTTGAGGTGCTGAGAACAGTTGTAACAGAGATTGAGGCGATTTCCAATAACAAACAACTTACCCACGACACTTCCAATTTTGATGTTACGGAAATATTGACACTAAGACACATGTTATACGACACAAAGAAAAAGACGCTACCGTACGCTTACGTTACACAAATATTGTGCACTTCTGAGACGGAAAATCACTCTAACGTTCTAAAGCTCGCTAGACAACAGAGGGCCATCATCGAATACTTCCGAAGAGACAGAGAAGCGAATACCTGACCGCTTTTCTACGAGAACACCACAGGACAACGGGGAACAACCAGCAAAAGATGTCCATTGGGTACGTCGTGCAGATACACAATGATGTAACACCACGATCCCGCTGGAGACTAGCAAAAAATTGAATGGGGAAAAAAGTGTTTCAAACAGATCTATAGCAATACTCTACCAGCTGAAAGTATCCAAAAAACAGTGATAGCTTGTAACACTGATTGCGTGTGTTAAATGGACTTAAAATATGCGTATTAGGTATCATTAGCATTTGGACAGTTTATCATAATTATTTTAGGATGATACACGTAATTATAAAAGCAGAAGTTGATTTCAATGCTCATTGCGACCATTTGATTAATTTTCATAAGTATATTATGTTTAGGGGTCTTATCATGGACATTAAATTGACACTTTTGGCCGCCCCAAACATGTCGAAAACACCATTGATGCCGCATTATTGTGTGTGACGTTCACGGAAGCTTTGGCACCATGACGTCACTGTCTCAACTGAGAATCAATTTGAATTGTATACGAACAAATGAACGAAAAGGGATATCGGCGAGTAACAAACTAGAGCCTTCATAGCCACAATATGAGTGGACATGAAATGAACACTGTTGCAAAATATTAGGTGTCACTTATTTACATTCTACGGGATATACCTGTTATATCTGACATTGGATTAGCCTATATTTTAATAACAACCAAACATAACCTATAAATTAAGCCACAAATCAAACACTGCATTTATCGAATTGCGGGGAAAAATATTTATGTTCGCAGAAAAATATATACGCTGCACATTTTTAGACAAACAATTGTTAAATTGTACGCAGATCACTAAGCGCATATTGAGATTGCATCATTCATTATAGCAAACTTGAAAAGAAAATGAACTCGTGTACATTTTTTGTCTTAAGTATTTGCATAAATTTATATTTAGATTTCGATAATTGCATGTTTTTTATTTCGATTAATATCTCGAAATACATTTGTTGTTGTGTTGCCATTGCAAGAATATGATATCTTTTTCAAATGAAATTCTATATAATTTGGAAAATGATTTGAGCATAATTTCTTTTTTTTTTTTTCTTTTATTTATTTCCAGACATAAAAAACAATACATTAACACATACATATACATACATACACACAAACATTTTCATATACGTACACACACTCACCTGCACATATACATATGAATAAGTTATCATTTACTATGCTGGGAATTAAATAATATGCTTTCTCTCTCTCTTTCTCTCTCTCTCTCTATCTCGTTTTCTAAAAAAAAAAAAAAAAAAAAAAATCTTATTTTAAATATTTTTCCTATCCATTTCCTATTTTTTTAAAAAAAGTTTTTAAGGTTAAAATTTTTTTAATTTTTTTTTGGGGTTTTTGCATTTAATAAGTTAAAAATATTTTCCATTTCCTAAGTGTTTTTTATCTCTGTTAATCGCTATTTTTTCTTCTATTTTGACTCTGTTTTTGAGATATTCCTGAAATATGTTAAATGATGGTTTTATTTGATTAATTTTAGCATAAAATATAAAATATTTCATGACTATTATAAGAGTATTACAAGCATTATAATTCATACTTTTTGTTGTTATTCCTAACAATGCTTCATTTTTTCTTACAACAATATCAATAGATTTTGATTTTATAAAAGTATTTAATGAGTTCCATAGAGGCTGTACAGTATTACATTCCCAGAATAAATGTTCAATCGACTCAATTGATTCATTACAAAAATCACACAGGCTTGAAGATACATATTTGAATTTGAAAAGTAGTTTGTTTGTAGGGATTATTCTCATCAGAAATTTGTATTGGAAGTTTCGTAATGTTGTGTCTATTGTCGACTTGTAAATATTATTATATATCTGTTTCCATGGGAAATTATGAGGATTTAGACAGAGTTCATTTAACCACTTTCTTTCACTTGATGGGGACTCTTGACTATTTGAAATAATGTTGTAAAGATATTTATTTATTTGTTTAATATTTGAAATTTGTTCTATCAGAGTTGTTTTAGTGTAATTTAGAATTCCTTCATTTTGAAGTTTATTTCTAATATCAGATTTATTGATTTTTTTATGTCAATATTTAATAAAATCGGATTTTTAGTTGTTCGAAAGTGTATATTGAATTTTTTCTATAGTCATATAAATGTTCGAAATATTGAATTCCTTTTTCATACCACTTTTTGTAAAAAAATGTCACTCCATTGGTTTTAATTAATTTGTTATTCCATATAATTGTTTTACCTATTGGGTTTTTGCAGAAATCTGTCTGGGTATGAATTTTTATCCATGCATGTAAGACATCGAAAAGGAAGGATTTTTTATTATCTATTTTAGAAATTATGTTTTCATCAATATTACATTTAAATATGAGATCAGTGCCATACTGTTTAAGTTTTTAAAAATGTTTTGGTTAATTTTGTTTATCTATATATCTTTTTACCCATCCAGCTTTCATAGAATACATGAATGATTCTATATTTGTAAGTTTTAATCCACCTTGATCTTGGGGTAAGTATATAATGCTTCTTTTATTTTATCAGGTTTTCCATCCCATAAGAATTTAAATATGGTTGTTTGTAATAACCGTGACTTTTCCCATCAATGTAAGTTTCCTATGTTCCCATTGTTTTAATATCTTATTGAACTCATTAATTTTTCTATCTATATTGTATTTGGATGTTTGTTTTATATCATTGTAAAGGGTTATACCGAGAACCGTTGCACTTTCTGAAGTCCAGACAAAAGGCTGTGTTTTACAGAATTGGATGTTAGTTTTATTTAAAGATCCAAGTCGTAGGATAATGGATTTATTTATATTGAGATTAAGGCCGGAACATTTGGAAAAATGGTTTAATGTTTGTATTAAGTTTTTAAAGGATGTTTCGTCACCACTGTTGAAAAATGTTGCATCATCAGCAAAGAAACACTGTTTTATCTCCGTTTTATTGATAACTATTCCTTTTATATCTTTGTTATGATTTATATAATTTGTCAGCGTTTGTATACATAAAATAAAAATAAAAGATGATAAGGGACATCCTTGTCTCACTCCTTTTTCTATGTTAAAGGATTCAGATAGGTGCCCGTTATTGATTATTATACTTTGGATGTCAGTGTAAAAAACTGAGATCCACTTCCGTAGGTCGGGTCCAAAATTCATATGTGCTAAACAATCATGTATGAAAGAATGGCTGATACTATCAAAAGCTTTTTGAAAGTCAGCAAAAAATAGCAAGCCTGGTTTATTTTTTATTTAAATTTTATTTGTTTTGGTTTAATGAAATTATTCCTTGTTTTTGTAACATTGTTAGGTTGCCTGTCTTAAGAGAATAATTTAAGGATTCGACTAAATATAATTTTAGGTCTTGCCAGAATATTTTGTAAAATTCAACTGTTAAGCCATCGGAGCCTGGGCTTTTATTATTTTTCATCTCTTTGAGAGCTCCTTCACATTCGTAACTTGTTAGAATACCTTCGCAACTTTGTTTTTCCGTTTCATTTAGTATTTTTATTGGATTTTCAAAGAACAATTTTTTGTAGCCGTCGTCTAAGTGTTCATCTTTTTTGTATATCTTTTTGAAAAATGTAACTTCTTCTTTTAGGATATTTTGAATACCAGATATTTCTTTATTATTATTTTTTAGTTTGTATATTGTTTTCTTTTTAATGTCATTGAGTTTTTGTTTTTGCTCTATGAGATTTTGTGTTATTGTTTCAGTGTTGATATCATTTTGGTTTAATTCTTTTTCAAGTTCTTTAATTTTAACTGTTATCTCGTTTTCTTTTTTGTTTGTCATCTTTTTTTTATGAATTGCATATTTGATCGTTTCATTTCTAATTGACCCTTTTATGAGTTCCCAAAGTATGTTCGGGTTTGCATCTTTATTAAATTCAACAGTTTCATTTATTGTTGATTTAATCAGCGTTTGATATTCTTTATCTAAAATGAGTGAATTATTAAGTTTAAAGTAGCCTGGTCCTTTCTCTACTTTTATATTATCATATTTTATTGAGATCATTGAGTGATCTGTTTTGTACCCTGGTTTTATTTTACTTTCTTTTATGACATTCAATAAGTTGTCGGATATAAGAAAATAATCTAAACGTGTATGTATAAAAGGTTTTTGACAAGAATGCCAAGTAAATTGCTTTTTATTTGGATGTTGTAATCTCCAGATATCTACAAGATTACAAGATTTGTGTATAGAGTTTATTTTACTTTGGCATTTTTTATGAGAGTCTATTCTCCCATTTTTTTTATCAAGTTTACCGTCTAGTATTGTATTAAAATCTCCTCCAACAATAAATGTTAATTCATTATTTTCTAAAAGTGTACGCTCAAGAGTATTAAATAGTGTTGGGTCATCATTGTTAGGTCCATATATATTGATTAATGATAATTCTTTTTCATTTAGAATAATATCTAATTTTAACAGTCTTCCTATACATAATTCATCATTATTTGTAATTATAATATTGCTTTTAGAGTTAATAAGTATAGCAACACCTTCTTTTTGAGTACTTTTACCACTAAAGAAACAAGGTCCATCCCATTCTTCTTTCCATTTTAATGCAACGTTAATGTCATAATGTACTTCTTGCAATAAGATAATGTCGTATTTATTACTTTTAAGCCATTCAAATATTTGTTTTCTTTTTTTGCTATTGCCTAAACCTCTAACATTTAATGAAATTATTTCTGTTTCCATTTTAACTGTTTTAAGTAGATATTACATTGCACCACACTTATCAACCGTAACCAACATTTTAGAACAATATATTTCTTCTGAAATAACATTTCTAGTTTGTAAGTGCACATAGTGTAGACCATATATTTTGTGTTTTATTTTATTCTTGTTAGTGCTGTAAGTGAACTATCTTCAAAAACAGTATCATAACGTTCATTTTTTGTTGTTTTTACATCGCATAATCTATTTTTATATTATAAACATGTCATACATATCCAAAATATCTATGTAAAAACAATCAAACAAAATCTACATACAGATAAACCAGTAAACAAAACTATCATACATGTATGTATATGTCCATACAAATACACAGACACAAACATGGACGCATGTTTTTTTTTTTTTATCATATCATATATACATATGAATTCACACCGTTTACCGACGTAATATCTAAATATATGTATAAAAAAATGAAGAAAAAAATGAGCACAATAGATAAATACAATGTTTCTCAGACAAGATATTTGTCGAAAAAGTATAATTTTGAAATTCATTTTTTGTTCTTGCTTATCAACAACTGACTGATTTAAAGTGTATGAAAATCTAGCTGTTCTGTTACTTACAAAACATAAAGTATAGAAGTATTGTTCTATTTCATGCACGTATATATTCACTTTATGTATTATCTCTATGCATATATATGGTTTGCTTCACATCGATCAAAATACTATTTTTCAACTTGATATATATCCATTTGACATAAATTATTACTTTTTCACCAAATATATAAGACTTTTATCAGACTAGTTATTAACATAACAATATATATATGTACATAAATGGATAACTTACAAAGTAGTGTTTTCCTGGTGTAATTTGATGAAATATCACTAAATTGTTTGAAAGTACACAATTTTCATACTGAGTTATTGTGTGCATTCTTTATATCATTTTGTTTGTTATACTTTTTTACAAAGCAAATATATATGAACATAAATATATATAAATTGTATTATTATTTATTTTCTGTTATATAAAATAAATGTTTATATAAAATAAAGTTAAAAAAAACCCTCCATATATCTATCCTTCATGGTTACATATTAATATTTATGATATTATTATTCTTTAGTATGTGAAGGACAGGTAGAAGATGTATTTAGAATACTATGATTTTGAATATTGTTCATCTATTGTTGTATAAATAATTATCTCTTAGCGTTCATCTTTGATGTGTTAATTGTTATCTTTTATCGTACATACATATATTTTATAACATGTATATATTAATAATGTATTGTATCATTGATAACATTAGTATCTATATAGTTTTACTGGTTCATCGGACATCATATTGGTTCGTGATTTGGTTTTACCAGGTTTGTGCACTGTCGTTGTGGTATGTCTATGTTTAGTCTTGTAACCTCGTGCTGCACGTGGATCAGCTGTGTATCTCTTACACTCGGTGCATATTTCACTATACTGTATTCCAGAGTTTACGGAGTCAATATTGGGTCATAATAATCATACTATATATTACTGGTTTATTATATTTGGCCAGTTGGAACCTAGCCAGTATTTGTATTCTGCAAATGGTATCCTTCTCACGTGGCCGTTGTTCCCCTTGTGAATGATTGTGCCCTCTCTGGTCCAAACACTCTCACCTTCGGTTATGTTTCGTCTGATCATTGCGAAAGCGATTCTGTTGATCTTACTCAAGTCCTCATTGATGAAAATGCCGGTGCCTTTCAACTCTTTTTTCTTTTTAAGTATTTCGATTTTTTTGAATCTAGATTGCAGTTTTACAATGATAGGTTGTTTTCTTAATTTCTTAACAAAACCGATTTAAATGCAATTCTAAATAAGACCTATATGCCCTATTACAAATGTAACTCCACATATTAGTTTGGTATAAGCACATCCCCTTTTCAGGTTTTGTGTGATCTTGCAAGACTGAATAAAATCGCTCATTATTATATTCTTAAACCAATGAATTTGTACGCATTTAAATGTTTAGTGTGAGTTGTTAATGTTTGTGTGAACCATTAAATTAAATTTGGGTAAATTTACGTGAGCTGATATGTAAATACTTTTAAATGTTATCGTTAACTGCTGCTCTATACGTATTTGAATTTTTTTAGCCATTAGTTTTATTACCTAGTCTTGCTTCTGATGTACCGTGGACATCGGCTACCACTTTGCATCTACATGTATCTCCTGGATAAACATTGACTTTATTTCAATTTGTGTTGTTTATGAACAAACAAATAGATCTGTTGCATACTATTAAGTGACATTCATTTACATTGTATATCATATACTGGCTATATCAGTCATTGGCATTGAGTCTTTATTTCCTATGATAATTAAACATTACCTATCCATTAAGGCAGAAATCACACACTGCATTTACCAATTTGCGGGGGTGAAATATACATATTCGCAGAAAATATATATACGCTGCACATTTCCTAAAAACATTTTTTTTTTAATGTTAGAGATAACTGTACATCACTAAGTGCGAGATTGAATGAGCATCATTCATTATAGCATACGTGAATAAAGATGGAATCGTGCACATTTTATTGTCTTTTTTTTTTTTGGCATAAACTAAAGATTAAATTTGATTATTGTATGTTTATTTTCGGTTAACATCTCGGAACACATCCATTGTTGTGTTGTGACATTGCAAGAATAGGATATTTTTTAAATACAATACTAAATCATATAGATATAGTTTTTATAAAATGATTGGATCATTTTTTTAACAAAACCGATTTAAATGCAATACTAAATAATAAGACCAAATTAAGTTGTGTATATATATTATATATAACACCACATATATGGGTTTGATATAAGCACACCCCTGTGCGATCTTGCAATTACATCGCTTATTATAATATACTTAAACCAAATAAATCTGTACACAATTAAATGTTTAGTGTGAGTTGTTAATGTTATTTTTAACTTCTATATGATAAATATCGGAATTTTAGTCATTTGATTTGTCATCTACAGTAGCTTCTGGTTTACCGTGTGACCTTCGACTGCCACGTTGCATCTGTCTCCTGGATATACATTAATCAAATATCAATTTGTGTATTTGCTATATATGTCATAGGAATTTAGTTCATATTTCATAAGATAATTAAACAATACCTATGATTTAATACCTTTTTATCTGTTTTTAAATGACATTTGATGTAGGCCTATGTTGTCGTTTACTGTACGAAATCGACTTAGCTATTTATAGAGCGGCCGATTCGGACCTGGTAACTTTTCAAGATTAATATTATTATTTTATCATCTTAAACTTACATGTCATATCATTTTCTCCTTATAATTGCCTATGGTTGATACGGATAGCTTTTATTTATAATACGTTTCGTTTACCGAACAAAATGGCAGTATCACTTCACCGTGTATTATCCGGTATCAACCTAAAAGCCATGTACATAGTTTTTTTTCCTTGTTTGTTGTTTGACTAGAAATTGCATTGTATTTTCTCTCTCTCTTTCTCTCTCTCCCTCCCTCTCTCTCTCTCATATGGTTATGAGAAATGATGTTTTCATAAGTAGATATATAACTGGCGCGATTTAATAATACCCATATAAAATATAAAAAAAAATTAGTATGGTTCCATAAACTTACAAACGCAAGATTATTTTGTATTTGATATTATACATACATGCACACCTGGAGTGATTGGCATGACCACTGTGGCATGTGCCGTGTCAACTTCGATAAAGGTGATAACCCAATTACCGAAAGCGTGCCGCAAGGTGAAATACTGTACACGCGTCAACTGTCACACGGCTCACTATGATCAGTAACTCCATACAGGCGTCACGTGGCATTATTGAAGATACTGATAATTCCCTTTGTTTCGCCAAAACATCAATAATTTTACGTCAAATCTGTTCATTAAACATGACAGTTATAATAAAACACTTTTGATATAGCTTTTGTCTGTATTTTGACTGTCATGTTAGGCCTACTATATACCATTTTATTTATACTGAGGTAGACCGGAATCGACATCGTAAGTTAAGGAACGAGGCTCTGAAGCATATTATGTTTGTTTTACCAATTGTGCGAGTAATTGGAAACTTCAAATCCAAACGGAATAACAACAAAACACAAAATGGGCGGATATATAATGATTCGTTCGTTGTTTGTCAGTCATCCTAATCAGTCTGTTTTTAATTTTTTCGAAATATCTGTACGTCTCTGTTAACCTGTAGTCTCCGCTTTGTCGTAGTTTTCTGAATTGTCCGTTCACTAAGTCGTGTATCAAGGTAACCAATTTCGGTAGAGGTTTAGATTTCCAATCTACCGTTTGTTTCAGGACGTGATTCATAGACTCACAGTTATTATTTGTCCAGTTTTTTATAACCTTGTCATTCTGTCTTGGGTCGTTAACCTTTCGTTTAATAACTGGTGCCAGTCGTTTATGGAAGTATGCCTGAAACTTTGTCGATACGTCACTTTGTTCGCCAAATATCTCGCTGGCAAGTTCGTCATAACATATGGAATCGTCGGCGTCAGTCAGCCCTCCTTCACCATTTTTTTTTCATGACCTGTGACCTTTGTGTTTTTGTCACTGCGTCATCTGTCAAAACATGTTGTGTATTCTCTTGAAGGTGACGTGTACTGAGGACGTGCGTCGATTCAGGAAATAAAGTCTCTATTGTCTTGACCAAAGCCTTTTCATCGTCAGATCTGATAACCGATTTAGAGTGAGGCACGTCATGTAGTTTGAGTTCAGTTGAAAAAGGAAATGAAAAAAATGATTCGAAATCGCTGTTGTCGTGTATAAATATGGGACCTAGGAAGATAGGAGGTTGACCTGTTCGTTGATGAGTGATCTTTTGTTGCTTATAACATGTAACCGTAACGTGCATCTTGCACAACGTAAACATTTTATGGAGTAAAATATGGAGTTCATTATTTCCTTAATGTTGTTGAGGAATATACAATATCCATGCATTAACATTTATCTTTCTGTCCATACTGTTACGCGCTAGGGCTTCGGTGTGTGTGCGTGCTTGTGTTGAGTTGTAAGGTTCTATGATGGTCGATTGTCTTGGGATGGTCTTGTCCTTGTCGCAGGCTATCAAGTTTCACAGGCCTGGTCACAGGTTAATGCCTCAGGTCACAGGTTAATGCACTTTCATATGCGTGTGCATGTAGACTCCGTCAGCATGTGGATATCACGGCAGTCACTAGATGGTACTATGCTGAGAGTGGACTTCAGGTTAATAGGGAGGTGATATTTTGTATATAGAATTTGTGTAGGATTCGCCTAATGCTACTTTTACTCAAAGAACAAAATAAGACGTTAAACAATACTAAATTTAATTCTTCACAGGTATATCCTGTGTCTACTTAACAATAAACAATGTGATAAAATGACTCCAATAAATTAACAATTCTACCTCCACTTAGATACACATCTAGAGATCCTTGAAAGTATGCAAAAATACCTTTAAACCACCAAGTGGAAAGCCCTAAATTTGCCAATGCATTAAACAAGTCTTTGGCACAATAATGCATACACACATAATAAGCATAAACCGGAGTTTTACTTTATCTCATAAACTTGTTAAAGTACAGAGTTAAAATCTAGTATACTTTGATACTAAACAAAAATGTGTTGTATGGTTTAAAAGTCACAAAAAGTTACTATTAAAAAGACTAAAGTGAATAATCTTTAACCACGGCACTAAGTAATTAAAGTACCTGAGTTTATTATTGGTAACCTTGCCTGAACGGCGTTTAAATAAATTCGAAAGCTCGAAATGCGGAGCCTGACCCTAAAGTCTGAAGTGCGAAGCCTGAAGTCCCTGTGCACAACGGACGCAGGGTATTTATACTAAAATCAGTGCTACCGAGGTAGCATGCAGCAAAACATTGCACTTGTGTTGCATTTACGATGCATTTGCGATTAAACTGCTCCCTAAATGCGACACTAACGTCGCATCTTCAACACTGCATCCAAAATGCCGCAAGAGTGCATACCTTGCTGCAGTAAGTGCGCAGACAAGTTTAAATATTTAAATCATTACGATCATACACTAAAATACAATAAAATGTTTCTTTATTAACTAGGTACCTGGTACGACCTTTTTCTAGGGATAATAAATTGGGCCATATTGTTTAAACTTTATATAAACTTTTGAGTATAGTACAGTATACAGCGCAACAGCATCAGTTAAGTTGCCCATAGCAACAACCGGAAATAGTAAATTCAAAGATGGCCGCCCACGTGTAAACATCTAGGCGTGTGCAGACTTAAAACTCCTAAAAATACAGTTTCACCTAGAATTAAAAGGATTCACATAGCATAAACATTGACAACAACTTATGGAAGTGAACCAAGCTGGATATAACATTTAAATCACACTGGATATCTAAATACAGACAGTAAGAAATGGATTACATGGCATGTTTACAACGAGACAAGAGTGTTTGTGTGACACGGAGGTGTAGAGAAAATTCATGGCGTAATGCATTAATTTGGCTAGTTGAGCTGACATATAAGTCAATCCAACTGTCATAATTTATGTGATTTGCCAGAGAAAGCTGCAAAAATCACCAGACCGGATAAATAGAGTCAACCCAAAGACAATACAAAGATAAGTAAAATCAGTAATGCCAGGGCATTACAATACACATATTTTTTACTATAAATCTATAATTCAAAAACGACGAAAAAATGAAAGTATCTATTTTTATCACAACATACGTATGAATTGTATAAACTACTAACCTTCTACGGTCATCGTTAATGTAGTATTTGGTAGCGGATTTTAATTGCACCCCGCAATGAAAAGGATATACAATTTTTATTAGTATTATTACGAAGATCAGATGAAATATTCATTCAAAACCACGAGGATGACTTCATGCCAGAATCCACTTAATCGGTACCGGTAAGTCAAAAACATCAAATGTCCATAAGGAAAAGAACAAAAATGCTAAATGCAGTTGGCATTTATGTGATCACATTTTCTTAGGTACTTTCAATAACATAAGTCAAAATATGCTTTATTTGACATGAAAATAAGGTGGATTCCGGTAAAATCTAAGTGGATTCCGGTAGATTCCGGTAAATAGGGGGATTCCGGTAAAAAGAGTTACCGGAATTGCGGGGTGAAATATGTATTTGCAGAAAATATATATACGCCCAACATTTTCAAAACATAAATGTGTGTAATATTAGAGATAATTGTACATCACTAAGAGCGAGATTTAATTTGTATCATTCATTAAATCAACCGTAAAACAAGAGCTTCGTTGAGAGCGGGCAATATACGCCCGAAGAAAAGTAATGAAATTGAACTACCTTAGACAAATGGATAAGCACTTTTTAAAATTAAACAAGTCTGTTGTTGCTTGCAAAACACAAGACATCTAACGGTTATGCACATTTTGACTTATTTCATTACTATCTCCACCAGAATTTTGATCTGACAGTTGAATGAACGGATAGACAGAAGGAAGGAGGGCAAACTTACAGTTCCCTCTTGTGTAAACATCTGTAGGGGACTAATAAACAAACATGAAATATTTTCGCATTATATAAATATGACATGTTACTTCATACTGTGACCTTGACCCAATAAAGCTGAAACTTGCACTTGATCTGCACTTCATTTCAGTATGGTTGCCATTTCTGGCAAAAAGTTTAAATCTGCATACGAGATTCAAGAGATACAGAGCGGACACAAACTATTCTAACATTATAACAGTATGACAAATATAAGTGGACAATAAATTGCTAACAATCTTTAAGTGCAACCTTGACCTTGAACCAATACATCCGAAACCAACGCTCTCCACATCCTCATTGTATGGTTAACATTCTGTCAAATTATTATAATTTCCATCTAGATGTTCTAAAGATATAGAGCGGACACAAAATATTCTAACATTATAACAGTATGACATGTGACCTTCAAGTGAGACCTTGACCTTGAACTAATACATAAGTTTTCTGCGATCTTGCAGGAATGAATTACATCGCTCATAAAAACGTCTTTAAACCAAATAAATTTGTTCACATTTTAATGTTTAGTGTAAATTGTTTGTGTTTGTGTAAAAACTGAAATTAAATTTGGATAAACGAATGTGAGCTGAAAATTTAAATACAGTGAAACGGGATCGTATCGCATCGCCGTGTAGCAATGGTATATCGTAAATCGTATATCGCACATCACATAACGTGTATCGTATCGAATCACTCTAAGATTTTGTGCAGTTTAAGTATCGGGACACTCTTTATTTATTATTTATTTTTTTTTTTTTAAAAGTGTTCTAAATTAATTTTATAATATTATTATTATTTGTTTAATTATAGTAACATTTTTTTATTTTATGTACCCGTATATACATGTGTAGTGGCCTACGTGACTTTCTGCAGCAGACGCCGTACGTCATTAAGCAATTTAATGCACATGTGAAAAATATGTATTCGAAAGCATTATACTGATATTTAAGTATACGCTGGGCTACATTCATGTCTATATGTTTACTTGATGTGTTAGGTCAAAATTGTCTTGATTAGCATGTCTGAAAACTAACAAATTAAATCTGACCTAATTATCCATGATCAAACTCCGATTTCGTCCAAGATATTGCTTCCTGGAATAACTTATTTTCGGGGACCTTTTTTTTCTACAGTGTTCGCTCGCGTGCTCTCTAAGATAATCGTAACTTACGTATATAGAGCGGTGTCGGGTATTTCCGGATATCGGATATTCTCGGATACTGCTGCATTTCATCCCCTAATTGTAAAGATATTCAAATTTTAAGTGCATGCCCATGTAACTTTATGACTCTTTCCGTCTTTTGATATTTACAAACCGTGTACATTTAAACCTTGGGTAGAAATAAAACTATTTGAAAGGTATGTATATTAACTACGTCCTTTTACACTGAGTGGCGTGAGAGGTACTTAGACTTGATATTTTCTTCCACGAGTAAATGTGCTGATATCATTGTGCAGAGAAGACACAAATTGTGACAAAATGTGGTTGCAATGTGTCATGCTTTTCAAAACGTGGGAAGGTCGTGTTACTGACATACAAAGATATCTGAAATACCTGACTGAAAATTACGTATGTCGGGTCTACTGGATACCTGTGCAAATAAGCTATATGTTCAACATAAATGAAATATGTAAACAAAATATAACAGACAGACGGATAGATAGATTGCAGAGGATAATAAAAGGAGATAGATAGATAGAAGGAGAAAATATACATCAACTCTTATTTTCGTTGATATATGTAATACTTAGTATTGTCTGATATAGGAAGTAACTAGGTCTATATGACAAATATAAACGTACATGCGATTATGATGCCCCCCCCCTCTCTCTGTATGAATATATACAAAGAGAGAGAGAGAGAGAGAGAGAGAGAGAGAGAGAGTAAAAGAGAGTGAGAGTCTATATGTATTGAATATAATATAAACGTAACTGGTTAAATATAAAAAATAATAATAATGCAAAATATTGCAAAATATATAAACTTGAGTATTAAATATATATTTTATATTTATAATTGTAAGAATGCACACTGTATTGTTGTAAATCCAATGCATATACCAAACATCTTAATCAAATGTCTTCAACATTTTATTAAATTGGTTTTTGTTTATTTAACCTTTAGCAAAGGTTAATAAAGACTTCCACAGGTATCCGTGAATACCCTCCACTGTCCGAAAATGCCGGACATTTATTCAGGTACTGTTTCTCGGCCTTTTACGAAAATATGAAAACCAGCACTTACAATCAAAACATAAACCAAAGAAGGATACAAGCATATAATTTAAAAAAAAAAATCTGTCCCATTTTCTCAAAACTCATGAACTTTTACCTTCACTAAGATGAAGGTGTCCGGGAATACCCGAAACAGCTCTACCTACATTATAATTCTAATGTGCACTTTTTTATTTCCTAACTTATTTAGCCCCCCCTCCCTCTCTATCCACTAACTTATTTAGCCCCCCCCCCCCCCTCTCTATCCACTCATGCAAACAATAAAATTCCCCTGTGTATCGGTGCAATTCCCCGGACACGTAAAAGAACCAAGGAGTCTTTTCTCGAACGCACCCGGATATCCAACCACTGTCTTTCCGATGCTGTCTTTTCAAAGAAAACAACAAACAAACAAATAACAGGACCTCATTCATGTTGCCATTATAATCAGACAGTGATTGCTAGCCATTACAATACTGCAGTTGAAAATAGAGGCATGCGTTAGTATTCAAATTTTCGATCTATCTTTATCCGTGTGAAAACACAAGTTCACTACATGATAAAAGTTAAATGGAAAAAATCTCTTAATTCCATATTGTTACATGTGTATAGTTCGCTTAGAATATATCCCTGACTGATTTTTTTCCATGTCTCTGTACATTTATGCATGTATGTGTATATTTAATCAACGCAATTGTATTTCATAACACCAGACGCATGCCATACCCTTTTATCAGCGGGCACAGCATGTGTTTATTTTGACCGGATATGTCACCTATATGTATCGCCGGTACCGGTATACCGTCACTCACCCCCACCCCCAATCCCACCCCGAGGCGAGGGTGGGACAATCGACGTGTACACAACATGAATGTTATTACCGGTACTAATTAACATGACAGACTTGACTTGACTATTTGAGTTTACCGTCGCTTCGACAGTATTTCAACGTCCAGCTAATTACAGGTGGAGGAAGACCCCGAATGCACAAAGGCATCCGGGTAGAACCACCGACCTACCGCAAGCCAGCAGGAAGGCTTCCTCACATGAAAACCCGAATGACCCTTGCCGGGATTCGAACCCACGCGATGAGGTGCTCAACATCACAGAAAACATAAAATATGGTCGCAGACCTATTGTAAAAACATTATCACAGAAAGAACCAGGGTGTTAAATAGTGTCACTAGGTAGCTTAGTCAGAAACTGGGTCAGCGTTTTAAGTGTATATATTCACAACATTGCGAGTGTACATAATGACAGAAAACTCAAAATTCTTCATCCTACCAAGGAGTGCTCTGAAGACAACGGAGGAGTGTACCAGACAACAGCAACATGACTACAATTTTCTGCCATTAATTTATTTCATATATCTTTTTTTTATTTTATACACATAATACCACTTTAAAATTATTTTTTTAAATTAAATATTCATCATATAAATATTATATTCCGTAGAGGAAGACATTCTATCAGTATATTTCCATACCGAATCACGTTGATAATGATATTAATAGTAAAAAAAAAGTCTGTTGAAAGCATGGGACCACTTAAAAAGTTGTTTGCAGATTAATTAGATTTTCTGCTATATTCTTCGGAGAAAAATGGATTGGAGGTTAAACGTCACACAAGAAATAGAAACGAATATGTTTTGTAAGTACGTTAACAGTTGCTTAGCTGCTGTTTTATTTCTCTCATGCTTTTCCCCTGTATATATGTTAATCTAGCAATTTAAATTTCATATCAAACTTTATGGACGTGGACAAATCAGCACATAGATTTGCGCGAGCGCTAGACGATGTCCGTAAGTTTGCATTACTTAATGATTTCCTGCTCCGAATTGAAGTTCATAATTTTTTCAAAGACCTGTTCAATAAAGGAGACAGGGCAAAATCACACCCACAAAACTTGAACCAAAATATTTTGAATATTGTCCAATATGGATAAAATTAATAATAATAATAATTTATAACAGCCATTTAATTTAGTCGTTTATATTGTTTGATATGCATGCAAATCAGCGTCAACTTGGCGCTAATAAGAAACAAACAAACAAAAAAAAAAAAAAAAAAAAAAAAAAAAAGTTAATTTTAAAAATAGAAGCTCAGATTATCCGAGTTCCTGATTAAAATTAAAAGATTAATTTATACATATATTTTAATCACTTAGACAGTTACTTAATATTTATTGGGACGACAATATAAAAAGCCTGTGCATTTTTCAAATCTTACGAAAGATATATATTTTCCTGATGATTTTGTGTTAACAATTCTCGCGAACATGTCATTTCATGTCATTTATTGAATTTTACCAATAAACAAATCGGTTGCCTTTTAAGCCTTTTAACTCAACTATGCAGATGTGCTAAGGGTAAGCTATTAGGATCGATAAATTTCTGTCGCCACAGTTTTTTTTTTGTATTTTTTTTTTTGCACTTCCTAAGCATTATGAAATTTTTTTATAACCAAAATCTCTCGGGCAAGTTCGATTATGGCTGATATTTACCGATCAGAAGTAATGTCCCTAATAATAAAAATTCCAAGATTTCACGTTGTATGTACTCTTGCATCTTCATTTCTTGAGCATTCATTTTTAATCCCTATGACAATCTCCATGGCCATATCTCAGTCAAATGTTATTAGCTCACCATAGCACAACGTGATCTATGTGAGCTATTAACTAAACCTTGCGACTGTTGTCGTGCGTCGTCAACAATATGTTTTAAACGACATGAAAACCGCAGAGTAGAAATTGATGAAACTTGGCATTGATCATCATTGGGTGAACCTCACAAAAGTTGCTAAAATAAATTTGATCCATACATAACTGGTTGCCATGGTAACCAACAGAATTTTACTTTAATAACTTCAAAAATATTCTCTGAAACCAGTGGTAAGAATCTAATTTCCTTTGGCACAATTTGTCACCTCATAGTGCTCCAACATAAATGCTAAAATAAAGTTGATCCTTTGAAAAATGAGGCCCCTATGGGGTTGGCTTATTTCCTAATATACTCTATATAGAAAATGAAAAAACTTTTCATCTGTGAAGCCATTGGTCAGCATTTGATTTAATTTTGCACAAATGGTTTCTTCATTTGTTAAAAAGAATCCTAGAAAATTGAGGCCCCTTGTGGGTTGGCTAATTTCCTTATGTACTCTTCTATAAAGCCAATGTTCAGAATTTATTTTTTAGCATAAATGGTGATCTCATTTTTTTCTTCTATAAAGCCAATGTTCAGAAATTTTTTTTTTAGCATAAATGGTCATCTCATGACTGTCCATCATAACTACTGAAATAAAGTTGATCCCGTAAAAATGAGGCCCCTAGGGGTCAGCTGGTTTCCTTATATAGCTCTATAAAGAATATTTTAAAATACTGTGAAACCAGTGGCCAGAATTTAATTTCATTTAGCTCAAATGGCTACCTCATGACTGTCTTCCAAATTTGCTTAAGTTAAATTTATCCGGTGAAAAATGAGGCCCCCAGGGGTTGGCTAGTTTCCTTATATATTATTTATAGAAAATTTAAAAGAAAAACTTCCGTGAAACCAGTGGTCAAAATTTCAATCGGCACAAATAGTCATCGCATGACTTTCTACCAAGATTGATAAAATAAAGTTGATCCCTTGAAAACTGAAGCCCCTATGGGAGTCATCTACTGTTTTCTTATGTACTCTTCATAGAAAATTTAATAATTCTTCTCTTCTAGAACTAATGATCAGAATTGATTCTTGTTTTGCATTGTTGATTACCTCAAGGTTTCATACCATAATTGTTTAAGCATGTTCGATTCCTTAAAAACTGAGGCCTCCAGATGATTGACAAACTTTAGAAATTTTTGTATCTAAAGCTTGAATCTGGTTGCTGCTGGAAGAAACCAAGTAAGATCAAGTGACTTAAACCGTTTTAAATAAGCTGGTCTACTCTATTGAGCGATTAGGGCCATATAGTCCTCTTGTTATGGCTTATATTTGGCCAATTCGGTCAGGGTCAAATTCATTTAACAATTCTTAGCATTAAGTATAACATAATTACTTAAGGACTAATTTCATTAATCTCTTTTCTCTAATAAAAATACCCAAATATTTCATTTCTTAACAATTATTATTAGTTACTTAGGTAATAATTTACTTCAGGTTTGTCATGTTTTTGAATATTTCATAAAATAGTAATGGTGGAATGAAAATCTACCTAATGTAAGAATTAAAGTATTACTTAGCGCAAAGTATTGTTGGTGGAATTTGAGCCAGGAGTTATAGTACTTTCAATACGATTATTAAAAACGACAGTTTTCACACTGTTTGCACTCTATCATCTTCGTTTCTCAAGCAATCGTTTTCAAAACGTTGTGACAATATTTTTAACCATAATCTCTCAAGGAATTTCGATTATGGCTGATATGAGCCATAATCGAAACATGAAAGGGCAATAACTCAATCAGGTCAGGAGTTAAGAACCTTTAATTTTTAAATATGCCAGATTTTACTTTTTTAACCATGTAGCATTTTCATTTCTTAGGCAATCATTTTCAAACGTTATGCCTATGTTTATAGCCATAATCTCTCGACAGAGTGATATTTCATGATATGGGTCAATAAGATCTGGAATAACGACATTATAAATGAAAACAAGAGTGCTGTTCATCGCAAAATACGCCCAGCCTGCAATTTCATCTATTCAAGTGTCGTGATTCTGGAAAGCCTGGGATATTGGGATATCTTATTTGTTTTCAATCTGTGACAAAGTTTGGTAAAGATCAGTTTACGTTTGTTCGAGTTAGAGTAAGGAAACCATTTTTTTCATCAATTCAAGGGCCATAACTCCGGAGTGTCTGGGACAATCTTGCTGGTTATCGAAAGGAACTGAGATATTGTGCCTATATACATTGTTACCAAGTTTGGTAAAGATCAGTTCACGTTTGTTAGTGTTAGAGAGCAGCACTGTTAATTTTGCATTTACCTTTGGGGTGTTCAAGATATTTTGGCTGGTTATCAAACCTGGTTTAGATAGTGTACCCATTCACAATATTTGTATGATTAAGATTAGACAAGAACGGTTATTGTTTTCCCGGGTAGGACTTCGGATTTTTCATGTGAGGAAGCCTTCCAGCTGGCTTGCGGTAGGTCGGTGGTTCTACCCGGATACCTCTGTGTACCCAGGGTCTTCCTCCACCTGTAATTAGCTGGACGTCGTTATATGATTGAAATACTATCGCAGCCACGGTAAATCCCAATACAACAACAGCAACGGTTATTGTTTGTAAAAGTAAGAATGAACATTGTTCGTTTAGCATTTTCGTCAATTTTAGGGCCACAACTCTAGAGAGTTTGGACCAGTCTGGCTAGTCATTGAACTTGGTCGAGATATTGTGCCAATACACATTGTGATCAACTTTGGTAAAAATCGGTTCATGTTTGCTCGAGTAAAAGATCGGTCACTGTTAATCAAACTATTATCTTTCATCGATTAAAGGGTTATAACTCTAGGGTGTCAGGAATAATCTGGCAGGTTATCGAAAAGAACTAGAACTAAGATATTGTGCTTATATACCTTGTGACCAAGTTAAGTAAAGATCGATTCATGTTTGTCTGAGTTAGAGATCGGACACTGTTAATTTAACCATTTTTAATCAATTCAAGTGTCTTAACTTAATGGGTGTATGGGACAATCTGGTCTGGTTATCGATAGGAACCGAGATATTGTGTCCATATACATTGTGACCAAGTTTGGTAAACATCGTTTCATGTTATTTGGAGTTAGAGAGCGGACTGGACTTTATCACTGGAAGCCGCTTGCCCATCGGCCCGCCGGCCCAGCCACCACAGGTGAATCCATAATACGTATCATCTTCGATTTCACTGTGTTCACTGCTAGCATCTTTATTTCTTAAGCAATTATTTTTAAGTTTCATGACAATGTGTATGACCATAACCTCTCGGCCAAGTTCGATTATGACTGACAAAGACCGATTCGTTCAGGAGTTTTTGTGCTTGAATTATCAAAAATGCCAGATTTTTACTTCGTTTACACTCTAGCATCTACAATCATTAAGTAATTTTCATTAAATCAACACTTAATGTTAATGACAACAGTATCTCAGTGGCGTTCGATTATGGCTGATGCTGGACCGATAGATATACCGTTCAGGCCCTTTAAATTTCAGGAAATCCGTATGTTGAATTGAAGCTTGACCACATAAGATGAACGACCTTGATCATTACCAAGTCATCTACTTTTGATTTTTTGAGTTATGACCTTCATATTTGGACCACAGGTATTGTTTGGTGTGTGGCAGTGAACTTTGACCTAGGATGACTTTTACTATGACCCAGTGTTATACTTATTAATCCTTCATATTTGGACCAGAGGTAAAGTTTGGTTTATGGAAGTGATGTGATATTGCTGTAGTTCTGCATGGATTGTGTACAGTTCAACATATAGAACATGTTCAGTACAACTACGCTGTAATGTTTCCAGTGTTATGAATGTTTGATAAATATGTCACTTAAAAATTAAATGTAAGAACTGTTTCTTGATAAACATAATGGTAAACCTAAAGTACCAACCTCCAGGAACATCTGATCGTATTACTTGTTGGATTGTAATTGAAAATAATTACGGTACACTTGATAAGGCATCTGTAATTATTCTTTAAATATTTTTTAAAGAAAAGTAAAACTTATGTTCAGTGCGTTCATATTACATACTAATATATTTTACTGACGAGAGATACAAATTTAAGTCAGTGACATACTGTGAAAGTCAACTGAAGAAACACATTTCAATGCCTCAAAATGTTTAAGCGCGCAATTTAATCGCAATAATTTACCTTGAGTTTATGATCAGGTAAGGTGAACATGAAATATAAAAAAAATATAAAAAACATAGTGTCACATGCCTAGAAATATCCTCAAGAGAAATTGTAAGAAAATATAGGAAATATTATAAAAGATATGCGGCGTAGATGGGGATTACATGTATGGTGCATATAAAACGTTATAAAATTGTGTAAATCATTTTCTCCAAGGAATAAACATCATTGTAATAAAGAGAACTGTCTTTCAATTATACGTAGACGGTGAATCAGATTATAATATATTGCAGAATTTTGCGGGCCCAACATCTTGAAACGTATGAACCCACATTTACCCTATGGATAGGTGCACTCAACGGAAGTCCATTTATTTAGTAAGAAAAGTATCAAAACAGTACTCAAACAGAAATTACTGAATGGTTACGCTTACTTATACGACCGGTATTTCAGCGCTACGTCTCTTTTAAATTTAATATCCGCTGATCAGTGTCAGTATATTGGTCTAGTAAGGATTCACATACAATCTGATTTTTTAGAGGGGGTGGGTGGGGGTCACTGACAGTAATGAAATAATAATGCCATTTTTGTTTTCCCAAGTTGTATTATTTTTCGTCGATCATATCTAAATACGAATCATTTTTTGATTTTTGGTGTTCTATATAGGTATTTAAGAAAAGCAATATAAGGCTAACATGTTCTGCATTTACACACATTAATACTACACAGTACACAGGTAAACACTATACTTAACGAGCATGCGCAGAGATACCGCTTCCTGGTTGAGTGGGGTTCTCCGATTTATTGTTATCTATTTTAAAAGTATTCGACGTCAATTAGATTTGACCATTGGATATTATTACTATTTGGTTTAAGAATGTTTTTCCATTTTATCACAATACTCGGACTTCAGTTGTGTGCACATGTCATCTACAGTTCAGATAGGGTAAGTTGTGTTTAAACGTTTCAAGATATCTGTTTGGGCTTAATAAGACATGGTTTATATGTAAGGAAGTTATAATTAAGTCTCAATGATATCAGAATATATTTTGTTTACGACAGTAATTAAACCCTTTGTTTGTTTAATACCTAATTAAATAGTATAGTTTACTTCGAATGCTTAAAATCAAATGCATATATCAGCGATAACTGGAGGTGCCACAAATAAGGCTGCAATGTATATACTAACCAAACTTAGCAAAGTTTCAATCATTGATGTAAAAATCTTCAATAAAAATGTACTACAAAGATATTTGTTGTCAGTGCTCAACATAATCCATTGAAGGTGTCAACATACATGGTCCTATACTTAAAAACACAAGCAAATTTACATTTACAAAGGAGAACCAGATCAAACAACTCATGGAAGGCTCACCTCTGTTTGCTCATTTAATATCATAAAACATATTCTACACACTCTGCGTGGAAAGAAACCCCATTTTTCTATTCCATTTTATTCATCAAGCCATAAATTTGTTTATGAATATTCATGAGGTAAAGATTATGTTAACCATTGTTTTACAGCTTAAGGATACATTTGTCGGGAATCGAACCAACGACCTCCTGCTCCCTCGGCTAAGGCCTCGGCCACCATTCGGGCATTCATTTATTATGATAAGATACACAAATCTCCATGAAACATATAAGAAACTGAGTTTTCTTAAGTAATTTAATAAACATAGTTTGCTAAATTGTATGTCATTTTTTTCTTAGCCCTGTTATTTTTAGCTAATTGATGAAAACATAATTTTGGATGTACACGTATCTTTTACGGATATGAGGTTATTCATTATCATATTCATGTATTTAATGTCTATTTATATTGTCATTTATTGTTATCAGCATTGACCTAGCTCTTTTTACTGAAATCCAATATTTAAAGGGATTGTATTAGAATTCATGTTTTAATCTTATCTGCATTGAATTATTTGTTTAACTACGCACATGAGATTGATACACGTCTGAAAATGGAGAAATACAAGGGTTTCCGTTTATAACATATAAATGTTTATCGTGATTTGGGCAAGATAATATTAAGTTTAATCCGCGTCCTCGCGATCGTCCGTCCGTCTCGCTTTCGTATCCGCTCCATTACTTTGACATTTATGGATGAATTTCAATAAAACCTCACAGAAGTATGTATTTCTCATAACCTAAGGGTGCGTCGGGCGCATGAACCTAATCCACCATTGAAATGTCAAGGTCACAGGAGTTGTAAGAAATTGTCTTTGGTGTTCATGGACTACATCTTAGCGTCCGCTTTATAACACCCATATTAATGAGTGGATTTTTATAAAACTTTACAAATACGTTCATCATCACACGAAGGAGCGTCGCGCACATCAAACACGTGCGGCCTTGAAAGGTCAAGGTCACTTGAGATTTTAGAATTTCACGATTGTATTTATTAGTAACATATTCGTGTCCGCTCTATAAATTCAAAATCTATGGATGGATTTTCATAACACTTTACAGAAATGTTTTTCAAAACACAAAGGTGAGTCGCGCACATGAACCATATTCGTCCTTGAAAGGTTAAGGTCACAGATGTTGTTAGAAATTCTCTTTTTTATTTATTGGCTACATGTTCATGCCCGCTTTATAACTCCCACATCTATGTTTGGATTTTCATTAATCTTTACAGAAATGTTCGTCTTAAAACAAAGGTGTGTCGCGTGCACCAGACATGCACGCTTAAAAGGCAACTGCAGTGTTTTTCGGAGTTCATAACCCATTAAACTGGCACACATTCTTCATGGGTTTTTTCACCGGTGGGGACTCCTGACAGTATTGCTTGCTATACTGACAAAGCCTTTATAAACTATATCATCCCCTTTAAATGTTTTGTTATAAGAGTTAAGTTAAAATTGCACTCATTTTCCCGTAGGAATCCAAATAATTGCCTTCTAGCAGTCAAGCAAAGCGTGTACTTGTTTGTTCGTATCATCGCTATACAATAGATGAATATGATTGCATGACGAGCGTATTACATTTATTACATATCTTACATGAATAAAACACTCAATAATTTTCTTTACCTGATTTATTTAATAATTTATTAAGTTGTAATAATTTATAAGTTGTCACGGCTCACAACGAACAATCACACTGCAACGATGCGTAAGCGGGAAATTATCAAAGAAGCAAAATACTGTGTAACTGGGTGACATAAGCAAGTTGCAGACATTCAGAAATACGCTATACACGAAGTGCTGCTTTTCACGTACCTCTAGCATGTGTGTCCTTGGTAAATCAAATAGTTATATGGCAAAAAAAAACAAAAAAACAATGTTCATTAAAATATGTTCCATTACAAGATAAATTTGATGTGGAAAATCAATAAAGCATTTCAAATAACAAGCAACTTTACTTTTTCCTTTACTATTCCAGTTACTGCTTAACGCAACAGTATGACTATTTATCACATTTTATTTTATCTTATCACGTGTATTAAAAGCAAACTCTGTGAGGCGGACACTCGTATTTACTTAAGGTTTGACTGAGTTGTAAATTACGTTGGTATAATATATTAACGAAATATATTTCTTTCTTCTGCTACTTTTTTTGCGGGGGGGGGGGGGGATCTGAAATACAGGAGCACAAGATAATATAATAATTTCTCGGCGAGTGACTTAAGATAAAAGGAGAGACATGGAAGAACATATACACGCTTGAGTCCCCTATATAATTCTTTATTTCAGCTCTATGATCTTTGGTCCGCAAAAAAGTATTTGTTGCTTGATGCGTCTTAAAATCAGATAAATATTTAATATACATATTGGTTTGTAGAAGTGATTTTATTTTATCACTTTATCTTTTTCATCGTTTTCATCGCCATAGTTACCACTTCTTTTCATTGCCTTGATAATAAATCCGTATCCGACAGGCTACCCAATGTTATTAAACCCTTTTACATGAGCCGCGTAAACTAAACCATTTCACTGTATATTATATACATTGTGACTGATCACTGACAAAACAAAAATATCAATAAAAAGCGGATATATTCGACTGTCAGCCGTATAAATTAATCCAATCAATGAACGAGCTGATGCTTGCGGATTACTCAGATAGATTGGTATCGAAAGCGGACATCTTTGATCTTCATGTTACCTGCTGACAGGGATCTGCTTAAAGACCTGAGACCAATACTCGTCTGCTACATCATTTTTGGCAATGTTATTTTTTCTTCCCAACTTGATGTAGGAAAAGCAAAAAAAACAACAACAAACAAACAAACAAAAAAAAAAAAAAAACAATCTCAGAAAGTAAATTAAAGTTCCGATATTTAAAACAAAAACAAAACAATAGACAATAAAAAACAACATTTTTACCGATTTTGAATACTTCTCCTCATATCCATAGTAAAAATTACTCTTAGCAATAAAATGATACATGCGTTTTTAACACCAACTCTTATTCTGGTGATAATAATTCTTTGATCACAGTCGCCGATTATGTCATGTCTTTTCGTGGTTTCATTTTCCAACTAAACTTAGAATAAATGATTGAGCATCATGATACCCCTGCTCAATTAAAATCAGAATAAAACGTCTGAAACATCTTAACAGAGTCAAACATGAATACATTAGAATTACATTACCCTCTTTAAATGTTTCGTTACTAGTTATAGTAAAATAAAAAATGCACTTTTTTCTTTTATAGCACTTGTAAATTAAGCAGTACATTACATAAAACACTGTGATGCGGGCACTCGTATTGACTGTAGGCTTGGCTGAGTTTTGAATTACGAGGTTACATGCTATTAATGAGTTATTTTTCTTTCCTCTGCTACTTCATATATTACCAAGATTTAGTTCATGGTATATCCCATGGTTAGGGGTCCATTCTGCTCAGGCCAGTGTCATTTAAGGGGCATTTCCTTCGGTTTTTTTGAGTTTTGATTTTCTCCACCGCCCATTATGTAGATAATACCTGAGCTTTAGGTATCAAACATGATTATACCAGCACTAAGTGATTTGCTCAATTGTACAATACCCCCACCATTTCTGGTGTTTCCATAAGAGCTAGCTCGCATAAAAATATTGTAAAATGCCCCTCCCCGTCTTAGTATCAGCATAGACTCCCTTATATTTACTTTAAAGAAAGAAAATCAAAGTGTGTCTTAAGAGGAAAATGTATAGTTGATATGTATGAAAATGGCGAATGAGTAATATATGTAGACACTGACTATATCATATTGATAGATGCATACATAATAATTAGTTTAATTAAATACAAAACTTTGCAAAGTTGTGATCATTAATGACAATTTAGAGATTTTTATTTTTGTGTCATGTGTTATATCTAGATTGTTTCGTTTGTTATTTGCTGATAAATTATCCACACACAAGTATTTATCGAATGCATTAATAAAATAAACGTACAAACCTAGAATGTTCTTATAGATAAAAGGCAAAAAATTATGTCTGTTTGGTGTTGTATACGTGTAACCGGCGTATACCTATAGCGTATATGTTTAGTCAACCGTAATGCGGCTCTGCTATCTCACAAATTGCCTGTCACTAATGGTCAGATACTGGTCAAGCGCACTCTAGCCGTTACCGACATTTAGACAGCGCTGCTGCTTACATATGCAAAAGAATTCAATCTATTTAAGGAAGAAGTGAGGATGAGGAGGTGGAAAATGTTAATATATTAAAGTACTGCGAAGGATTACTAAATTGATATTGGTCATGAACCAAATCTTTCCAAATGACATAAATTGATAGACTGAAATTAAATGCTGAATTAAGGTTAAAGGATACTGATACATAATATCAGGTACACTGATAACAATATTATATATTTGAAGAAAATAGAAATAAATCAAAAACAAAAAAGAAGATTAATTATTGTTGTAAGTGAAATATTCATTGTTTTCCCTAACTCTACCCCAGGTATTGCTTTTAATGACGTTTGAAAAAAAAATTGTCAGATCATGAGAAGGATATTTGATACGCTAATTTTGTACCAAAAATCTTTTAAATCATGCAGGATGACTGGAATTGCCCTCCCAACTCGAAACTCTTTGATTTGCCAGACGGAACCCAGGATTGTATATACTGCCCGGAATGTCCAAGGGGACGGGTCAAAGTCGCCAACTGCTCTACGGAACATACTACAATCTGCAAACCATGTGATGACCACAGTTACTATGATGACAAAGGACCCACGTGTAGATTATGTTCTGGGTGTCCACACGGAGATTTTATGAAGAGTCCATGCAGTCAATTTTTGGATTCCGTGTGTGAACCATGTCCAAACGGGACGTTTTCATCCGTTTCAAATTCCAGCAGCTGTACAAACTGCACGGTCTGTGCTGGGGATTACTCTACTGAGTGTAATTCAACACATAATGCTGTCTGTAAGTAAATGTAGTGTCTTAATTCTCATATCTTTCTTATGACTGTTAAGTTTAAATAATTCAAAACTTTATTTACAAATTAAGCTTGTAAAACAGGTTCACACGACACACATATATAATTAATTAAGGTAGCATGGCTTGAGAAATATGTAGTCATTAATGGAGGAGTTAACAGGTGTATCGAGAAAGTGCTTAGAAGACGACCACTTTACTGTTTCATGCATGTGATTGGGAATCAAACCAAAACGAGCCAAACTTTTCATCTCTAAAATATATTCCTAGGATATCACTAATATACTTCAGGTTGGAAATCTGAGTCCGGGTGGAAATCTCAGCCTATTATAAGACTAATGTTGCAATCGTGCCAGTTCTCATCTCTTAAATATATTCCTAGGATATTATTTGTATACTTCAATTTGGAAATCTGAGCCCGGGTGAATATCTCATCCCACTTATACACGGACTGGTGTTTCCACCAGACCATTGTTTTCATATATACCATATGCACCCAAGATATTACTACTGCATGTAATAAACTTAAGGTTGGAAATCTGAGTCCGGGTGGAAATCTCAGCCCATTATTTGCAGGCTGATGTTTCCATCGGTCCAGCCTTTCCATCTCTAAAATATATCCGTAGTTTATTACTGATAAACATCACTTTGTAAATTATCTCAGGTCACTAACATACACATTGGCGATTCCATAAAGTTATAATGATATGGTATTACTCATATATATCAGGTTGGAAATCTCAGCCCGGGTGGAAATCTTAATCCGATATGAGACGGGCTTATGGCTCCATCGGGCTTGTCTTTCCATCTTCACAATTTTCACCTAGGTTATTACTAACATACTTCAGGTTGGAAATCTCTGCCCGGGTGGAAATCTTAGCCCGCCATAAGACGGGCTTATGGTTCCATCGTGCTAGTCATTCCATCTTTACCATATTCACCTAGGTTATTACTAATATACTTCAGGTTGGAAATCTCAGCCCGGGTGGAAATTTTAGCCCGGCTATAAGACGGGCTTATGGCTCCATCGTCCTAGTCATTTCATCTTTACCATATTCACCTAGGTTATTACTAATATACTTCAGGTTGGAAATCTCAGCCCGGGTGGAAATCTTAGCCCGGCTATAAGACGGGCTTATGGTTCCATCGTGCTAGTTATTCCATCTTTACCATATTCACCTAGGTTATTACTAATATACTTCAGGTTGGAAATCTGAGCCCGGGTGGAAATCTTAACCCGATATAAGACGGGCTTATGGCTCCATCGTGCTAGTCATTTCATCTTTACCATATTCACCTAGGTTATTATTAATATACTTCAGGTTGGAAATCTCAGCTCGGTGGAAATTTTAGCCCGGCTATAAGACGGGCTTATGGTTCCATCGTGCTTGTCATTCCATCTTTACCATATTCACCTAGGTTATTACTAATATACCTCAGGTTGGAAATCTGAGCCCGGGTGGAAATCTTAGCCCGCTATAAAACGGGCTTATGGCTCAATCGTGCTAGTCATTTCATCTTTACCATATTCACCTAGGTTATTACTAATATACTTCGGGTTGGAAATCTCAGCCCGGGTGGAAATCTTAGCCCGCTATAAAACGGGCTTATGGCTCAATCGTGCTAGTTATTCCATCTTTACCATATTCACCTAGGTTATTACTAATATACCTCAGGTTGGAAATCTGAGCCCGGGTGGAAATCTTAGCCCGCTATAAAACGGGCTTATGGCTCAATCGTGCTAGTTATTCCATCTTTACCATATTCACCTAGGTTATTACTAATATACCTCAGGTTGGAAATCTCAGCCCGGGTGGAAATCTTAGCCCGCTATAAGACGGGCTTATGGCTCCATCGTGCTAGTCATTCCATCTTTACCATATTCACCTAGGTTATTACTAATATACTTCAGGTTGGAAATCTCAGCCCGGGTGGAAATCTTCGCCCGCTATAAGACGGGCTTATGGTTCCATCGTGCTAGTTATTTCATCTTTACCATATTCACCTAGGTTATTACTAACATACTTCAGGTTGGAAATCTCAGCCCGGGTGGAAATCTTAGCCCGCCATAAGACGGGCTTATGGTTCCATCGTGCTAGTCATTCCATCTTTACCATATTCACCTAGGTTATTACTAATATACTTCAGGTTGGAAATCTGAGCCCGGGTGGAAATCTTAGCCCGCTATAAGACGGGCTTATGGCTCCATCGTGCTAGTCTTTCCATCTTTACCATATTCACCTAGGTTATTATTAATATACTTCAGGTTGGAAATCTCAGCCCGGGTGGAAATCTTCGCCCGCTATAAGACGGGCTTATGGTTCCATCGTGCTAGTTATTTCATCTTTACCATATTCACCTAGGTTATTACTAACATACTTCAGGTTGGAAATCTCAGCCCGGGTGGAAATCTTAGCCCGCCATAAGACGGGCTTATGGTTCCATCGTGCTAGTCATTCCATCTTTACCATATTCACCTAGGTTATTACTAATATACTTCAGGTTGGAAATCTGAGCCCGGGTGGAAATCTTAGCCCGCTATAAGACGGGCTTATGGCTCCATCGTGCTAGTTATTCCATCTTTACCATATTCGCCTAGGTTATTACTAATATACTTCAGGTTGGAAATCTCAGCCCGGGAGGAAGTCTCAGCCCACTATTAGCAGGCTTATGGCTCCATCGGGCTCATCTTTTCATCTCTACTATATTATCATTGAAATCATTTTGTACTACAAATTCATACATATGCACAATATATGTCAGTGATATATAGTTACGGTAGCAGTATAACATTGCTCGCCAACGGTGCATTATGTTACTAAATTCATGTAATCATTATGACAGGGAGTCATTTGAACTGTGTGATGGTATTAAGTATTGTGACTACGATAATATGACTTAAATTATAAACACGTGCACATGCATCCATACACAAACACGTACGAACACACAGACACGCACGCATACACACACGCACGCATGCACGAACACAACCATACACAAACACGAGAATAGCTCATTACACGTGTTATGTATAATGTATATATAAATGTGTGTATGTATCATGTGTTCTATCATAAACGTAGCATTATATCTCGTATAACTGCGAATTGTGATCTTAGATAACATTTTGGATGCCACAACTTTGTAAATGCAATACTCGTAATTAATGTTGCAGTCCGCCAATTAATGAACTTAATCTATTATATATTCACAAATGTTCTTCTTGCACCATTAATGTTAATTTATATTGTACAAGGTGACTTACAGGGCCGTTGGGCCGGGTGTATTTCTTTTGTATACGTTATTATACATGTACACAAGTCACTATATCAAAAGTTTATCTTATCTTATCTAATATTAAGATATTACTCCTATTCCCCAATGTCACATATGTATGAGTTTGTTATATCTATTGTTGTTAATTGCCATACCTTTCAAACATTTCCCTTTTCCGACAGTTTTTCATTTGGACATTGTTTAATAATTGTTTATTCAGATTCCATTACCATAATCACCAACTCTTAGTAAAAAGTACTTAAAACGAATCTGTAAAATCAAATTAAATATACCATTTTAAAAACCTACACTTATATGCTTAAAGTTTGAATCATTTTCGTCATCACGTATCATACATTCGTGATAGTCATTTTGTACACTTTTACTACATGTAAATTGTATTAAATATTTGATAAGAGGGACATATGGACGACTGACATTGCCAAATAAAAATAAAGATGTTATTATTGTTATTATTGTCAGCGTCACTTTTATTCTTCAGGTTAGAAATTTGAGCCCGAGTGGAAATCTCAGTCAGCCAATTATTATACTGGCAGATGTTTAATCTGGTCATTCTTTCTATCTCTACAATCAGACTGGAAATATGCATATTTTCTCAAAAATGGGCACAAGTGAGATATATGTAAACTCTGCCTGTAATCCAGTCGTCGGGACCAACGTTTCACCTCGAATAATGCTTGTGCTTGAATAATCCATAATTTTAATGTTTGTATTTAGTGGTATGTTGTGAAAATAGGTGTTTTAATTTGTGTTTTAATTGAAAACAGATTACTACTGTAAATGATAATTCATGTTTGTTTCAGGTTTTTAACAAATATGTTTTTATTGTTATATTAAGATACCAGTATATTATGTACCTTACGTGCCGGCCATTTTGTTTCCTGTTTCTCTACATCTATCGCTGTGTGTGTACGTTTTCTTTATCAATAACATAGTGAATACTAACTTCTTTTTAAATTCTGTAATTAGTGCATTCTTCCATTAGTTTAACTGTAAATCACTTATGATCAATTCATGGTTATGGCACATGGCAGACAAGTTTGGATAAGAGGTGGGGACAGACAGGCGTGCGTTCCGTATGACAAACCGAATGCAACAGGTCGCTTACAGTCAGCTATGAAGTTGTGTTAGGACTATATACCACTCTGTTCACGTGTACCTTATGCTGTATACGAGAATATAGTTGTTTATGATACTGAGATAGTTTCATAGCTGACTGTAAGCGTAGAGTTGCCTACGACTTGGCATACTGAACGCACGCCAATTTTTAAATTGTATGCCTAAGGAGCCAACTTTACTTCGGATAAAGGGTTATGTTTGAAAAATAAATAATAAAAAATAAAGGGTTGTATTTCATATGAACTTATATAAGGAAAAAATCGGGACCGAAGGTTAGGTTCGGATAAAGGGTAGGCTTTGGATAACGCATGTTTGGATAACCGAGATCCGACTGTAATAAGAAATAAGGTAGATAATTTTTCAATTTAAAACATACATCCCGCCCTTTAATCTCCCAACACCATTAGTACAGCTACTTTTTTTGGTAATTTTTTAATCTCTTTTAAAGGTGTACAGTCAAGGAGAGAAGAAGCAGGACAAGCTGGAGTTATTGTAGGGGTTGTATTAGGGGTTTTAGTGGTAGTGATAATAGGGTTGGTTATATGCATGTATAGACAACAGCGGCTCTGCTGGTCACAAAATAGAACGGAAAGCAAAGCAAGGTATGAAGCTTCCAAGCAAGAGGATACTGAAGACACAGGCATGTATAGCAGAGGTAAGTTGCATTTGTTGACTTTTCCATTTAGTCTACCTTTTAGCAGAATATGATGATACATGATATTCTGACTCTCTAATTGCAAGTCTGGTACACTCTTGAACTTTTTCTATTGTGGCATTGGTTCATTACGTACTGATGTACCAGTTATTCTTGCTATGTTTGCTCAATGACTAATATGCAGGGGCATTCAGGAGTGTGAGATAGATAAACGTAAATGAGAGATCTTTGTAGGACATTTTTCGGTAGAAAATGCCTATACTTATAAAGGGAAAAAAGTTATGCACAATTGTTTGTTAAGATGATAACTATGTGATATATGTCTTCACAAAATGTTTCATAAATTATTTGACTGAATTACAGTTTCATTGATAAATATATAGTTGTTTTATCAAAGCACTTCCATTTTATCAGATGCAAATACATGTATATACCATATATAGAATGCATGTAGTCTGTTTTACGATACCTGTAGGATTGAAAGAGGGTTTTAGCCCACTTCATTCCAAAAATGTTTACTGCACTAATTGCATGGAGTGAAAATGTCTATGGCAAATGCCAAAATTACTGTCTATGGCATGATGTTGCACATCGTCGAATACCCACGGCCGATTGATAGATCATCTATAGGCCGTGGGTTATTACGGCTGAAATTCGTCGTTTAAAGTGTGTGTCAAATTACGCAATTTCTTTGGTCGCATCACGTTTTTAAAACCAACCATAAAGGCTTTTTATACAGCTGCCGGGTGCAGACCTTTTTTAAAATGTTACATGACTTTCATACCTCCGCGCCGAAGAGTGTTGCATTTACAAGTTGCGTTTTCATTGGTCGATAATTAATTAATAACTACTGTATTACGACGGTATGCTTGCATATTTCCCCACGTCACATCAATCTTCATGACAATATTTATAGCCATATTCTCTTGACTAAGTTTGATTATAACTGTTACTGGCCAATTCTGTTAGGAGTTATAGCCTATGTATGAACTTACACAGGAAAATACTTGATCAACTTTCTCGTCAGAAACTACAAGGCCTGAAATTAAGATATTTGGTGTAACATGGCCTAGTAGACCTCTTCTAAGTTCGTTCAAATTATGGCCCTGGGGTCAAATTGCCCTGCCCAAGGAATCAATTGATTTGATACGACTTAGGAAAATAGGAATATTGAAGCAACACAGCCAAGAGTCAAAATTGGCCATGCCCAATGTTTTTCATAGTCTTATATAGGGAGCTATAACCTTCAATTTGAGTTCAGGTACAATTTTATTTGTGAAATTTAACCTAAACCATGGATGACCTTGATCCTGACCCAGTGACCTACTTTTGATATATTAAGCTATGGACTTCAAATTTGGACCATGATTTGTCTTCATGAACTACCCGGCTTGAAATTAACACGATGCCAACCTGCCTGTGTACTATCCCGACCACCACCTGGTCTCTGTCCACATCAAAATCTGTTGTATAAAACATACTTTCATGTATCATTAACAACAAACATTTGATTTCAGCTAATATATTGTCATTATTTGCATTTTGGCTCTTATTAGACCCTTTCTGGCAGGAGACTAGTATTGCTTTGCAATTGCCTTACTTGTTTTTTTTTCAGGAGCACAACTCATAAACTCTAAGAATAATGAACCTGAAACTTCATAGGCCTCATGGAGGAAAAATACAGTGCACAAGAACTACATGTATTTACTCTAAACTTCATAATTGAGTTCATAAAGTATAAAAGATATTGTCATTAGACTTCATAGATAGATATAGATTTCATTGATGAAAAGCGCAGTGCACAAAAAATCATTACTCTACAATTTAAAGTGAAATTTTCTTTTTCTTTGCGGAGAATTCCAATTTTTTTGTTTGTTTTTTCCCCTCTTCCATACTTCCTCTATCCAACAGAAAAATATAATAATAAGACCTGATCCTTTCCCTCGTTCTACAACTATGATTGAATTTCATGGTTTGTAAATCTTGTTATCAAGAAGAAAAGGCCTAACAAAATTAAGGGGTACAGTTCCTGTGCGCTGTACTCCTCATTAAGATATATCCACCTGAAATTTTCAGGATTTTGTCATTTCTCAGGTAATATTTTCAACACAACTCGGAATACAACAAACAATCATATACATGTATTGTGCTAATCCTGTGGTAAAGCACAGTTTGGGGGGCAATTTAACCCTCTTCTAATGGTTTCTTGTCAGTATTTGTTAATGAAGTTTGTTTTGGTATTTTTTGTTTTAAGAAAAACAAATGGACAGGGAGAATGACATTAAAGGCTTGAAACTTGAAGAACAGCTGAAATTGTTATCTTCGTCATTTGGTGTCATAGTCTGCTCAGGACCCATCCAGGAAAACTCAAAAGAAACGCAAATGGGCCAGCAAACCGTACACAGACTGGCTGTTGTCTTTGTTGGATCAAAATACATCATGACAGTATATTTTGCATTGCTGGATTTATTTGGTATGGAATTACTTTATTTCATTATTCATTAGTTATTTAAATACAAAGAATGTGAGGTGTATCATGACATTGACTGAGACATTTTTTCACTTCCAAACATTATACAGTTTTAAAGCTTCTTTTTTAGCTCACCAGAGCAGAGTGTGTTCAAGATGAGCTATTAGGATCACCCTGCGGTCCGTCGTCGTGCGGCGTGCGTTGTCAACAATTTGCTTTAAACAACATCTCCTCTGAAATTGGTGAACAGAATTTGATTAAACATGGCAGGAATGATCCTTGGATGAACCTTCACAAAAGTTGCTGAAAAAAAATCTTGATCCATGTAGAACTCTGGTTACCATGGCAACGGAGAGAAAAAGAAAAAAAATATGAAAACTTTAAAAATCATCTTCAAAACTACTGGCCTGATTTAAAATGTTTTAGTACAGATGTTCATTGGGTAAGCCTCTACCAAAATTGCTAAAATTATTCCGATCCGTAAAGAAGCATGGCTGCCAGGGGCGGAGATAATTTTCCTTATATGTATATATCGAAGACTTTAAAGAACTTATTCTCTGAAACCGCTGGACAGAATTCGATTAAACTTGGCAGGGATGATCCTTGCGTCAACTTTCACAAAAGTTGCTAAAAAAAACTCCATGTAGAACATGGCAACGGAAAGAAAAAAAAATGAAAACCTAAAAAATCATTTCCTTCAAAGCTACTTGCCAGATTTAGTACAGATGCTCTAAGGGTAAGCCTCTACCAAGATTGCTAAAATTATTACGATCTGTAAAATAGCATGGCTGCCAGGGGTGGGGCTAATTTTGCCTTAAATGTATATTGTGAAAAATTTAAATGAAGGCATTGAAGGCAATTTTCTTGGCCCTCTTGGTCCTCTTGTTTCTTTTTATTTGTGATTGTTCATTATCTTCAAATAACATCTGCTAAATCACTATGCTAATTCTGTTCAACCTTAATTGGATGTTTTCTGAGTGATGCCCTTTTAAAGAATTTCAAAAAATTGATTTAAAAATCTGATAAAGTATTTCATCAGAAAAGAATGCTGAAAAATGTCAGATATCTTCTCTAGAACTTCTTCTCAGATTTAAATAGTAGATTTTTGCACATATGATCCTGACATAGACATGTCTCTGATACTGGAGTATCCTCATCAGGGACTCAAATTACTCTCACCCGTTATCTTTTAGTGACAGAGATCATTGGCCTTACACGTATATAGTGAGAACTTGCCTAAAACAGCTTGTTAAGTCTCCCAAACAAAGTTTGGAGATTTATTATTGTTTTTACTCCGTTTCCTCTTATTCTTCTTCTTCTTCTTCTTTCTCATGCTGGCAACTTTGTAAGGGCCATATCTCAGAGGCCGTTCAATGAGTAGTGGGGCCTCCCTGATTTTGTAAAAGGGGGGTCCCTGGGGGTCATGCCCCGCCCCCTCAAAGATGGATTTTTGCATAAAAATGTATTTTGGTTAAATATTCCAAATTTCCAACCCTGAATTATTTTTTTTTGTTCCTAAAAATGAGGAGATTGAATAGTATTACTTTCGTGTTCCCTGAGGTCACCAAGGGGCAGGCCCCAGCCCCTCACTTTACTTATGACTGGGTTATTTTTTAAACTTTGTTTGGGAGACTTAGTAACAGTTCACTGATACAATTATTACTTGTTAGACATGAACATGTTTTGATACAGATACTACTGTTCATTGACTTTCTTATCCAATATTGTTCAAATCCTTTGGTTACTTCAAAATCATGGTTGCTTTAATGAAGGTATCACAAAGTGACCTATCGAGAACTTTCTTTGTTCCCCCCCCCCTTTCTTTTTCCTAGGCTGTGACCAATTTGATAAATGTATCTAATTTGCAACGATAAAATCCTATAACATTTGACAAAGTGTTTATGCAGTTAATCAAAAATGCCAATTTTTGTCCATGTTTTTCTTGAATTGATGGGAAAAGAAAACTGAAAAGATTAGATGGTAGAAAAAATCAGAATGTAGATTTATACAGATGTTATGCCAAAGGCATGAAACGGTTGTAGATTTATACAAATGTTACACAGTAGAAAGGGTTTTATCTGAAGCTGTAATAAACATAAACGCCAATGGAGAATACAAATAAATAATAATATCAGAGGACAATTTCAATGTGGCTTTCTCCGTATATTCTCACTCAAAGTGCCTAGTTAAGGATAGGCAGAAATGAACATATAATACCTGAAAATTAATAAGGATGAACACCAGTGGAGAATACAAATAAATAATAATGTTCTCTGACAATTTCAATGTGGTAATCGCCATATATTGTCAATCAAAGTGCGCTAGTGTATAGTTTTCATGTGCAGAGGTCCCTACTGGTTTAGTGACAAATGAAATGATTGGTTAAATGAAGATGTTATGATATGGTTATGTGACACAAATTTCCGTTGTATATGGAATCATCATATTTCTGTATTTACAAAATGTAATATTCATAAAAGAAATGGAATTGACCAGAAAAGCACACCATTTTAAGTAATATTCATATGTACAGTAAAACCTCACTCTGCGACCAACTCATTATCACGACCAACTCAATATTACGGGCACATTTTGCCGGACCCGAATTTTTCTCTATATATTTCAATGGTCGCTCACCTCATTAAAGCGGGCAACTCAAAATTGCGTAAAAAGACCACTAAAATCGGACCAAATCGTAAAATTAGTCTTCTTTTGACCTCAATAAGGCGAACGAAGGTCCTGTGAAAAAGTTTATTCAAGTTGTCATTTTACGACATCTGGTTTCCGGTACAGGTGAAGGTCGCACATGCCGTAATTCGGATGTTTTGATAACACGGTAGATAAGATTCGATGGAGAGTGAAAACAATGGGTGAGATGGGTAATATTACGTAACAAAGAGCAATTTTGGGATCTACGGATGTATTTGCTGTCAAGTTAACGAGTATTTGTTATATGTCCAGATGAGCTGCCCCTGATTAGCAGTAACAATCACCGTGACGCGTTTCGATTGACTAATGTTTTGACAGTCGTTAATTGGCACGAAGACTTCCCACGAAAACTTGACTAAAATAGAATTAGATATCCCGTCATATTATTCAATCACTTTCATAACTACTTTCCAAAGACTGCTTTAAAACTGAAATCAAACGTTAAGATCTTTAAATTCAAAAGAAATTGTCTTGAATCAAAACCGCACGGGGAAAAGTCGGAGGCAACTGGATAATTAAAAAAAGCTTATTACTACAACAATTGAATAAGCAATCAGCTTGATAATTATAGGAAAATTAGCGAAATTCAAAATTGGGTAGACTTTTAATCGGCATGATATGACCATAGATTTTAATTTTTAATGTGAAAAAAAAAGTTTTATAAAAATAATCAGGATTATATTTCATAACAAAACTTTTTAAAAAACATTAAATTGATTCAAGAGATATTATTTTCATCTATCAAATTAAAAAAAAAGTATTGAATTTGATCAACATTGAAATGAAATACAGTGGAACCTCTCTAAACCGCATAGTGCCCGGACCAACTGAAATGTCCGGTTTTCAGAGGTGTGCGGTTTACAGGGGGTTTTACTCTTTGAGTGTTGTTCGTTATATGTATGGTATTATTCTCCACTTGTTATGTAAATGGAATTATATGTATGTAGACATATATGGCATTACTCTACGTCATTTATGTGTGTGGTATTATTGCATTTTTTATTCCGAAATGTTTCTATTAATAGTTTATAATACGTATAATAATTCTAGTGGGTATATATTATTGATACTAAATTCAACATCTCTATTATTCAAAAAGGACTTAAAAACAACATGTAACGATATACTAATAAAACGCCTTTAACTTGCACACTAAATCATTGTCTACTATGCAGATTTCTTCATTGAAACATTCATGGTTAATTGTCACCAATTAGTCATCTAACATGTTTTTGCCGTATTATCTACTCAGCTTAAGTTTGTCACAAAATGCATTTTACAGAATAAACATCAGAAAGAGCCGATTATTTTCCTTCTTCCTTACAGTATCCATCAATCATTTACGAGGAAGATAAAATGGTGCGTTTGTTGACGGATTTGTAAAGTCACTACTACAAATATGAAACTCTTCCGGATCTCAAAACGCTCGATTAACAATATTATTACCTTATCCCATCTTTAATCATGCCGGTCAACGTAATTGTAATTGTTCACCGCTAATTGTATTTATCACACACAGAAGATGAAACGTCTACGCCGGTTAATCTCGCATACAGTTTTCAGAAAATAATGTCAGTATATTTTACGGACATGTTCATGTTTTGCCTCGCGTGCGGTTTAAAGAGGTGAAAATACTCACAATTTATGTAAATATCACGAAATTATCGTCCGGTATTCGGAATGCGGAGGTTCCGGTTTAGAGAGTGTTTTTTCAATATAGAATATATAGGGAAATAATCGGGAGTTTATACTTCGTGCGGTTTAGAGAGTATTCCGGTTTATAGAGAGTGCGGTTTTGAGAGGTTCCACTGTATTTATGAAAAGACCAAACTCAATAATGAGACCAACTCAATAATAAGACCACTTTCAGACGGACCCAATAGTGGTCTCATTATCGAGGTTTTACTGTAATCAGTAGAAGAAGCTTAAAGTTTCACTTCTATTTATATACATGCACTTTACTAAGGTTATCATACACAACAAGAAATAGTGTAAAACTTGACAATTTTAGCTTTGGTTTTGACTTTTGGGAATTAAATCATTGATATTTTTAATATGTTGGTTAAATAATATCATATGCCATAGTTGATCATTTTCATTGGGATAAAAGTTTCCATTATTTTTATAGTAACACATAATTCTAAATGAAAATAATTTAACATGTCACATCTCTAGAAATTACATCTGATCATATAACATTGGGGGGGGGGGGGGGGGGGGGGGAATTGAAAGAAAAGATTTACACAAAGTATAATATTTAAATAATCCATTTATTTGTTGATTTTTAATGATATTTTCATTTACTTGTACTAGTGGCTCTGACACTCATGAAAATATTGTTTTCTATGATCACATGTGAATGGAAATAATATCCTACAAGAAATCAGTATATATCATCCCCGTCTCTCAAGTAATTTCCATTTTTTGTAAGTTTTCATATTGGAATGGGGAGAGTAATGAAGTTCAATATACTAAAATACATTGTTTGGTTTCAGGTACAGAAAATGGAGCTCTAAACCATTCAGCATTTGAGGCCCCTGGTGTTTACGTCAACTTTGATGGAGGCGAGAATTCTTCTAATATACAATACAAAATATGTGCGTCTGAACCTCCTTATAAAAATGAGTCTTTAGATATAGTTATTTTAGAGATAAAACCAAGTTTTGAGTTTTGTGCAGAAAGAACACCTGACATTAATGTATCAAAACCATTGTTGGACAAAAACAAACAACAGAAAATGACCTGGCCACCATCGTTATGTCTTCATACATCACTTCCATTTGTCAATGTGAATGATTTACATTTCATAACATATGATATTCATGTCAAAAAAGCACTACAGTTAAGAAATCTTATTTTGAAAAGCCTGGTGTCTCAAGAAAATGTCCATTCTTTAACAAAAACTAGACTTAAGCTGGTTAAGAGTAAAGATAACTATGTTAAAATTCTTAAAAAAAAAAAAAAAAATGAAAGCCTTGTAAAATACAGTTTAGATGATCTGGAAGGATATAAAATTACAAAAGTCTTTTGGAGCAAAGATCCACCACCAACTCCCCCTGGTGCCCCCGGCTTTATTTATGATGAGGGAGACAAATGCTGTAGGTTGCTCTGCATTTGTACAGGAAAGGTCCCAAAGTTTATGGATGACCTACCCAAAACAGAAAAAGAAAAGTTGAGTTATGTAGCAAAAGTATACACAGGAACAATGATGTCTGCATTATATAAAGACATGGCAAAGAATAACTCCAGCTTAGCTGATGAATTATTTTTTTGATTTTAATGAGAGAAAGAAATATGAAAAAATGAAAGATGATCAGTTGGAAAAAGGGGGACATTTTGCTGTATCCATTTTTTAACTCCATTATACATGGATGAATTTTGAAATGACTTGGCACGAATGTTCTTCCACAGAAGACCAGGACCCAGTTCTGTATCTCAAAGATCAAGCTCACAGTCTGGGTCAAGGTAAAATAAGGGAACATTATGTTTGTATCTGGGCCCTTACTCCATCATGCATGGATCAATTTTGAAATAACTTGGCACGAATGTTCTTCCAGAGAAGACCATGTATCGTTTGCAGGACCCAGGTCTGTAATTCAAGATCAAGGTCACAGTCTTGGCCAGCAACTTTACCCTCTCTGCCAAATGTAAGACTTTAAAGTAATTATAAAACTTATTTACTGTCACAGGAGCAAGTCTTAAGTGTTTTCATTAAATAACATTTTTTGTTATTGCAGAAAAATGGACTTTTTCATTCTCTTTGAAATATCTCAAAATTAACCATAATTAGCTCACTTAGGCACAAGTACTTATGTTGATTAATTTTCTGATTGCTCTTCATCTGTTGTGTGGCTTGTGAACACTCTATACGCTACATATTTAACAGGGTTGTTTTGACGTATTTCCCCCAATGTTTACTAGGCAAAGATAAAGTTCCAAATTTTTATTGCAGTCTTATCATTAAGTTGTGATAATCTTATTTAAATAAGATTGCATTATGGAAGTTATAACTAAACTAAAATATAATGATTATCGATGTTTAGATAATGTGTTAAATTAATAAGTTAATACGCAGGCAAGTCAATCGCAAACTATTTGGAGATATTTTTAACCATTACTGGCTGGAATTCCATCAAGTATATTAATGATAAATTACTTAGATGCAACTGCCCTGATAGATCAGTGGATAAGATAGCTTGGATAATTGACATGAGTACCTTACAACTGAAGGTTGCGGATTCTATTCTAGGCCGAGGATAATTGTGTTTCTTTTTATGTCCCCATTTGGAGAAGAGGGGGCATATTGAGAACGATTGAGCCTGCATTCCTCTAATTTGATAGGATGTTGAGTCATGATTAGAAGGTGATCCCTATTGATTCGGGTCTCTAGGTCAAAAGTCCTTAAACAGGAGAATCGTTTCAGATCGATAAATTGAGAATGCTGCAGGTCATTTTATAGGGAGTAAAGGCATAACTAATACATGAAGCCTTATGTTTTTTGGATCACTAAGTCGAAGGTCAAGGTCGGTGTGACCTTGAATGTGAAAATTGGTTTCGGATGGATAACTTAAGATTGCTGTAACCCACTTATTTCAAACTTGAATGGGAGTTAGGTCATAAATAGTTGATAATCCTTATTAATTTTGAGGTGACTAGGTCAAAGTCACAGTGACCTTGAATGTGAAATTTGTTTGTTATCAATAATGTAAAAACTCGAGAACGAATAAGGTCCAAGTTTTTCAAACATAATCGGGTGTTGTATCATGACTAGTAGATGACCCCTATTGATGTTGGTGGTCACTATAGCAATATGGTCAAGGTGGCAGTGACCTTGAATGTGAAAATTGATTTTGATCGATTATGTGAATACACTTAGCCCACATTCATTAAACTTGAGTGGGATTTTGGGTCTTGATCAGTAGATAATGTTTATTAAGTTTAAGGTCATTAGGTCAAAGGTCAGTCTTAGAATGGTAAATAAAGTGAAATTAATTCATTTCCAATTTAAAACATACAAATTATTCCTCAAACGAAATAGGAAAGTAGGTAACCCCTATTGCCTTAGGGGTCATACTGTCCAAGGTTTATCAAAATAGTACAACACATAAGTTTGCCTTTTTATGCTCCCAGAAGGGTGAGAACATAGTTGCTGCTTTGTCCATCTATCTGTCCAGTCATCCCAACTTTTTGTCCTTAGCATAACTCAAAATATATAAAAGCTATTAACTTGAAACTTCACAGGTGGATAGATCTCATCTTACTCTGCACATCATATTTTTGGAGTTAATGTCCTTTGTTTAATTTCATATTTTTTGTCAAAGCTTAACTCATGCACTTTGAAACATGTAACTTAAACTTCAAAGGTAGATCTCATGTAGGAGAAGTCCAGTGCACAGAAACCTTAACTCTGAACATCACATTTATGGAGTTATTGCCCTTTGTTAAATTTTATACTAAATATTTGTCAGGAGCAAAACTTAAACAGTATGAGGTATATAAACTTGAAACTGGATAGACCTTATAGGGAGAAGTGCACACTGACAGCTATTTTTGGGGGGGATAAATAAACATTTGGGGAGCATCACCCATCTCTGACATTTTTTTGTACATTACGGTTCCCATCTTCAGTGAAATTTTATCTGCAGTAATGTTTTTTTTTCTTATTGCCCCTTCTACTGACTGCACATCAAGGGGAACATATGTGTCTTACTAGCAGCTCTTGTTTAAACATTTTTGCACTATTAGGTTTATATGTAAAATACATATTTGTAATATTAAATATTATTAACTTACCTATGTTAAGTACATGTGTATATATAATAATAGAAGAAAAAAAACAACATACATAATCTGCAGTAACATTTTTTTACAACTTTTGTAGTAAGAGTCCTGGGACTTGCAATCTAAAAGAATATGAGTCCCAATAGGTAAAGTAAGCATATTACTTTGATTTTAATAGCATTTTCTGTATAATTTATGCATCCACTGGATGCATTGAAATTAAAACATTGCAGCCACAGCGAGAACATTGCAGGTGTCCCAAATAGGATGCAGGAGTAGGTTGCAGAGGTAAAAAAAAATCACTGATAGATAAAATATTGAAAGTTTGTTGTTTCATATTTGTTTCCTTTTGATTTAAATACACATATTGTTATAAACTTATAAACTGTAGGCAAGAGAAATAAGGAGAGTAAGAATGACAATGTACATATTGCTAGCAGGCCATAGATGCAAAAGGCGTGTTTATCATTTCATATAACCACATTGTTTACACATGGTTGAAGCGGGTTTATATTGGGTTTGTGGAATTGCTTGAAAACTTGATTCTCCTTAATTAATTTTACTTTAATAATCAAAGAAATGCGACATCATTACATTAAATACACCTTTCTTCCAGGGCTATGAGCGCTATGATTATCCAATTTGAAGAAAATCTGGATCAGGTTGTTTCTCATAATGAAAGCTTGGACAAGTTAACAACTGTATTTAACAGCAAACATACTATCCAGCACTCAGAAAAGTGTAGTGCGCTGTCTTGGGACAGCTCTTGTTCATCTTGAGCAATATGTTTAATCATTTCAACACCAAATAATTCTGTAGAGTACTAAAGTATGTAGGAATTACTATTGCTTAGATTAATCATCTTTACTTTATACTGTATTAAAGAGTCTCGTTCACATATGGTCATAGAGTAAGAATTTGATTATTTTTGCTAGGCTGTTTTTCCACGAAAAAAAGTTGAGGTATTATCATCACTCTTTTGTCGTCGTCAGTGTAGGCATCATGCAAAATCTAACCTTGGCCATAACTTATTAAATCTTCTGTCATCAAACTTCACATACTTGCTCACTATCACAAGCGCTACATTCCTATTAAAGGCTAAACTCATAGGTCCATTTTGACTAAATTTATATTGAATATTTTATATACTACCATGGGCATTCTGACCAAATTTATCTCCCTTAAAAAAGTAATAAAGTGTAAATTAGCTTTGACTTTGGCCATAACTTCTAAGCTATTAAACTTATCACCAAACTTCACACTCTTCTTCACTATCACAAGGACTACATTCCCATCATGAACCACAACTCATAGGTCCATTTTGACCAAATTTATCTCCCTTTGTTTTAAAAAAATTGCATTTAATTTTTTATATATGACCATGGCTATAACTTCTAACTACTAAACCCTTTGTCATCAAACTTCACATACTTGTTCACTATCACAAGTGCTACATTCCTATCATGGACAAGAGTCCATAAGTTCTAAACTTTAAACCTTATTAATCAAACTTAACATACTTACTATCTCAAGGGAAATAAATTTTAGGTCCACTTTGACCGTATTTATCTACCCTTCTTAGAAAAAAATACACCCACTTCAAAAACTCGTTTGTTTACATTTTAACTGTTCTCTACTGAAACAAAAAACAGACGAGCATTTGCATCTGTATGCGGTGTTCATGTTAACTATGTGTGTGAATTAACGTTTATCAATATTCATCTACAGACACAAGGTCACTCAATGCAACATTCCTTGGATGTAAAAAAATGGGGAGTCTCTCCATTACAGGCAGTAGTGTTACTAACGGTATTTAATCTATATTTAGAATAATAAATCTGTATTTAGATTTTCTTTTTCCGTGACCGATCACATTCACTCTTCGCGTATACACTCACTTTTCATGATGAATTTTTTTTATAATATTTTGGATTTTTCTACCCGGTTAAGATGCCATGTTGCGCAACGTGTCACTTGGAACCACAAGCACCTGTTTTGGGAATACTGTATTCTATATTTAACCGATTTCCCTGATGTGAATGTTTACAAAATTAGCATAAGTTTTCCTGTGCAATGAGACCAACATTTGCTGAGTTTATTTGTTACAAAGGTTTCAATAGCATGAACGAAGGAGAGAAGTATTTATTTCCACCGATCATATATGAACAAACTGCTATAATTCATTGCGAAAAGTGATTTATTTACATGGAAAATATATATCGAATATATAATATGCTAATGAATTAAGATTTTCCTTTCTACTTCATTATTTTGTGTTCAGTTTGCATTGATAGTTATATATGTAGTGTATATGCAGCAATATTTGTGACATTTTAAGGTCTATATATAATGTTCACTTACCATAAATCAGTGATGCAATGTACCTTTACCTCTGTTAAAATATGTGTTAATTCTAGAGTTGTTTTGGAACTTATCATTTCAAATAACGTTTTTTTTTTAATACTAAATAAATTAGATTTTTAGATTTTATTTTATTTAACACAAAAATCATGATAGATATAATATGGTTTGTAACCATTAAATGATGGCATTTTAACTTTTATTATTTACTTTTTGATAAAAGGTATTATAATTAGATACAGTCCAAGAAAACATAAAATAATGTTTATGTATTCAAAAGCATTTAAAATTTATTAAACAGATTCATTTGTTCAATACGTACATTATAATACGGTATATATATATCTTTTGCAATTTGAATATATATTTTGTGTTTTATCTGCAGCTTTTAATATAAGTTTAAAGCAGGATTTTGAGTCTCATTTTTTTCCATATTTACGAATATCCCATAACAAAACAAATATAGCTATTTTATCGTACTGTAGTTGTATACTTGACCTAACTGCACTGTCACAACATAAAACCACTATATTTACGGGACACGGTAGCCGAGTGATTAGAGCGGACTTCCCAGAATCGATTCGCTTACCAGTCGCGACACAAGAAACCGTTAGAATGGCACGTTTATAACTCCATTACTTGGCGCACTATTTATACTGGTTGACCTGGTGTCAGTATTATGTTAGTAGGAGTGGTATCATGCCGCATGTCTGTGGCGTTATACTGCAGTGTGGTAGCACTGTCTATATCTCTCTCAAGTAGACATAGTCTCCAAATGATTTAAGTACTGTCGGTGGGACGTTTAATCTAATAAAAGAAACTACGTAGTTGCCTTAAATATACATATTCTCTGTGATGCTGTTCGAGGAATGCAAAGCAAAAGAACTCTTTATTTCATCATTATCATTAAAGTTATTTGTATGTTTCTTCTTAGAAAGTTTTTAATTAGACAAGAAGTGCGTGTCACCTGCTGGAAGCAGCGTGACGGAAGAAGTGTAACAGACAGACGCCAATGTGTCTCAACTTCTAACAGCAGTTGACAAATTAAAATTAATTGACTGGTAGCAATATTCGAGTAGTTTGAGCGTCCATCCCGTAAGCGAGTGTTCGATCTCACAGAAGACTGGTTAGCACCTGTATACTTTGACAGAGTGATGTATCATGCCACTTAACTAAAGTAAGGCAGCACTATTTCTTATGTAGAGAAACGTCCCAAAATGACTTGACATGCTGTGGGTTGGATGTTTTACCCATAGAAACAAAGAAAGAACATTATTAGACTGCAACAACTCCGTGTGCTGCAGAGACCGGCCATCAGGACCAAGACACATGAGTATTGTGAAGAACTGAGGACCCTATTAATTGGGAAAAGAATAATAGTTGTAGCAGTAGTAATTTGGGTGTTTTTGGCATAATTTAATGAAAATAATCAAAACGAACCAAAAAATACGCAGAGGAACAGAAATGTCGAAAGACGCCTGAGAAAGATAGAAATGGAAAGAGAGTTGTACTCAAAGATAAAATTGAAACAAAAACGCGAAATTAAGTAGTTATACTTCATGTGCTCGTCGGAGTCAAGTAGTGTAACGTGTCCGAGCGGTCTAAATAACTATATTTATATAAAACTAAATTTTCCTTGTGACTCTCCTGGTTGTTTGACTAGATAAATAAAAGTTAAGCTATGGAATATATACAAGGCCAATTTTAAAAATTATTTTACAACAAATTATTGTCTCAAATAATTAACATTTAATTAATTTAAGAATCAGAGATAGGAAACAACCTGAACTTAAAGCGCTAACTTAATATTGAATACCAAACTATCATAATAAGCGGAATTTAACACGATGGTGTTAAAAACAAGTACCTGTTAATATGAGCCCTCTCAGATTGTCCTGAGGGGTACAAAATGATGTGTGTACCCGG
>CM037793.1:26923596-26973596 GCA_021229015.1 Solen grandis | reverse complement strand
GATGTGCATTACATGTATTATTTATCAAGCACGTAAACATTTAGATCACCAGTTCTATATGGAGATACATGTGAAAGGACTTATTAATGGGCTTTTCAGATCATCAAAGCAAAACGTGCTCAAGGTAAAAGACAACAACTCTGAAACTACTGTGTAAAAAATTATGAATTTATTGGGTGATCCTTCACAAAATTTGCTTACATATGCTTGATCTTTGTGGAATGGTAATCAATAGACCGCTATTTAAAAGTAAAATCTTTAAAAAAAAAATATTCTACTCTGAAACTAACGATCACAAAACAAAACGTATCCTGTTTTGCCACCATTTATAACCATTGGTAAGTGGTACAAACTCCACAAATCTCATGTTGTGTCGCCATTCTCCACATAATACTGTTCTGTGTTCTTATCCTACCTTGCTATAAAACGCATGTACACATAACTCAAGCGAATGTTTGAAAAATATAGAGCCGGCAGGTCGTTGGTTCGATCATCGGTCACCACAAACCAAATTCGATAGGAAATATCCTGGTATGGCTCTTTTATACTTATCTTAGAACACTAATGATAGTTGTAGCACTGACTGCCCCAAGTGGCAAAAAAATCATAATAAGATCATAGTAACATGCCATAACAATCATACATACATATACATAAATATGCAAAAATGACAAGAAGAAAAAAAGATATCTAGAGAATATAAATTAATTTACATATATGTCACAACGCAAGTTAGGGAAGAGAGACATAAATTAATTTACATATATGTCACAACGCAAGTTAGGGAAGAGAGACATAAATTAATTTACATATATGTCACAACGCAAGTTAGGGAAGAGAGACATAAATTAATTTACATATATGTCACAACGCAAGTTAGGGAAGAGAGACATAATTTACAACAGGATATATAACATGCAAGTTCAATTTTTACATGTGAAATAGTTATCACGTCTACTTTGTATACTCTTGTAGACAAAAGAACTAATATGACAGAATTTGGCAGGCCACTCTTGACGTCAAAACATTAAGTTTTCTCCAGTTATCTCCCTTTAAACCCAAATTCGTATATCTCCGGAAAATCTGTATTCTATCTCCTGTCCAGGTCCTCGTGCATGCATAAAATAACGTATAAGCATTGTTGTTCTAAATCTAACAAAACATATAAAGTATAAAAATCAAAATAAGTTGTTTTTTCCATCTCTAGAACGATATTTTAGAGAGATAAACAATTTTACATGTAGTAACCACAAACACTTTCTGTCAAGATTAGCCTGTCATAGAGTTAATCGGCCCTTCCATCCTGATACACTCTCCTGGTGGCTGGCCCACTGTGCTGATAGATCTTTAATCTGGTTTTCAACGAAAATCCTTGTTATTAGAATGGGATTCGTCGTTGGGCGTCAAACATTTCGTTCCCGTCGAATATCTCCTGTTCGAATAGAGAGACAGCTTTCATACAATGTAGGTAGATAGAAGAGAAAGATTGAGATTGGTTTTCAGGATGATAGGGTCAAGGTCAATGTTACTATATTGTTATTTTTGTTTCCGTCAATGAAGGGGAATATTGGAATTTTCGGGTCAATAGGGTCAAGGCTGCTGTTAATAAAAATAGTTTTGTTTGCCTGGAGTAACACTTGAAAACCTAGTTTCACGTCATTCGACGTGTTTCTTTTTGATGATAAAAATGATAAGTCTCAAAATTGAAGAACAACCCGATATTTTTTCCGGGAAAGTATGACGATTTTTTAATATGAATAGAGTTACAATCCGCAATTATGAGATAAAGATACTCTTAATGCCTTAGTTAAATAATACTTTTTCTTTGTTTGTCAAAAATACAATTAACATCATTAATAATGATACTTATTATTTTCAGGAAATTGTATTTTGAGATTTGTTTATGTGTGTGGTCTTGCACATACATTTTTATCAAATGAGGTTGCTATGGAGACGCTGTGGGAAGTCGGTGTATTCAGTAATGATTCCACCTAGGAACTTGTCTCCCGTCTATCGGTGCTTTACATCGGCCACGTAAAAGAACGAAGGGGTCTATTCGCAAAATGAGCTAGGGTATCGCACCCGAACCACCTTGTATTTAACCACTGTCTCATCCGCATGCTGTCTCTTCAGCAAGAAATAGGACTCGACTCGTGGGCAAGACCATAGTAAACAGTAAAGGAATGTTTGCTATTACTACAGAAGAAGAGAAACAACGTGATATGGAAATAATTCACGGCTGTTACGCTTTTTCGTTTTATTATCTAATTTGAACAATCTATTATTATTGATAATTATCCTGAATTATTATATATGACACACACACACACACACACACACACACACACAAAATAAATTTTTAAAAAAACACACACACACATGCTTCCTAATTATTTATATACCACGGCGCCGTGGTCACATGACTACGGCTCTTAGGTTGTGGGTTGAATCTTGAAAGAGTTTAAACTATTACGTGATCTTCCCAGGCGCAACACAGGAACCTTCGGGAGGGATTATTATAAGTTGTAAGAACTTGTTTCCCACACGAGGTAAAATCAGTCAATTAACGATTATTTTCGTTTTCTTTTCTTATGTTTTACTACCAAAAACGCTCGACATTGCAGCGAAAATCAAATGCGTTTTCAGCGCCGCTTTTTACGGACAAGTTCATGCGACGATTAAAAATAATTCGATTCAGTCTTTACTGCATTGACGTTTAAAGAATGGCTGCCAAACGCGTTAATCGAACGTTCTACAGAAATATTTTAAATATAAAAAAGAGACCTTTTAATATAATTCATTTTAACACTATTCAGCAAAGTTGCACAAAATCACGAGAAATGATCACCATACTACTGTATAATTTAAGCTGCAGCTAGAAATATATGTCATGTTTTATAAATGAAACCTCATCACGCTTGTGTTGTTATTTTCACTTATTTTCGATTTTGGCTATTTTTTTTTTTCAGACAGACCAAAAAATGTAAACAAAACTAATTACTTCGTGATTTGAAATGCTGTTTACCTAAAACAGAGCTCAAATCTTCCATTTGTGCAAATATACTGTAAACGTTAAAACTCTCACAATAGCCAGAAATACAAATTGGTTTGCATATTCCTTGTGATAACCTTGATTTTCTCAGGAACGTTTGGGCATGTTGCTTGGTACTGGTTTATATGATAGACTAGACGCGACATGGAGATCTTGGTCAGTGACGTCATATATGATGCCCCATAATTCATCGATATCGGAGAATAAATGGAATACGTCCATTCAAAAGATTAACGGTTGCACAAGTACATCCGTTAACAGATTAATGATTATTAAAGTTAATAGTGTAATCAGCTTTGAAACAAAGTAGGTGATATATAACAAAAAAAACATTGAAATAGAACTACGTAAGCAAATTTATCACCGCGATCTTGCGTAACAATTCAGTCAGGCTACAAGCGATAAAATTGGTTTGTTTGAACAGGACATGACCTGAAACTTAGTTCATCAGTGTCTGATCTTGTTAAGACAAATCAAATTATGTTTGAGACCTTTACCCCAAAATTCCACGAAATGCTCAGATATCAAGAGCCCTCACCACCAACGACCGAGATTCCCTGCAGCGATATCACCCAGCTATCCGTGGTTTTGAAACAAACTATTCTGATTGGCTGAAACCTCGATCAGGAAGTGCTAGATAATAATGGAGAGCATGGTAACATGGGTATTGCTGATGTCTCTACTGATAAAACAAGTTTTCAGGTTTCTTTTTACCCTGTCAAAATAAAGCCACCTTCTTGCATCTGTCATATGAAATCAATCTGCTCGGGCCGTCGGACCATTTCATAAGACAGGTAAGCCCTTTTTGTGCTTTATTAATCATATTTGAAAAAAAAAAAGTAACCTTAAATATTTATATTTCATCATCATCATCATCATCATCATCATCATCATCATCGTCGTCGTCGTCGTCGTAATCAGTACCATCTTCCATTTCTTCTTCTTCTTCTTCTTCTCCGCATTATTCTTCTTCTACTTCTTCTTCATCATCAACACCATTGTCGTCATCATCCTTATCACATACAACATTACATTTAGTTTAAACATATTTTATTTCAAGTAACATTTGATAATGCACATTATTTATAAAGCAAGCTATCTTTCGAAACTTTTCTTGCATTCATGTTATGGACTTAACAATTACATGAAAACATGCAACACACATTATATTCTTAGGAAAAATAACTAAACTACCCCCCCCCCCCCCACACACACACAAGTAAAAAAAAATAAAAAAGGTTACATAGGAAACACAGTGAAATACTGACCTGCAAATTGTATTGTTCATTAAGGTAATCTGTTGGTCTGTTTTAATTAAATATATACAAACACACTGATAACTATACAGTATTTCTGTTAATAAATAAATAAATAGTGTTTATATTGGTAACTTTACAGTATTTATATTGAAAATATATTTATATTGATATACAGTTTTCATATCATAAGAATTTATATCAATAACTTTGCAGTATTTATATCGATAACTGTACAATATTCACGATAACGCGAAAAATAAGTTGTTTGTTTCCACTAACATTCGATAAAAATAGGGTCGGTAGGTCGGCTTAAACTTTTTTTTTTTAACTTTTTCTTCATTTTTACCATATTTTTCTAGAGGAATTTAAGAAAAAAAACAGCGTTTTGCAACCGTAATAGCCCGAATGCACGAAATAAAAAAATAGGGTCGGCACAAAAAATAGGGTCGGTCGGAATAGTGGAACATAAATTTTTAGCCTAACTAAAAATTGTATCTATACTGATAGTTATACATTATATCTATTTTATCGATACCTGTACAGAATTTATATCGATACCCATACAGTAGATAACCATGCAGTTTTTATATCGATAGTTGTACAATATCTATATCGATGTTAATATTATGTTTCAGTGACATATCATATCTGCAGAAGAGGGAGCCTGCAGGGAAAATGCTCCTGAAGGTATGTCGTTAATATGCTTTGGTCACTAAAAATATTTATCAAAATGAGCATTCTGTGAGTAATTGCTAATTTGGCTAAATAATGTCTATGTCAATAAAGATTTACTTTAAAAATCAACAAAGTAATTGGCAACTAACAGCTCAGTTTGCAAAATGAGCTCAATTAATTAAACACAAGTTACTGTACTATGATTGTACTATGTTGTCTTTTTTTTTTTTCTCTTTTCTCCGCCATCTTTGTATTTATTTGTGAATTCCTGACAATAGCCAAATGTGGTTTTCTGCCAATGAAATTTTTGACTTGACTTTGACTTTAGTACTATGACTGTAGATACAAGTTTAATGACTATTTCACTGACAAATGGGGCGGGGGGCTATTTCTTAAAACACTACAGTTGAAAAATTATTAGAGGTTGCGTCCTTCAACCATTAAAATATAGGGATATGTTTTGTCCTCCTTGTTAAATAACCAGGAGGTATTTTTCCACCTACACAAAATTGGGCGATGGGTGGTTTGTCCAATTTGTATAGACGGACAAAACACCTCCTCATTTTATACAAACTGGACATAAAACCCCCTGATCTTTATTTTCAGTGGTGGATACAACACCCCGCATTATTTTTTTCTGACATCAGGAATAGGGTGAACTGTTGTTGAAACATTTTTTAATCACCGAAGTGTTCAATTCATTTCAATTTTGAATTGAATTCAATCAAAGTTTTAAAATTAATTATCAACAGTTTATACTTGAGTTGCTAAGATATCAATGCTAAAGAAGATGAATAAAATTTATGAAAAGACAATAGCGACGATGATGATAATGCCTCTATTCTCAAACAAAACTAATTCTTTATCAATCACAAGGTTCTAAACATAAAAGTTTTCTAAGCGTTAAGATTACAGGGAAAATAATCTACACCAAAATCTGTTTTGTTTTGAGAGGATCTTGAGTAAACGTATTGATGAAATATTGGGACCGTTTGTTTTATGTATTTGAAGCTTTTCATGTCATTCAAATAATAAATAAAAATATTGTTTGAGCCCCCACCTCACCCCATGCGTGAATATATCTTCCCTATCCTCTGAAAAAAAAAAGTTCATGTGTGATTTTTTTTCATCCGCTTAACCTTAAAATATATATCATAGATGGTGTTTATATTGTTTAATTACAGATTGTGCTGTTGTCCATTCTGGTTCCAGTAATTCTGGCTGCCGGCGGTGTGTTCGATGGCAACATAGATTGCCCACGTATAAATAATGGCGGTTCCGTGGCTGCTTGTCACTGCTCCGAGTACGAGCTGGAGTGCGAACACAGAAACCTATACGATATGCCCACTTTTACCATATCATCCTGGCCGTTTAAGTCAATCAAACTGGGACACAACAACATTCGTGTCATTCATGATAATGCGTTTCAGAACATCAATGTTGAAGAAATATATCTAAACGATAATCGTATTCACACTGTTGAAAAAAATGCTTTTAAGTCTCTCCAAGGAAATGTGACAAAGATTGACCTGAGAAATAACAACTTGACGAGTTTGCCAGGAGCACTAGCCGATAATCACTATCTGCATGTTCTCGATGTCCGAGATAACCCCATCCAAGCTGATCAGTATAATGATACTATTATGAAAGAACTAGGGGACTATATAACCGAATTTCGTTTTGGTTACGAAGGTATCGAGCAATGGCCGTCAACCATTCATCATTTCCAGAAGCTCGATACTCTCTTCTTCAAAGGAGGCACCATGGATCAAATACCAACGTCTTCATTTAAGGGATTCGAATGGACTCTTAGGAATCTTTTTATTCAGAATACTAACTTGATTTCGGTTCCGATCGCTTTACAGGAGCTCAAGAACGTGGTCAAATTCCACTTCGATAACAATTTAAGGGTAAGTGATGCCGGTATTCTTATCCCTGCATTTGCTGGAATTACACAGAAATTACAAATCCTGAGTCTTCAGAATGATTCGCTCAGTACCGTACCGTCTTTACTTCTAACTCTCCCAGTTCTACACAATCTCAGTTTGGCCCACAATAATCTGCAGTACCTTAGTGACCAGGCCATCACTAATGTCATCAGTGACCTGAAGACGTTGAATTTACAGGCATGCAACCTTGATCGGATTCCAGGCGCCTTGTCTCGGCTAGAACACATCAATAACTTAGACTTTGCTTATAACAACATCACAACAGTAGAGAAAAACGACCTGGAGCATCTGCATAAGCTGGCGAGCTTAAACCTTTCCTTTAACCCGCTCGAATACATTTCAAGCCAAGCATTTCACGACCTCAATAATTTGACTGAGCTGATCATGCAAGAGACATATCTGTACCAGGTCCCGGAAGCTCTGAAGAACTTGCCAAGAATCAAGATACTGGATCTCAGGAGTAAATTGCCAAACATAGAATGCAACTGTGATCTCAGCTGGTTGTATTGTGAAATTAAAAGGGTCTCAACTATAGCGATATTGGGTGAGTGCGAGACGATTACAATGGGAATCGAAACGTATGCAAACAATAAAATACCCCAGGTATGTCCAGTAACATGCCCTTAAACGATTTTTATTATTTCCGTGGGAGACTGAATTTGTGAATCATCTTATACTTGGATATCAGTCCCACGCGAACTGTTCATTGAGTAGATTTTCTTTGTCTATCAAATGAATCCAAATATATTTATTCCTTCGAACTTTAAACTGAAAATAATTCCTTGCAGCTGAAAAGTTTTATTTTTTAATAAGGTTTCATTTTCCTTTGTGATTTTTCCATACTGTTTTGAAAGTTTGCAATATTTAGTGATCTGCTGTGTGCTTAATATTTTCCACTGGCTTTTACATGAGTTTCCCATCTTTGCTCAATATGTCTTTGTCATATTCGGCTTTATGTTGAATCTGAAATGCCTGTAACATAATTTTAATAAATGACTGATCAATTTTCACCTTTTAGTCATGTTTTATTTTCTTATCTGTTTTCAGCTTTAAAATATATAATCTCACACGGATCGTTGAAATACAAAAAATAAATAAATAAATAAAATAACCTTGAAATAATACGAGTATGAGTGAGTATTTAAACTTTTGTATACTATTGTTTATCTATTTCTGTCTCTACATAAATATAAATATATATGTCCTAAAACAACGACAACAACAACAAAACGTGTTATCAATACAAATACAAATTAACTTACAATTAATGGAAACAAAAATACATAAAAGGGAGATATGTGACCAAATCAACTGCGTTTATTGAGAATATTAACTAAAGTGTGTGCATATGTGATTTACAGATCGAGGCACAAACTGTAGTATTGAGGTATGAGTCAGACAACTCATGGAATACCTTGCTAAGATATTAATGTTGTGTGTGTGTGTGTGTGTGTGTGCGCGCGCGCGCGTGTGTGTGTGTGTGTGTGTGTGTGTGTGTTAAAGATTATATCGCAATCTACTCAGAAACATGCTTTGGATTAACTTTTTTTCCTTGTTTTGCCCATCTGAAATCAATATCCCAAGTAAACAGTAGTCCGTGTAAGTTTATTATAAATGCTAAGATCAAATTTAACACCGTCAATAAAGTTAATACCCACACACGTTTTTTTCTTCTTGTTTTGGAGATTTTATTATATTATATGCAATAAATATAGAACCGTTATAACCCCAAGTCGGTATTAAGGACACACCTCCGTTAAATAGCAGACTTTTGTTTCGTTTAGATACTTTGTAATTACTGCGCCGTGCATTGTTCTGCGATATAGAACTTAAAATAAAACTCTATTTTCTAATTCTGACGAATAAAATATGCTATACATGTATTTACATAGAAGGCTTGTAGTGTAGTGTGTTATTTTCCGATATATGCACGGTTCAAAATTTAAAAAAACAAAAACAAAACATATACGACGTTATATGAGTCCAAAATTAATCGTAATAAAAAATAATCCGACACAATTGTACCACTTTTAGAGCTTCGCATTCTAAAATAAAACGTGCTAGAATGAAAAGAGAGTTGCTATTTCGCAGACCAATCCACGGTGTTGCATTCAGATGTTTTGTAATTAATCATTCGGGTCCACGGCTTTTGTGATTATATTACTAAGCATCTGAACTTAACACCGTGCATTATTCTGCGATATAGCACTCCATCCGAAACCCTATTTCCTAAGTAATTAACTCGAGTAGTATTTACAAATGTTGTTGGATATAGAATGACGAACCTCTATCCGGATCCCCTCAATTCAAATTCGATTTCTTAAACGCCACCACTTTTGGTGATACATGGAATATTTGCACGAACATATTATTAAACATGCACATCAATTTTGAAAGAGCCAGAGCAGGTTATCCATTAACTTAATATCATTAAATTTTTTATCGTAAATTATTAACCTGTGTTATATTTTTAAATTCAAAAAGAGAACCGCTTTGGCGCTCTTCAACTTAACTCATCAGCTTAAATCCTGATACGTTTTAGCTTCAGATTTACAAGAAAAAAATAGGGGTTTTAATGGTGTATGTGCATTCGGATTTAACTCAAACAATTATAAGATACCGGGACTTTAACTAAAATCATATAGGTCACTTAGGATTTGACATTTTGACATCCACCCTACACATAAGTCAGACTCCAACTGAAACTTAATAATAAAAGAATATATGAAAGACAGCCTCAACCCACCTCCTCTCCTACTTTTTAGAGGAAGATTAAAAAAGTTGGATATAAGCTAAGACCTATTCAACAGAAACATGGAACTGTCGGAAATAACGATTTCTCTCGTGGCGAAAAAAAAATTTAAAAAAATAGGCGAACGGCATTTGAACGAGAACACACAGGGACGCTTTACAATATCACTCGTAAAACAGATCTGCGATCTAATGAGAGGCATACATATTTGGCATACAAAGTTGATTTGAGCAATGTTATCTCACGTGGTCATTGGGTCTTTAGCTCATAGATGGTGGTATTTCCCAAACTTATGTGAATTCAGTTTATCAGAAAAAGAAGACTTGATTTTTCGCATCAATCTAAATAATACGGGTCCTGTAGTAGTATCCATTTGTTATATATAGACAACGTATCGATATATCATTGTTTGATATCATTATAATCTTTCTGTTTTCATTGCGCCACATATGTATCAAATGCATCACATAAGGAGCACAATCATTTTTCAAACAATAAATGTTTTACTACATAAGTGAACGTTACAAAATTGACCAGTATTTATATTTCAGCGTTTTTTTTAATGAATATGGCAAAATTCAAGGAGATACCCTTTAACAACGTTTTTTTCCCCCATAATTATGTTGTTCAAAAACGTCCTTCATTTTCTACCACTTAATCAGACATAATTTTTTTGCTATTCCTGCAAGCACAGGTAAAATAAAAACGTGTCTATTTGGAAACAGATACATAGCATACTCGATCGAACTGCATTCAATTTGAAATATTTTCGTTAAACATTGCCAATATTACAAAGTTTCAGATGTATACCTCGTGTTGGTTTGAATTGTGTTGAATTTCCGCAACATATGTAGTACTGGAAGTATCACATGTATATGCTTTGAAACGATCTATCAAATGTAACGTTAGTACGTCTTTAGGCCATTTGTAAATCAAGTTAATATGACCAAGCGTGTAAGTATTAAAATTAAACACAAGTATCATTTATTGTCCTTAAATGCATATATGCATCTAATATAAGTATAAAACTGTACAAAAGTATATAGTGTATGTATAAATGATACTACAATTATGTTTCTATAATGAAAACTAGAATGATCATTTTAATGGTGACTCCATCACGTCTTAATGTAATGTAAATGTACGACGAGAAGTGACAAGCGTTACTTCTTTACGGCCCTATTAATGAAAAGCAAAGGTTTAATCATGATATATTTTATGCTGAGCGCAAAGCAAGGAAACTATTCCAGCACTATTTTTTACGGCTTGGGTATGTCGCAGCCAGGAATCGAACCAACGACGGACACTCTAACTACTCGACCACCTGGGACGGGAGAGAGAGAGAGAGAGAGGAGGAGGAAGTGTAAAGAACCTAAGACATATTTTTATTCAAATTTTCTTTTGATCAGCTTAGTCATTTTTTAATATTTTCGTAAAACAGGAATGGTGCAAGATATTCCAACATTATTTATTATTTATTCAGAATTTGGGTATTTTTTAAGGCTAACTATTGCCGGGGGAATTAGAGGCTAATTGCAATAGTATCTTAAAATACCTTAGTTCTAGTGGTCTTTCCATAATGGATATAGTCCTTTGCAATATTCCTTTGATTTTAAATTAGTGAATAGTTTGTACCTATCCAGGTATCTTCTGAATGAACCTAATCTGAAACCACTGAATAATTTAACCCTTGCCGAATTGTAGACAAGATTCTAATTATAATTTTCAAAATCTGTTTCATTAAACCACTTTTTAGTTTTAGCTAACCTAAGCACATGTGCTCAGGATGAGCTATTAGGATCGCTGAATGTCCGTCATCCGTCCGTCGTCAACAATTAGTTTGTTTACATGCTAGCATCTTTAAAACTGAAACAATCGACTTCAAACCTCATGACAATGTTCATGGACATAATATCTCGACCAATTTCGGTTTTGGCTGATATCGACCAATTAGTTTAGTAGTTAAGCCCCTTTTAATTAAAAAGAATGCCAGATTTCACTTTGTTTACTCTCTTACATCTTCATTTCTTAAGCAATCATCTTTAATCCTCATGACAATGTTTATGAACATAAAGTCTCGGAAAAGGTCGATTATAACTGATATTAGCCACTCAGGTCAGGAGTTATGCCCCTTTTAATATAAACATGCGCGATTTCACTTTGTTTTTTCACTGCTTAAGCAATCATTTTTAAACCTCGTGACAATGTTCAAAATCATATTAAGTCTTGGAAAAAATTCAGTTATAACTAGTATCGGCAAATTGTGTTAGTAGTTATGCCCTTTTAATATAAAAATGACAGATTTCTCTTTTTTTACATTCTAGCATTTTCAATTCTTTATCATTGATTTTCAAACTTCATGACAATGCTTATAGCCATAAAGTCTCAGCATAGTTTGATTATGGCTGATATTGACCTATTATATCATGTTTCCTTTTATATAAAAATGCCACATTTCACGCTGATTTCTCTCTACCGTCATCGACCGATTAGGTCAGGAGTTATGCCCAATAAAAAAGATTTCATTTTGTTTACACACTAGCATCTTCAATTTTAAAGAATGATCTTCATACATCATGACATTTTTTATCGCCATAAAATCTCTAAGTTCGATTGTGACTGATATCGGCCAATTATGTTAGTATTTATCCCCCTTTTAATATAAAAAAAATACCAGATTTCACTTTGTAAACACTCTAGCATTAAGGCTGATACTGGCTAATTATATCATGAATTATGTCCCTTTTAATATAAAAATATTGCTCAACTCAAGTATAAACATTCATCAATTGACTTATACACAATGACAATTGCAACAATATCTCGGTTAATTTGACTAATAAAGCTTCAATTTAGGTTCTTGAAATATCATACAGATTTACCGTTTCTTCATTTCTAAGCAGTGCAGGCAATGAAGACGTGTTTGACAAATTAGCGACTTCAGTGCAGTTAAGGTTTATGGCACATTTTCTTTTCCTAGCAATCCTTTGGTTTACTTACTGTAATTCTGACCATCGGTTCCGGTAAAGAAGAATTTTGAAATTTTGTATAAATATATAAATTATAGGGATACCAACTTTGCTCCTTGGAGACCCGTTTGCTAAAGGATTTATCTTGTTTTGCATTAAACTCTAGGAGCTAGCGTGCAATCATTTGCGAAACCAAAACATTTCATTCTGATCGATGGTTGCAAAATAGAGCAATATTTAATTGTTTGTATATATCTGATAAATGTATATCCCATAGTGAATGTGGCAAATATTTATACAAGCATTTATTGTCCAGATTATTAATAATTTCAACTGTTTCCTTTTTATTTGTATATTCTTTAAATTGCAGATCATTTGCTCGAGTATAAACGAAAGCACCATTTCAAGTTTTGCCCATTTTTAATACAAAAAAACAACAACATTTTATAGAGACAGAAGTATTTGATCAACGAAGATACGACATGGTTTTGTGTCCTGGCATGTCTGTGTGAACGGACTTGTTGGCTGCAGTTTATCATTGTTATTTTGACCCCAAGGACATGGAAGTAGGGAAAGATCAACAGCAGATAAGCGCTTCCACGAAAAGGATTTAGCGTGGTTCATCGTAAAGAGGGTTTCTTGGTATCGTAAATAGCTGATAGGACATGTTGAAGTCCTGTTGTTCTAAATTTGATAAAATTCTAAATATTGTTTTCTTCCTCTAACACATCAGTTCATCTGAATATATTGCATAATTTGCAGTTCTTTACTTTTTATTATTATTTAAAATTCGAAACAATTAAAACACACACACACACACACACACACACACACAAATTACTAAAATCTTAAGTACTACTCCTGCTATTACTACTGCTACTACGATGATTTCTTCTATACTACTATTACTGCTATTATATTACTACCAGTATTACTATATTACTACCTTTATAATCCCGGCAGGGACTTCGGATTTTTCATGTGAGGAAGCCTTCCAGCTGGCTTGCGGTAGGTCGGTGGTTCTACCCGGGTACCTCTGTACCACCTGTAATTAGCTGGACGTCGCTATATGATTGAAATACTATCGCAGCGACGGTAAACCCCAATACAATACAATACTTCTATAATATTACAACTACAAATATCATTACTACGATACCAGTCACTACTACTACGACTTCTACTACTTATATCTATATTATTTCTACTACGACTTCTACTACTTATATCTATATTATTTCTACTACGACTTCTACTACTTATATCTATATTATTTCTACTACGACTTCTACTACTTATATCTATATTATTTCTACTACGACTTCTACTACTTATATCTATATTATTTCTACTACGACTTCTACTACTTATATCTATATTACTTCTACTACGACTTCTACTACTTATATCTATATTACTTCTACTACGACTTCTACTACTTATATCTATATTACTTCTACTACGACTTCTACTACTTATATCTATATTATTTCTACTACGACTTCTACTACTTATATCTATATTACTTCTACTACGACTTCTACTACTTATATCTATATTATTTCTACTACGACTTCTACTACTTATATCTATATTATTTCTACTACGACTTCTACTACTTATATCTATATTATTTCTACTACGACTTCTACTACTTATATCTATATTACTTCTACTACGACTTCTACTACTTATATCTATATTATTTCTACTACGACTTCTACTACTTATATCTATATTACTTCTACTACGACTTCTACTACTTATATCTATATTATTTCTACTACGACTTCTACTACTTATATCTATATTACTTCTACTACGACTTCTACTACTTATATCTATATTACTTCTACTACGACTTCTACTACTTATATCTATATTATTTCTACTACGACTTCTACTACTTATGCTACAGTAAAATAATATTTTTTGTTGACATTAAATTTCGTTTATTATGTACCTAAGGGAATTTCGTGGGTACATTTATTTGTGTATCTATGTTCTAGAAAACGTGAGGTCTATATAAGAGACAAATTTTCGCCGGGATTCATATTCATGGATAAAACCCGGCACAAAATCGACGAAAATTAGTGTCCCGCGAACATTAATGATTTCACAGTATAACATGACTACTACAAAAACCACGACTAGTACTTCTACATTAACGTCTTTTATTACTTCCACTACTGCGCAATACATAGAAATACTGCCTGCAAATCAATGTTTCTATGTCTTTTCTTAAAGCGTATGACAATCTTTATCATGAAGGTCTTTTCCATCTAATACATGTGTGACAGTTAAGGAGGTCACGTGATTTTAAGGTAGGCGGGGGAGAGGGAGGAGCGACACAGATGAGGCATGGTCTTATCGTATTTGCTTAAAGCTCAAGTTTTGGGGTATGCGGTAGACACCCGCCGTAGTTGATATATTTATTCTTTACCGACGTAGGGTGTTCGACATAAGCTCGAGATCTGCCAAACGCGGTAGTTTGATTATCCGCATTGACAAGAGCCGCAGGATTCACAGTAAGTTTTTTTTTTAATTATTATTATTTAACTTTATTTCTTTTTAGGTAATGCATGCATCATTAAATTGTGATCATTGTTCATCAAATGAACATCGGGTTTTTTAAATAAATGCATTTGAAGGTTAATAATTATAATTAAATGATGGATGGATTACCTTAGAGGTTAAGTGTTTAGGTGGGTGTCGTGTTGAGAAAGTTTTTGTTTTTGTTAATGATGATGATAATAAAACAAGCGTAGCTATTTATAAGAAAAAGACGTTCATGTGGTATAATAATAGAAAAGACCGACATCCGGTAACGGGTAATAATTTTGTACCCGGGTACCAGCAATTTCCTACCCGACCCGCGGGAACTCGGGTACTCCTTTTAACCCTACATGTAACAATACATTCGATTATTCGATTATTCGAATCATCGAATATTGTAACGTATTCTTGGAAAAATCGTATTTGTGAGGTCAAAATCAAAATAATTATGAATACGACTTTAGGATATACATGTAATACAGGAATGGTGATCTATGCGTATTCATATTACTGCTACAGTCCTATTTATTTGCTTACTTCATTTGATTTAAAATAAAATTTCATTATTTATTAATTAATCTTTTCAGTTTATCATTTGACCCATCCACCAATGCATCATTAATTAATTTATTTATTAATTCATGATTAATTCATTAATTCATTTCATTCATTCATTCATTCATTCATTCATTAATCTATCTATCTAGTTATCTCTGGTACTATATAAAAAGCTAGATTGTAAGCAGTTTTAAATCAAGCAGGCAGACCTGTCAAAGTTACACTCCCGTCCGAAAGGAGCAATTTTAAAGTTGCAGTCAATGTCAATATCTGATTTTGAATCTATCTATCTATCTATCTATCTATTTACATTGTTTTCAATACAATGTACACAAAAAGTAAAATAGAAGTGTTTTCGCCTTTATTTCCAGATGCAGATTATCGTTCTTGCTCTGACGCTGTTGCTCCCCCTTGTTTATGGACAAGCATGTGTTGACTTCGACTACCAAGATTTTAATGCGGCATGTACTTGCTCCAACGACATCATTGACTGTTCCAATAGAGGATTAACAAGGGTACCTCATTTTAAACAAGATAACAGATACCACACGTTGCTCCTGATGAATAATGCCATTGGGAACATCCCTGATAGTGCATTCATAAACTTGCAGAAATTGTCTAAAATCAACCTCAGTGTAAACAACATCTCCAGCATAAATAGGAATGCATTTGCAGGTCTGGAGAATACGCTATTTGAAGTAATTCTGAGTTCCAACAAGTTATACTCTATTCCACCTGCGTTAAGCAGTCTTTCCAATATAGAATACCTCGATCTTGCTTATAATCCAATCAGCGCGGGTGGTTTTGACAATAATGTTATGTACGATGTAGGAGACACGTTGAAGAGATTCGACTTCGGAAGCAATGCATTGCACAATTGGCCGGAAACAGTGCATCATCTGCAGGCACTTGAGTACCTCAATGTCACCGGAGGAACATTTAGTACAATACCGCCAGGCGCATTTCATGGCTTTGAAGGAACACTGTTTACTTTGTCAATGCAAAACACGAATCTTATCGCACTACCATTGGCCATTGCAAGACTGAGGTACTTGAAGAAGCTGTATATTGATCACAATCATCAAATCAAGGATTCCGGGTTGTTGATCCCATCATATGGCCCGCAAACTCTGTTGAAGGATCTGGACTTCGTGTCCTTTGTTGATGACGACTTAACAGTGTTCCCGTCACTATTTAAATATCTCAAATCCGTCAGAACAGTGGTGCTTGACTCTAACAGACTTGTGTTCGTCAGTGACGACTCTATTCAATCCGCCGTGGACATGCACATCTCAAACGTAAGCTTAAAAAACTGTTCTCTTTCGAGAGTACCGGGATCCTTATCTAAACTGACGCAACTTACTGCTCTGAACCTAGCAGAAAACAACATCCACAGCCTTGATACCAACGACTTTCAAAACCTTTCCAACCTCACAGAACTTGACCTGACCTACAACCCACTGGAATTTGTAGCCGACAAAGCCTTCCAACACTTACCATCCCTTACTTCTCTAGACTTCAGGGGCACACTATTAGGCGCAATTCCTGAATCTATTCGATTTTTAAGGCGGCTCCGGAAAATAGATGTCCCCAATGATGCTATTGAATGCACATGCAACCTAGTTTGGCTCAAACAGTTTAAAGAACATTGCAATAAAGGCCTGCACATAGAGGGTTCGTGTGAGACTATTGTTTCGTCTGTCGAGAACTATTTAGCTCAACATATTGGAACCTGCCCCAACTTCGATAATTCTTACATATGTGAAAGTCATTAAACATGTTTCCAGACGGTAAAAAGACCGTGTCGGAATTCGGCAACGAAATATACAGTTAGACACGTTAACACGAATAGCAAAGAGGCTGAAATGTAAAATCGAGGTATCGCATCATACGAGAAATCGCGATACGATAATTGTAACTGAACTATATTAAGAATTCAAATTTCAATTCCTTTTTTTAGAGTTTTTTTTTCGGTTCCATTTTATATTTTTATTAATCATTTAAAAAAAGATGAAACTATATTTTTTATTTAAGTTATAATATTGATTAGCTACAAACAGTAACTAAAATAAAATTAACATGTATCTAAAACAATTGTATTGTCCTACCATACGAAAACAAGTTATACAACAACTACTGATACTGCTACTACTACTGCTGATATAACTACTACAAGTTAATAAATTACTTATAAAAATATAACGAATTTTACTCTTTGTAAATTTATAATTAAAATGTTCTAAAAAGTATTTGCATGTATTGACAAACATATTTCTTTATATCAAAATGTATATATATCCTTTTATGACAATATAATAAACTTTAGATAAAGGTTGTGTTTGTTTTTATACCGTATATCAATTCAAATGAACATTTATTTATCAGCAATGTGTGTGTGTGTGTGTGTGTGTGTGTTAAGAAAGAATCTTACGGTGTCTCATGTCTGTGTCCAGTTTCTCTCAATATTTTCTCATTCGTTTGCCAGACATTTCTTTGATTTTATACATATTTTATTCAAGAATGAATAGGATTAAACAACAGGCTAATAGCCTATGCGAACCCTTTCCTTTTACAGGCAATGCGTGTATATTGTGACAAATTCAAAGTAATGCATGCATTATGGAAATATAAAATTTATTATTTAAAAATAAAAAAGAAACATAATATATTGTATTATAAGAAGAAATATCTGACAAAATGTGTGCCTAAAATACCTCAGTGATGATATCATTCAATACAAAGCAATCTTTTATCATGAATTAAGAAATAATATCTTGCTAGAAAATAAACGAAGAAAAATAATGGATTATTTTTACTCCGTTAGGTATATGTATACATAAGCACCTATACACGCATAAATTCGTTTAAGTATACATCTTAAACCAAACACACGCACATAAATGCATATGTAGCACATACACACATATGTATACTAATGTGACATAGTGAATCTCAAATTGATACAAATATAAATACATGTAAATGGTTTGCTTCTATTTCACCTTAAGTTCGACCAGGTTTTGGTACTGCTTAAGACAATTTACCCGTTAAGAATAATTGACTTAACTTTCTTTGCAACGACTTGACAAAAAGTACAGAGCACCTGATGTGACATTGCACACTTTCATCTCTTGAGCGATTTATTAAGAATATTGCATGATTGCAAAATAAAAGTAATAACTAAATGAAATACATCGCTATGGTTTAGTACAGTACGGGTTGTTGTTGAAATATACTGTGTCAGGACATATTGCTGTTTGTAAGCATGGTCGGACACACACGGTCAATACATTCCAGTACTCTCGAGAGTAACGTAATCAGCATCCGTGGGATATCCGACGATGGTTTGCTACATACATGCTAAATATTACATACACTTCAATTATGCATATGTGGTAAAACGTTTACTGATGACGTTATATATTTCAGATGAAACACTCGTCCACAACAATATTTAAAATATACACTGTAAAGTTAATTTATTTATAAAACCAATTATGCCCTACATGAAGTCTTCCAGTTAAATAGTAATTCATTATACAGAAACACCAACTACTTTAGGAAATAATATTAGACGCTTTCATTCTTTCATTGATCGGTTTTCACTAGGGGCTTGAATCAGCGCTTTACATGCGCATATCCAGCCATTTACCTCAGTGTGTGTGTGTGTGTGTGGAGGGGGGGGTCCAACAGAGATATGTTGGACAACTTTGAAATTCATCCGTACGTAGGGCGGGGGGGGGGGGGGGAATCGAGCCACGACTTGGACCAATCTATAGAATTAATGTACGTTGGGGTAGGGGTTCGGGGGAAGGGGGTTCCGTGCCTTCTCTTCTTTAAAAATTTTAGGCGACAGGGGTTCTTTTCTTCTTTACTCTTTGGTATAATAGCAAAAACCAAGGCGCGTCTTGACCCCTTTACCCAATCCCTCCTTTGTATCCGCGCGTGCTTTAAAAGTTATCACTCAGGTTGTATAGTGCTAAAAGGTTAAACAAAAATATCTTTTAAAATATATGTGGTGTTAATTGGGATTATGGTAATGGTGAACGTAGCACGGTTATATGATGTACGAATACATTATCAGTGAAACATTTCATCCTTGGAAGTCAAAAAACTCGGTATCAAAGCGCTATCGGCGGAGTAAACATAATTGTTATAAAGCGCTCCGTCCTTCAGTCATACGGATATGGTGAAATAGACCACAATAAACTGTAAAATAATGTAAAACGTTTTGCCTGAAACAAGTCTCAATGTGCATCAAATAGAACTGTTTTGATAAAATAAACTTTATTTTTCTCAAAGAAACTGTAATTCAGTCATAGAAATGTATTTAAATTTCGTGTAAACGAGTTATATGTTTCAGCTAATAGTCAGGTGCGTAACCCTCTTTCCCTGTAAGTATGGGAATATCAACCAATGAAAAACACTGAAATACTCATTCGGCACTGTCTTACGTCATCATTCCTAAGTAGGTCAAAAGTGAGTGTGGACAGCTACGCTGAAAAGGAAACGTTTAATCTTGAATTTCCTAATTAATGATGCAAAGGACATACATAGATTACAAATATCTCTTGATTAAGATTGCTTAACAAATTATGACACCAAAAAGACAACAACAAAAAACACCTCATGTCCGAACATGTGCCCGAAACCCATTTCATGTACTGCGTCGGAAAGATCTTGGTTCGAGACTCACGATGAAAGTCATAATGCTAAGCAGGTTCCCGAGTCATACTAACTCAATAAATTAAATTACTCTGCTGTAAACATTTAATTAACTTATGAGTGGAAGCCACATGAAATTTCGAATCCCAAGCGTTTGACATATCTATCCCGCCCGACAGATATCTTTTGTGAATGAAGACAAAACTGTCTTCATGGGCGTTAATGTAAATGAACACAATGTCATGACATTGTTTTTATTCTCCTTTTTTATTCGGCGGCAGCTCTCTGTATTTGCTACTTACCTAGATATTTCACTTCATTCTGACCAGAACTTATCAGATATTTATTTCTAAGCGCACATGCTTAAAGGCAGTGTTCTAATAGGCTAATGGTCCAGGCTGGTTTATTGAAAACTGAGTGCAAAATCAGAGATGCAGACTTATTGCGATCTTATGGTACAGCTAGTGACCATATTTTTGATAAAGATGTTTCTTATTTTAACTTCCGTCTGTTAATCTTCTTCTGCAAATCAAGTAATTTCAAAATTCCATACAGATAAAATGCTATGATATATTTAGAAATGAAAATTACATCAGAAATGGGGACCAAGGCGTGTCCTCCATTATCTATAGAATCGATAAGACATTTGTCCCTGCAAGTGTTTATTGACAGTATCCACGCGGTCGTGAAAAAGGCTAGTGGTAATAAACCGAATACTAAAATGGTAAATATGTTTCTGAAATTACTTTTAAATTAAATGATGATAATTTTTATTATAACATAATTATTTTAATTCCATCCTTTGGTTACGTTATACACGAATCATTATCACCTGTATTATAATTAATAGAATGTTTTATTTTTATTTTCAGAAACATTTTATCCTAATGGTATCATAATGTCTAAAACATTATATAAAGTAGTAGTTGTTGCTACGACAGTATTTCTTTCCTTAAGCGACGTCTAGATGGAGGAAGTCCCCGAGGCATGCGGGAAACCGCAAGTAAGCTGGAGGGATTCCTCAGATGAAAATTCCAAGTGATTTTGTCTGGGTCATTAGTAGTAGTAGTAGTAAGAGTAGTGAAATGATGATGATAAAAATAATATGATTGATATTATGTGCGTGTGAGGATTACAATTCAATTCAATTCTTTATTCAATTCACAAATAACAAAAGTAACAATGAGTGAAATAGAAAAACACATTCAAAATATCCGTTTGGTGGGTGATAATAGTAATGAGAGAGAGAGATATCATGGGGAAAGTTCCCTTTTCACATATAATGTGTTTAAACTTTTATAAATACACACATTTACATGGAGCCAATATACTTACGTTTTCATAATTCTATTAAACATGTTCTAAATTGTTCATTTATATTTTATATAGATTGTAACACAAATAAGAAACATACAGGAAAGAGCGCGATATTTAGGTAATTTGTCGTCATAATGAAATTATAAATAAGTATGTGTGTTCGCTGTAAGAAACACATATTTTGGATATTCTACATATAAGTATGTAAATAACTCTATAGGAAATGTCTTACAAATAAGACTTGTGTAATTGCACGGACACACTTACAAAGTGTATCTAAACATTATCTGTCCGCCTGTTTTTCCGTTTATGTCAACACACGTGAGTAAGCATGCATGAAGGCATTCATACATCATGGGTGTGTGTGTGTGTGTGTGTGTGTGTGTGATGTTCGGAACTTCATTGAAAAAATATGTGTTGCTGGCGTGTTATAACTTGGCTCCATTTTGCTGTGTGGTCGAATTCTGGTGATTTCACTTGGAAAACTTAAGAAAGGAAGCCGTCAAGCTGGCTTGCAATTTGTCGGTTCCTCTGAATCCTTAACCTGTTATCAGATGAATACCGCTTATTAAGAAATGTATATAAGACAAAAAATACTGTCGTGGCGACAGTAATTTATAATTATATGTTGACGGTGTTCTTAACATAACATTTAGGCTGGTACACAATCAATAAAGTAAAATGACAAGTATACTTCAACATCTGTTTTCAGATACTGATATGGTTTGCTTTGATGCTGTGCGGCCTGAAGACTTCTACAGCTCAATACGTTGTCCTATTACAACCACTCATGACTGTCTGTGTACCCAAGATAGAGTTATCAACTGCGAGAGTCATGGTTTTGGTGCCATTCCAAGGTTTGTTAACAGTGGGACACAATTCACTATTTTAAAACTAGGAAATAATCGCATAACTAATATACCGGCAGACGCTTTTTCAGGCTTAAGGGTCAAAGAAATTCATTTGGGAAATAATAATATTGACATTATACATCCTTCTGCCTTCCATGGTCTCTATAATGACTTAACCACGTTAGACTTACATGACAATAACCTGACAAAGCTGCCAAGTGAAATTGGGTTGTTGAATGTGCTGACAGATTTAGACGTCTCGAAGAACCCAATAGCAGGCCATTCGGCAGGCTCAGGGCATGGTCACCATACGGGATCAGATGGTCTTGACGCTACTGTCATGAGACAAATCGGTGACACTCTAAAAAAGTTTAGTTTCGGTGATACATCACTTACATCATGGCCTTCTACGCTCACTCATCTTATCGAGCTACAGAATCTGACAGTGTCTGGACTCAGTGCAACATTTCTGCCCGCTGGTTGCTTTCATGGCTTCGAACAAACATTACAGAGTCTGACGATTGAGTATGCGACTCTTCGAGAGGTTCCTCTTTGCATTGCCGACCTTCAGAAACTGGGAGAACTTCATTTAGATCACCTTGCTATTGCTGACCGTTATGGGCAAATCAATTTTAATGATGACAGCATGGTGTCTGCACCGTTCTCCTCACTGAGGAACACACTTCATACATTGAGCTTGGACTACGATGGCTTAACAACATTTCCGGAGAACATTCAAGACCTTGTGAGCTTACATGACATCAGTTTGGATGGAAATGATCTACAATTTGTCAGCGACGAGGCAATACGGCTCTTGATAAACGCCCATGTACAATCGCTCAGTTTGAAAGACTGCAATATCAAGCGCATCCCGGGAGCGATATCGGACCTTGCGGCTCTACAGAATCTGGACTTGTCCTCAAATAACATACGAAGTATTGAAAGTACAGATCTGCACAATCTTCTGAACCTGTTGACGCTGAACTTGAACAGGAACCCTTTGATATACATCTCGGACGAATCCTTCCTTGGACTGAACCACCTTCAAGTAAGAAATATGGCTGCGATTTCTGCAGTTTTTCTTAAAAGCTGTAATCAAGTCAACTTCGTGGGATTATTATATACGATTCCTAAAATAAAGCCTCAACGAAACCCGCGAATATAAGTCAATGGTAACCCCCCCCCCCCCCCCCCCCCCCCCCTTATTTGTGGCCATGATATCCATTATTTAAGAAAAGGGCCGTTTTTATACTATTATAAGTAAACTACTATTAAACTGCGTTCATCATTAAACTTAAATTCGCGGCTTATACCTTGTCCAAAAATTAATTCTTACTAGTATTTTGTACTGAAAAAATCATTAATTTTCGTTGACATTAAATATCGGTGAATCTGAAATAAAGTCAAATTCGTTGGTACACATATTCTTGAGTTCATGTTCAAGGATACCAGAGGTTTATGATATAGATAATTTTCGAGGGGATAAATATTCGTGGATAAAGCCGTCCACGAATTCGACGAAAATTAGTCCTCCACGAAAATTGATGATTCTACAGTATTGGCGTGAAATTGCCTAATCTTCAAATTCACATTAAAGAAACGTTTTTCTTTTCAATGATAACTTTTAGAATGCAATGCGATATGTTGTTGTTTTTTGTTTGTTTGTTTTTCTTTTTTTTTTTCTTCTTTTTTATCTTTGAGCGATTAATTTAATATGTATTCTAAGCATCGAAAACTTATAGTCGCGCATTTTCGGATTAAAAAAAAAACTCATAAGGAAATCGAAGCGCTGCAAAACTTCGAGTATACCAAGCACTGTGCCTTCGTCAATGTACAGTAAGCTCCCTTTGTAATGATATCGCATAGTGCGATGTATCGCTTGTTACGTTATTCGGTTAGATGAATATCTTTATTAGTAAAGTTTACTGTACGCATGGTCTACGTGCTACATTATCGTACACCCGATATAAAGATAAGGTTTTCGTTAAGCTTACGAAGAAAAACACTTTCGCGAAATCAGAGTATTTTATTTTCCAATTTGTCCTTGAAATATCTCAAATTTCTGTAAAATCACTAATTTTCGCCGACATTAAATTTCGCGCATTAAAAAAAAAATAAACGCGGCTTTTATCAAATAGAAAAATAACTTTACGATTTTGAAGCAACTGTTTTTATTTGTCTTTGGTGTGTACATTTTTTTTCACACACGCACTCACATATTATTGAATTCTTCTTCAACAGGACCTGCAACTAGAACACACAAACTTGAAGGACATCTCGCTTTCGTTTATGAACCTTACTAGTCTTCACAAAGTGCAATTGACGGGGTCTCCCATTGACTGCACGTGCGATATAATGTGGATGAAAGCATGGAATGACCAATGCTTTGGTGGCATGTTAGAGGTCGAAGTAAGTATTAGCTATTTACGAAGAATTGAAGAGAGCAGTCAGAAATTTACTTATAATTCTTTATACGGCTTTATATATCATAGGAATCTATTTTACCGTATCCTTATAATCTGAACAATTAGACTTACATTTTTTATGATGATCGTTTCGTGGCTTAGTGTCATTAACCTTTTTAGCAATTTTAGTGTAGGAATCCTAGACACAATTGTGGATATTCATGAATAATATATACACAGGAAACATCGCGAGACAAATCCGTAGTTAAAAGTAAAACCGAATATTTCATATTTATTTACCACAGGTATTTAACACAAAAATATGTCTATGTGTGCCCTATATATACCGAATAAAATATACAATATAATATAGCACATACAGGCATTCGTTGAAGTTAGTGTCAAGATAAGCGTATTTATGGCATTTCAACTTTTTTCCAGGGAGATTGTGACACGATCAAGGAAAACATTAACAAATATATGAAAAATAGACTTGGCGATTGTCCCGGGTATGCCGATCTTCCCAGGATGAACTGCACCAGGGCAAGCAGATCCGCCCGTCATGGTCTTCCCTGAACAGATCGTGCGGAAAACCCCTGACATATCGTTGTATTATTTGCAAAATAAAGATAAAAGCATATAAGATATATTTGTTTTAACTTCTTACTTCACAAATGCATTCTTATTGATAGAGTTGCTTGGGCATATATTTATATCGACAGAGTTTCGGTCACTTCTTATTATATAGCTTATATATAGATTATATATAGATTATAATGGCCATGTCAAGGATACATCGATAGAATCTATATATATCCTTGGCTGCATTTTTTCTGAAGGATACAAGGGGATTTCTTTTGTGACAGCCTAGCTCATTTTACGAATTCATCCCTTGATTATTTTTTTACGTGCACCGATACACGGAAGGCACGTTCCTGGGTGGAACCAGTACTGAATACTCCAGAGTTCCCACAGCAACCCAATTTTGACAGGCATATCTTGAACTTTGGTTTGACGCGGTCCCCGGAGGAAAGATTCGTACTATTGCGCCGGTTAGAGACGGATTATAGATATCCGGTATGGCGAGATACTTCTGTAATTGGTGCACGCGACCCGTCTAGTTCCCGTCCATAAATAGTATCCAAGTATTGAAAATGTTTTAATATTCCAGGGATGTTCATGCTGAAAATGTGTTGAGATGCCTTCAAATTTCAATGTCCATATCCCGAATGATTAAAGCGTTTTCATGTTACAACTTTGGAGTTGGGGGAGGGGGTAAAAGCGGTTTCAAGTTCTCAGGCGATACTGTTGAAGATATATTAAGAAACGACTGGAAGCTTAAACGTAATTTCCAACAAATATTCGGATCTTTAGTGATCAGATCTTCGCCAATGTCCATAAGTGATCTTTAGTGATCAGATCTTCGCCAATGTCCATAAGTTGCCGTTGTTATTCTAGCATGTTGCTACCATTCAAGAAATGGAGTCAATTCATTCTACGAGAAATAAATCTCCAGACCTATTTAACATTAAGGAAAATCCAATACTGAACGAAATGTCAATAATACATACTATATTCATTAACGGCACCTTTAAAGCAGCTCCTTTACAGATGGTCATTGACTAAGAATTCGATTTTTAACCGTATGTTTGTATTACATAAAAATTATCCATCTACAGACGCGTGGTCAACCTATGCAACCATCTGTGACTGTACAAAAAAAAAATATGTGGTTTCCCCATCACAGGAAATACCGTCACAGACGATATTGAAACTCAATTTAGAATTATAAAACTGATATTTAGGTTTTCTACTTCATTTGCTGTCACATTCAACTTCATATGCTGAACTTATGACATCGCTACCATGAACTGATGAAGACGCCATGTTGCGGAACGTGTCACGTGGTACCGCAAGTACCTGCTTCGGGGACACCGTATTCTATATTTTACCGAAGTAGCGAAAATAGCGTTTTCCGGTGTAATGTGGCTCACACTATCCAGAAACAAAGACTTCAACAACGTTAACGAGGGAGAGTAGAAAATTATTTGTTTTTTATCATTATTACTTTTATTCAGATTCTTCCGATCCTTTGTGAACAAGCTGCTTTAAGTAGATCTAATAAAAATGTAAAAAAGAAATTATAAACAAAAAATATAAACATTTTCCGGACGAAGAAGGCGTCTTAAAGTTACAACGATTTGATGATTTCCAGTGGCCCCAGATTCAAGTTATCAATGCTCAAGGTTACACTGTATAAAAATATTGCAATTCTTTAGATATGACAGTTTAAAATATTTCGTAATAAAATAAATCATAAAGAAATCCCAAACTTTACCCAAAATATGGAGATACAGTAATCACTGTTTAGCCTTAAAGGGAGATGATTCACGGTCTTCATGGGAGATAACTATTAAATTATCAGATTATCAGGGGAGCTAATCAAAAGAACTTAATACTCTATAATATCTCTAGGTTTTACTTAGTCCGACATCTTAAGCTTATATAATACTTGCTTTTTTCTTGTGGAAATATTGGCTATCAGGGTGGAAAACCTTAAGGCATTCTTGGATTCTAACATGTCAAATAAGTGCTCAATTTTGTTGGTTTGTTTAGATTTTTCGTCCCATCGACAATATATCAGTCATTTAGAGACGTTGCTTGTTTCGGACAAGAGACTTGCCGCAATACAGAATCACACTACATCTTGTGACCTGTTACCAAATCCAACCACAATAATATTATCTAGTGTCCTGAGCCAACTAGCCCTGTTGACGACTTTGGCATGCCACAACCATTGACTTCCGACCCCCAAGCCGGACGCTCCGGGAAAGGTGTGTCTGTTTTGCAATGACTTAATGATAAGTTAATGGGGCTTCCCAAAAGTGTGTGAACGTGCATCATCTTGCACGTAGTCCTTTTCTAGATAACCTTTTAGTGCTCTTTGTGATGGGTTTAGAAGCCTTATCGCATTTTTAAATGCTTATGTGAAACTCATTGATTTGACATCCCTAAAAACTGAAGTATGTCCTTTACCTGAGCGAATGAAATACAGATATGGTGTACTTTCAAGTAAGGCGGTCATACCTATAAACGAACGGTAAAATTGGATCATCGTGTCCTGTTTTCGAATTCTTCATGCAAAGGTCTAGACATGTTTTTGATTTATTATTTTTTTAGGGGATGAGATATAACTGTCATTTTGGAGACTATGTCTACCTGAGACAGATATAGTGCTGCAAGACTGCAGTATCAAGCCAAACAAATGTGGCATGATACCACACCCAGTCACATTATCCTGAACTATCGTGTATATAAGATGAGAATGTGCTGGTTGCTTTTGAAAACAAACTCATCACCAGGTTGGTCACAGATGTATTTTTACAACGAAAAGAAAAAGTCCAAAGTCTATAGTCCTTATAAAGTTACAAACAATTTTCTATATTTTTCCATTCTGAGATGTAACACTAGACACAGAGAATTTGGAATAAATAATGTTTTATTTATATGTATTTTAAAAGTACAATGCGATGCTCTAATAGACTGTTATTTGTTTTCTTGCATATTTGGCAACTCAAACAGGTTGTTTTTAACATATCTTATAAGAAGAGACACAAAAGTGCTGGAAAGAAAAAATGTACATTGGCAGTTCTAGTCATGAATATAGACCTTATTAGTCAAACATTAAAAGGATTTAAACATCCAATTGTTATTATTATGATTGTCATTATTTCTAGGGAGATATATAGAATTTCAGAAAAAAATGTTAATTTTGTTCTAAATTCACTTACTGAGGGATTTTCATCACACAATATAATTTAAAAATATTTGTGTTTACTTACAAGTATATTTTATACAAAGACACATGCACACGTTCGCGCACGCACACACACGCGCGTACTCAATCTCTTTTCAAAGAGAGAGAGAGAGAGAGAGAACAATATGGGTTTCGTGTTAGCCACGTTTCATTCTCGTGGCAAGATAAGCGTGCATGATTAACATGCTGAAAGTGAAGGACAGGGGATCACAAATGACAAGAAGAGAACCAATAAACCCAATTACATAATAAACATACATTTAAAGCATGGCTTTTGAGCAAGAAAACAATACAACTCTCATGAAACGAGTTTGTTTTGTGCAGTGTCCCCTGTATGCAGCACAACATTGCAGTACGTTTCATTGGTAGCACCACGCCTGCTTCAGGTAGATTTAGCTTCCAAATGCGTGAAGCTTAGTTATGGTAGTCCATCCATCATTAGATGAGATCATGGTCCATCAAGCGATCGTGAGATTTTTATATATAATGCAAGCCTATATAGACTTAGAGCAAAAAGCCTATTATTGCAAGTTAATGGATAATTGTATATTCACTGAGGTCTTTTTAAACATTTGAAGGATAATGATTATAATGATTGATGGACAGCCTTAAAAAGAGACGGAATTATAGCAATAAGCAAATGTATCAGGTCAACAGTCACTTAGAAATGGCCATATACTGTTATACATAACAAAAAAATGGTATTGGAATGAGCATGTTCAATTCATGTGTGTTTCACTCAAATGAAAGTTTGATGGATGGATTACCTAAAACCAAGCAATGACTTGACTTGACTATTTGGGTTTACCGTCGCTTCGACAGTATTTCAGTCACATAGCGACGTCCAGCTAATTACAGGAGGAGGTTGACCCCGAATGCACAGTGCCATCCGGGTAGAGCCACCGGCCTACCGCAAGCCAGCTGGACGGCTTCCTCAAATGAAAATCTGAATGACCCTGCCTGCATTTCTCTACGGCATGAAACATCGTGTCGTCAAACGCCCCTAACGACCGAAATACGGTATGCGGTAGACACCCGTAGTTGATATATTTATTCTTTACCGACGTAGGGTGTTTGACATAAGCTCGAGATCTGCCAAACGCGGCAGTTTGATTATCCGCATTCACAAGAACCACAGCATTCACAGTAAGTTTTTTTAATTATTATTATTTAACTTTATTTCTTTTTAGGTAATACATGCATCATTAAATTGTGATCATGATCCATCGAATGAACGTCGGATTTTTTAAAATAAATGCAAGCCTTTATAGACTTAGAGCAAAATAGCCTATTACTCCAAGTCATTTGATGATTTCATCTGCACTTAAGTCTTTTTTTAGCATTTGAAGGTTTTTAATTATAATTAAAAACTGGATGGATTACCTTAGAGGTTAAGTGTTTTGGTGGGTGTCGTTTTGAGAAAGTTTTTGTTGTTGTTAATGATGATGATAATAAAACAAACGTGGCTATTTTTAAGATAAAGACGTTCATGTGGCATAATAATAGAAAAGACCGACATCGGGTACCAGCTAATAATTTTGTATCCGGCTACCAGCAATTTCCGGGTACTCATTTCCACCCAAAACAATACATTCGATTATTCGAATATTGTAACGTACTCTTGGAAGTAATCGTATTTGTGAGGTCAAAATCGAAATAATTATGAATACGACTTTAGGATATACGTGTAACACAGGAATGGTGATCTATGCGTATTCATATTACTGCTACAGTCCTATTTATTTGCTTATTTCATTTGATTTAAAATAAAATTTCATTATTAATTAATCTTTTCATTTTATCATTTGACACATCCATAAATGCATAATTAATTAATTTATTTTTATTCATTCATTCATTCATTCATTCATTCATTCATTCACTCGTTAATCTATCTATCTTGTTATCTCTGGTACTATATAAAAAGCTAGATTGTAAGCAGTTTTAAATCGAGCAGGCAGATTTTTCAAAGTTACATTCCCGTCCCATAGGAGCAATTTAAAAGTTGCAGTAAATGTCAATATCTGATTTTGAATCTATCTATCTATCTATCTCTATCTATCTATCTATCTACATTGTTTTCAATACAATGTACACAAAAAGTAAAATAGAAGTGTCTTCGCCTTTATTTCCAGATGCAGATTATCGTTCTTGCTCTGATGCTGTTGCTCCCCCTTGTTTATGGACAAGCATGTGTTGACTTCGACTACCAAACTTATGATCAGGCATGCACGTGCTCCAACGACATCATTGACTGTTCCAATAGACAATTAACAAGGGTACCTAAATTTAGACAAGATAACAGATACCACACGTTGCTCCTGAAGAATAATGCCATTGGGTACATCACTGATAGTGCATTCATAAACTTGCAGAAATTGTCTAAAATCAACCTCAGCGGAAACAACATCACCAGCATAAATAGGAATGCATTTGCAGGTCTGGAGAATACGCTATTTAAAGTTATTCTGAGTTCCAACAATTTATACTCTGTCCCATCTGCGTTAAGCAGTCTTTCCAAAATAGAACACCTCGATCTTGCTTATAATCCTATCATCGCGAATGGTTTTGACAATAATGTTATGTACGATATAGGAGACACGTTGGAGAGATTCGACTTCGGAAGCAATGCATTGACAAGCTGGCCGGTAACCTTGCATCATCTGCAGGCACTGGAGTACCTAAACGTCACCGGAGGAACATTTAATACAATACCACCAGGTGCATTCCATGGCTTTGAAGGGACACTGTTTACTCTGTCAATGCAAAACACGAATCTTATCGCACTACCATTGGCCATTGCAAGACTGAGGTATTTGAAGAAGCTGTATATTGATCACAATCATCAAATCAAGGATTCCGGGTTACTAATCCCATCATATGGCCCGCAAACTCTTTTGAAGGATTTGGAGTTCGTGTCCTTTGTTGATGACGACTTAACAGTGTTCCCGTCACTGTTTAAATACCTCAAATCAGTCAGAACAGTGGTGCTTGACTCTAACAGACTTGTGTTCGTCAGTGACGACTCTATTCAATCCGCCGTGGACATGCACATCTCAAACGTCAGCTTAAAAAACTGTTCTCTTTCGAGAGTACCGGGATCTTTATCTAAACTGACGCAACTTACTGCTCTGAACTTAGCAGAAAACAACATCCACAGCCTTGATACCAACGACTTTCAAAACCTTTCCAACCTCACAGAACTTGACCTGACCTACAACCCACTGGAATTTGTAGCCGACAAAGCATTCCAACACTTACCATCCCTTACTTCTCTAGACTTCAGGGGCACACTATTAGGCGCAATTCCTGAATCTATTCGATTTTTAAGGCGGCTCCGGAAAATAGATGTCCCCAATGATGCTATTGAATGCACATGCAACCTAGTTTGGCTCAAACAGTTTAAAGAACATTGCAATAAAGGCCTGCACATAGAGGGTTCGTGTGAGACTATTGTTTCGTCTGTCGAGAACTATTTAGCTCAACATATTGGAACCTGCCCCAACTTCGATAATTCTTACATATGTGAAAGTCATTAAACATGTTTCCAGACGGTAATAAGACTGTGTCGGAATTCGGCAACGAAATATACAGTTAGACACGTTAACACGAATAGCAAAGAGGCTGAAATGTAAAATCGAGTTATCGCATCATACGAGAAATCGCGATACGATAATTGTAACTGAACTATATTTAGAATTCAAATTTCAATTCCTTTTTTTAGAGTTTTTTTTTCGTTTCCATTTTATATTTTTATTAATCATTTAAAAAAAGATGAAACTACATTTTTTTAATTAAGTTAGCTACAAACAGTAACTAAAATAAAATAAAATTAACATGTATCTAAAACAATTGTATTGTCCTTCCATACGAAAACAAGTTATACAACAACTACTGATACTGCTACTACTACTGCTGATATAACTACTACAAGTTGATTAATTACTTATAAAAATGTAACGAATTTTACTCTTTGTAAATTTGTAATTAAAATGTTCTAAAAAATATTTGCATGTATTGACAAACATATTTCTTTATATCAAAATGTATATATATCCTTTTATGACAATATAATAAACTTCAGATAAAGGTTGTGTTTGTTTTTATACCGTATATCAATTCAAATGAACATTTATTTATCAGCAATGTGTGTGTGTGTGTTAAGAAAGAATCTTACGGTGTCTCATGTCTGTGTCCAGTTTCTCTCAATATTTTCTCATTCGTTTGCCAGACATTTCTTTGATTTTATACATATTTTATTCAAGAATGAATAGGATTAAACAACAGGCTAATAGCCTATGCGAACCCTTTCCTTTTACAGGCAATGCGTGTATATTGTGACAAATTCAAAGTAATGCATGCATTATGGAAATATAAAATTTATTATTTAAAAATAAAAAAGAAACATAATATATTGTATTATAAGAAGAAATATCTGACAAAATGTGTGCCTAAAAATACCTCAGTGATGAAATCATTCAATACAAAGCAATCTTTTATCATGCATTAAGAAATAATATCTTGCTAGAAAATAAACGAAGAAAAATAATGGATTATTTTTACTCCGTTGGGTATATGTATACATAAGCACCTATACACGCATAAATTCGTTTAAGTATACATCTTAAACCAAACACACGCACATAAATGCATATGTAGTACATACACACATATGTATACTAATGTGACATAGTGAATCTTAAATTGAAACAAATATAATTATATAAAGACATGTAAATAGTTTGCTTCTATTTCACTTTTAGTTTCACCAGGTTTTGGTGCTGCTTAAGACATTTTAACCGTTAAGAATAATTGACTTAACTTTCTTTACAACGACTTGACAAGAAGTACAGAGCACCTGGTGTGACATTGCACACTTTCATCTCTTGAGCGATTTATTAAGAATATTGCATGATTGCGAAATAAAAGTAATAACTAAATGAAATACATCGCTATGGTTTTTAGTACAGTACGGGTTGTTGTTGAAATATACTGTGTCAGGACATATTGCTGTTTGTAAGCATGGTCGGACACACACGGACATTTCATTCCAGTACTCTCGAGAGCAACGTAATCAGCAGCCGTGGGATATCCGACGATGGTTTGCTACATACATGATGCTAAATATGACATACACTTCAATATTTGCGTGTATGAGGTAAAACGTTTACTGATGAGGTTATATATTTCATATGAAACACTCAGTCCACAACAATATTTAGAATATACACTGTAAAGTTATAAAACCAATTATGCCCTACATTAAGTCTTCCAGTTAAATAGTAATTCATTACACAGAAACACCAATACTTAGGACAATATTTAGCGCTTTCATTGATCGGTTACAAGGTTGAATCAGCTTAATCGATCCAGCATTTACTCAGTGTGGGGGGGGGGTGTCCAACAGAGATATGTTGGACAACTTTGAAATTCATCCGTACGTAGGGCGGGGGTGGGGTGGACTCGAGCCACGCCTTTGACCAATCTATAGAATAAACGTACGTTTGGGTAGGGGGATCGGGGAAAGGGGGTTCCGCGCCTCCTCTTTTTTTAAGATTTTAGGCGACAGGGATTCTTTTCTTCTTTACTCTTGGTAAAATAGCAAAATCCAAGGGAGGCTCACCCCTTTACCCAAACCCCCTTTGTATCCGCGCGTGCTTTAAAAGTTATCACTCAGGTTGTATAGTGCTAAAAGGTTAAACAAAAATATCTTTTAAAATATATGTGGTGTTAATTATTATTATGTAATGTGAGTAGACGGTTATAAGTACGATACATTATCAGTGAAACTTTCATCTTGGAAGTCAAAAACTCGGTACAAAGCGCTATCGGGGAGTAAACATATTGTTATAAAGCGCTCGTCCTTCAGTCATACGGAGATGTGAATAGTCCACAAAAACTTTAAAAAAATGTAAAACGTTTGCCTGAAACAAGTCTCAATGTGCATCAATAGAACGTTTGATAAATTAACTTTTATTTTTCTCAAAGAACTGTATCAGTCAAGAATGTATTTATAATTTCGTGTAAAGTATAATATGTTCAGCTAATAGTCAGTGCGTAACCTCTTCCTGTAAGTATGGAATATCAACCAATGAAAAACACTGAAATACTCATTCGGCACTGTCTTACGTCATCATTCCTAAGTAGGTCAAAAGTGAGTGTGGACAGCTACGCTGAAAAGGAAACGTTTAATCTTGAATTTCCTAATTAATGATGCAAAGGTCATACATAAATTACAATTATCTCTTGATCAAGATTGCTCAACAAATTATGAAACCAAAAAGACAGAGAAACATCTTATGTCCGAACATGTGCCCGAAACCCATTTCATGTACTACGTCGGAAAGACCTTGGTTCGAGGCTCACGATGCAAGTCAGTATGCTAAGCAGGTTCCCGATCTTGTCAATACAAAATACATCTCGTGTCTGGGAACGTTGTTCTTGTTCCGCCGCGATAATATTTCGGTCACAGAGCGGTATCCATGGCAATTAGAAAAGTTTTGGAAAGTTTCCTCGCATGAAAAAAAATATTCGAAAGACTTGATCGGGCCCCTTGGAGTATCACACATGAATTCCTATTGAAACTAAGGAGAATAGTCTATAGTTCGAGTCTGAGTATGAAAATCATTCTTAAGTTGACTATACAAGACCAGAACTCGAAACTACTTAGTCATACTAACTCAATAAATTAAATTACTCTACTGTAAACATTTAATTAACTTATGAGCGGAAGCCACATGATATTTCGAATCCCAAGCGTTTGACATATCTATCCCGCCCGACCGATATCTTTTTTGAATGAAGTTAAAACTGTCTTCATGGGCGTTAACGTAAATGAACACAATGTCATGACATTGTTTTTATTCTCCTTTTTTATTCGGCGGCAGCTCTCTGTATTTGCTACTTACCTAGATATTTCACTTATTCTGACCAGAACTTATCAGATATTTATTTCTAAGCGCACCTGCTTAAAGGCAGTGTTCTAATAGGCTAATGGTCCAGGCTGGTTTATTGAAAACTGGGTGCATAATCAGAGATGCAGACTTATTGCCATCTTATGGTACATCTAGTGACCATATCTTTTCTTAAGAAATTTCTTATTTTAAGTTCCGTCTGTGAATCTTCTTCTGCAAATCAAGTAATTTCAAAATTTCATACAGATAAAATGCTATGATATATTTAGAAATGAAAATTACATCAGAAATGGGGACCAAGGCGTGTCCTCCATTATCTATAGAATCGATAAGACATTTGTCCCTGCAAGTGTTTATTGACAGTATCCATGCGGTCGTGAAAAAGGCTAGTGGTAATAAATCGAATACTAAAATGGTAAATATGTTTCTTAAATTTACTTTTAAATTAGATGATGATAATTATTATTATAACTAAATTATTTTAATTCCATCCTTTGGCTACGTTATACACGTATCATTCACACCTGTACTATAATTAATAGAATGTTTTAGCTTTATTTGCAGAAACATTTCATGCTAATGGTATCATAATGTCTAAAACATTATATAAATAGTAGTTGTTGTTGTTGTGCTAGGATTTACTGTTGCTGCGACAGTATTTCTTTCCTTAATCGACGCCTAGGTGGAGGAAGTCCCCGAGGCATGCGGGAAGACCATCCAACCTACCGCAAGTAAACTGGAGGGATTCCTCAGATGAAAATTCCAAGTGACTTTGACTTGGTCATTAGTAGTTAGAGTAGTTAGTCATAAAAGGATGATGATGAAAATAATATGATTGATACTATGTGCGTGTGAGGATAACAATTCAATTCTTTATTCAATTCACAAGTTACAAAAGTAACAATGAGTGAAATACAAAAACACATTCAAAATATCCGTTCGGTGGGGAGATAGTAATGAGAAGAGAGGGGCCTTTTCACATATAATGTGTTAACCTGCTTTAAATACATAAATTTACATGGAGCCAATATATATACGTTTTCATAATTCTATTAAACATGTTCTAAATTATTCATTTATATTTTATATAGATTGTAACATGAAAAAGAAACATATAGGAAAGAGCGCGATATTTAGGTAATTTGTCGTCATAATGTTAATAACAATACCAAATGAAATTATAATTAAGTATGTGTGTTTGTTGTAAGAAACACATATTCTGGATATTCTACATATAAATATGTAGATAACTCTGTAGGACAGACTTGTGTAATTGCACGGACACACTTACCAAGTGTAAACACTATACAACAATAAATGCTGTCCTCCCGTTTTTTCCGTTTATGTTAACACACGTGAGTAAGCATGCATGAAGGCATTCATACATCATGTGTGTGTGTGTGTGTGTGTGTGTGTGTGTGTGTGTGTTCGGAACCTCATTGAAAGAATATTTGTTGCTGACGTATTATAACTTGGCTCCATTTTGTTGTGTGGTCGAATTCTGATGATTTCAACTCGGAAAACTTAAGTAAGGAAGCCTTCCAGCTGGCTTGCATTTGTCGGTTCCTCTGAATCCTTAACCTGTTATCAGATGAATACCGCTTATAAAGAAATGTATATAAGACTAAAAATACTGTCGTGGCGACAGTAAATTTATATGTTGACGGTATTCTTAATATAACATTAATTTAAGCTGGTGCACAATCAATAAAGTAAAATGACAAGTATACTTCAACATCTGTTTTCAGATACTGATATGGTTTGCTTTGATGCTGTGCGGCCTGAATACTTCTACTGCTCAATTAAATTGTCCTATTAGTGAACGTATGACTGTCTGTGTACCCCAGATGGAGTTATCAACTGCGAGAGTCATGGTTTACAATCCATTCCAAGGTTTGACAACAGTGGGCAAGACCTCACTATTTTAAAACTAGGAAATAATCACATAACTGATATACCGGCAGACGCTTTTTCAGGCTTAAGGGTCAAAGAAATTCATTTGGGAAATAATAATATTGACACTATAAATCCTTCTGCCTTCCATGGTCTCTATGATGTCTTAACAACGTTAGACTTACATGGCAATAACCTGACAAAGCTGCCAAGTGAAATTGGGTTGTTGGATGTGCTGACAGATTTAGACGTCTCGAAGAACCCAATAGCAGGCCATACGGCAGGCTCAAGCCATGGTCATCATACGGGATCAGATGGTCTTGACGCTACTGTCATGAGACAAATCGGTGACACTCTAAAAAAGTTTAGTTTCGGTGATACATCACTTACATCATGGCCTTCTACGCTCACTCATCTTATCGAGCTACAGAATCTCACCGTGTCTGGACTCAGTGCAACATTTCTGCCCGCTGGTTGCTTTCATGGCTTCGAACAAACATTACAGAGTCTGACAATTGAGTATGCGACTCTTCGAGAGGTTCCTCTTTGCATTGCCGACCTTCAGAAACTGGGAGAACTTCATTTAGATCACCTTGCTATTCCTGACCGTTATGGGCAAATCAATTTTAATGATGACAGCATGGTGTCTGCACCGTTCTCCTCACTGAGGAACACACTTCATACATTGAGCTTGGACTACGATGGCTTGACAACATTTCCGGAGAACATACAAGACCTTGTGAGCTTACATGACATCAGTTTGGATGGAAATGATCTACAATTTGTCAGCGACGAGGCAATACGGCTCTTGATAAACGCCAATGTTCAATCGCTCAGTTTGAAAAACTGCAATATCAAGCGCATCCCGGGAGCGATATCGGACCTTGGGGCTCTACAGAATCTGGACTTGTCCTCAAATAACATACGAAGTATTGAAAGTACAGATCTGCACAATCTTCTGAACCTGTTGACGCTGAACTTGAACAGGAACCCTTTGATATACATCTCGGACGAATCCTTCCTTGGACTGAACCACCTTCAAGTAAGAAATATGGCTGCGATTTCTGCTGTTTTTCTTAAAAGCTGTAATCAAGTCAACTTCGTGGGATTATGATATACGATTCTTAAAATAAAGCCTCAACGAAACCCGCGAATATAAGTTAATGGCGACCCCCCCCCCCCTTTTTTTCTTTTTGGCCATGATTTCCATTATTTAAGAAAAGGGACCGTTTTTATACTATCATAACCAAACTACTTTTAACTGCGTTCATCTTAAAATTTAGTTTCGTGGCTTATATCTTGTCCATGAAAATTAATTCTTACTGGTATTTTGTACTGAAAAGTCAATAATTTTCGTTGACATTAAGTGTCGGTGAATCTGAAATAAAGTCAAATTCGTTGGTACATATATTCTTGAGTTCATGTTCAAGGATTCCAGAGGTTTATGCTATGGATAATTTTCGAGGGATAAATATTCGTGATTAAAGCTGTCCACGAATATTTAGTCCCCCACGAAAATTAATGATTCTACAGTATTGGCGTGAAATTGCTTAATCTTTAAATTCACATTTAAAGAAACGTTTTTCTTTTCAATGATAAATTTTAGAATGCAATGTGATATTTTTATGCCCCCCTTCGAAGAAGAGGGGGTATATTGCTTTGCTCATGTCGGTCGGTCGGTCCGTATGTCCGTCGGTCTGTCGGTAGACCAGACCTTGTCCGAGTGATAACTTAAGTTCTATTTGACCTTTAAGTCTCAAACTTCATGTGGTTGTTGCTCATGATTAGTAGATGGCCCCTATCGATTTTGGTGTCATTACCTCAAAGGTCGAGGTCACATGGTCACATGTTGTGTATGTATAATACCAGACATTGTCCGAGTGATAACTTAAGTTCTTTTTGACCTTTAAGTCTCAAACTTCTTGTGGTTGTTGCTCACGATTAGTAGATGACCCCTATCGATTTTGGTGTCATTACCTCAAAGGTCAAGGTCACATGTTGTGTATGTATAATACCAGACCTTGTCCGAGTGATAACTTAAGTTCTATTTGACCTTTAAGTCTCAAACTTCATGTGGTTGTTGCTCATGATTAGTAGATGACCCCTATCGATTTTGGTGTCATTACTTCAAAGGTCAAGGTCACATGTTGTGTATGTATAATATCAGACCTTGCCCGAGTGATAACTTAAGTTCTATTTGACCTTCAAGTCTCAAACTTCTTGTGGTTGTTGCTCACGATTAGTAGATGACCCCTATCGATTTTGGTGTCATTACCTCAAAGGTCAAGGTCACAAGGTCACATGTTGTGTAAGTATAATACCAGACCTTGTCCGAGTGATAACTTAAGTTATATTTGACCTTTAAGTCTCAAACTTCTTATGGTTGTTGCTCACGATTAGTAGATGACCCCTATCGATTTTGGTGTCATTACCTCAAAGGTCAAGGTCACAAGGTCACATGTTGTGTATGTATAATACCAGACCTTGTCCAACATTATGAAGGCAAACTCCTTGCATGTAATATAGCTATATACATATTTTGGCATATGAGGGGGACATATATGTTTTTCTTTTATCTTTGAGCGATTAATTTCATATGTATTCTAAATATAGGTTACTTATAGTCGCGCGTTTTCGGATTAAAAAATCTCAAGGAAATCGAAGCGCTGCAAAACTTCGAGTTTACTAAGCACTGTGCCTTCGTCAATGTACAGTAAGCTCCCTTTATAACGATATCGCATAGTACGATATATCGCTTGTTACGTTATCCGGTTAGATGAATATCGTTATTAGTGAAGTTGAATGTGCGCATGGTCCACGTATAAAGATATAAAGATAAGGATGTTGATAAGCTTACGAAGAAAATCACTTTTTAGAAATCAGAGAATTTTATTTTCCAGTTTGTCCTTGAAATATCGCAAGTTTATTTAAAATTACTAATTTTCACTGACATTAAATTTCGTGGAATGAATTTTGTTGGCACATATTTTCGTGAATTCATGTTCTAGAAAACGCGACTTCTTCAAATAAACATAAATCTTATGATTTTGAAGCAACTGTTTTTTATTTGTCTTTGGTGTGTACATTTTTTTTTGGATTTTCACACACGCACTCATTTATTATTGAATTCTTCAACAGGACCTTCAACTAAAAAACACAAACTTGAAGGACATCTCGCTTTCGTTTATGAACCTTACTAGACTTCAAAAAGTGCAGCTGACGGGGTCTCCCATTGACTGCACGTGCGATATAATGTGGATGAAAGCATGGAATGACCAATGCTTTGGTGGCATGTTAGAGGTCGAAGTAAGTATTAGCTATTTACGAAGATTGAAGAAGCATCAGAAAATTAAATTTATACGGCTTTATATATCATAGGAATCTACGTTAAGAAAATTCATATTTTACCGTATCCTTATAATCTGAACAATTAGACTTACATTTTTTTGATGATCGTTTCGTGGCTTAGTGTCATTAACCTTTTTAGCAATTTTAGTGTAGGAATCCTAGACACAATTGTGGATATTCATGAATAATGTATGCACAGGAAACATCGCGAGACAAATCCGTAGTTAAAAATAAAACCGAATATTTCATATTTATTAAGCCACAGGTATTTAACACAAAAATATGTCTATGTGTGCCCTATATATACCGAATAAAATATACAATATAATATAGCACATACAGGCATTCGTTGAAGTTAGTGTCAAGATAAGCGTATTTATGGCATTTCAACTTTTTTCCAGGGAAGTTGTGACACGATCAAGGACAACATCCAAAACTATATGAATAATAGACTTGACTTATGTCCCGGGTATGCCGATCTTCCTAGGATGGACTGCACCAGGGCAAGCAGATCCGCCCGTCATGGTCTTCCCTCAACGTGAACAGATCGTGCGGAAAACCCCTGACATATCGTTGTATTATTTGCAAAATAAAGACAAAAACATATAAAATATATTTGTTTTAACTTCTTACTTCACAAATGCATTCTTATTGATAAGGTTGCTTGGGCATATATTTATATTGACAGATTTTCGGTCACTTGGGAGTTTATCAACTTCTTATTATATAGCTTATATATAGATTATATATATAGATTATATAATGCCATTATCAAGATACATCGATAGAATCTATATATATCCGATAATCGATAGAATCTATATATCCTCGGCTGCATTTTTTTTTCTGAAGGATACAAAGGGGTTTCTTTTGTGATAGCCTAGCTCATTTTACGAATTCATCCCTTGATTCTGTTACGTGAACCGATACACGGAAGGCACGTTCCTGTGTGGAACCAGTACTGAATACTCCAGAGTTCCCACAGCAACCCAATTTTGACAGGCATATCTTGAACTTTGGTTTGACGCGGTCCCCGGAGGAAAGATTCGTACAATTGCGCCGGTTAGAGACGAATTATAGATATCCGGTATGGCGAAATACTTCTGTAATTGGTGCACGCGACCCGTCTAGTTCCCGTCCATAAATAGTATCCAAGTATTGAAAATGTTTTAATATTCCAGAGATGTTCATGCTGAAAATGTGTTGAGATTCCTTCAAATTTCAATGTCCATATCCCGAATGATTAAAGCGTTTTCATGTTACAGCTTTGGAGTTAGGGGAGGGGGTTAAAGCGTTTTCAAGTTCTCAGGTGATACTGTTGAAGATATATTAAGAAACAACTGGAAGCTTACACGTAATTTCCTACATTTAAAAATTATTCGGATATTTAGTCATCAGATCTTCGCCAATGTCCATAAGTTGCCGTTGTTATACTAGCATGTTGCTACCATTCAAGAAATGGAGTCAATTCATTCTACGAGAAATAAATCTCCAGACCTATTTAACATTAAGGAAAATCCAATACTAAACGATATGTCAATAATACATACTATATTCATTAACGGCACCTTCAAAGCAGCTCGTTTACAGATGGTCATTGACTAAGAATTCGATTTTTAACCGTATGTTTGTATAACGTAAAAATCATCCATCTACAGACGCGTGGTCAACCTATGCAACCATTCGTGACTGTACAAAAATAAATAAATAAAAATATGTGGTTTTCCCATCACAGGAAATACCGTCACAGACGATATTCAAACTTAATTTAGAATTATAAAACCGATACTTAGGTTTTCTACTTCATTTGCTGTCAGTTGGCTGATCACATTCACTCTTCGCGCAAGCGCTAACTTCATATGCTGAACTTATGACATCGCTACCATGAACTGATGAAGACGCCATGTTGCGGAACGTGTCACGTGGTACCGCAAGTACCTGCTTCGGGGACACCGTATTCTATATTTAACCGAAGTAGCGAAAATAGCGTTTTCCGGTGTAATGTGGCTCACACTTTCCGGAAACAAAGACTTCAACAACGTTAACGAGGGAGAGTAGAAAATCATTTGGTTTTTTATCATTATTATTTTTATTTAGATTCTTCCGATCCTCTGTGAACAAGCTGCTTTAAGTAGATCTAATAAAAATGTAAAAAAGAAATTATAAACAAAAAATATAAACATTTTCCAGACGAAGAAAACGTCTTAAAGTTACAACGATTTGATGATTTCCAGTGGCCCCAGATTCAAGTTCTCAATGCTCAAGGTTACACTGTACAAAAAATATTGCAATTCTTTAGATATGACAGTTTAAAATATTTCGTAATTAAATAAATCATAAAGAAATCCCAAACTTTACCGTAGGAAAATGGAGATACAGTAATCACTGTTTAGCCTTAAAGGGAGATGATTCACGGTCTTCATGGGATATAACTATTAAATTATCAGATTATCAGGAGAGCTAATCAAAATAACTTTATGCTATATAATATCTCTTGGTTATACTTAGTCCGACATCTTAAGCTTTAATAATACTTGCTTTTTTGTGGAAATATTGGCTATCAGGGTGGAAAACCTTAAGGCATTCTTTGATTCTAACATGTCAAATAAGTGCCCAATTTTGTTGGTTTGTTTAGATTTTTCGTCCCATCGACAATATATCAGTCACTTAGAGACGTTGCTTGTTTCGGACAAGAGACTTGCCGCAATACAGAATCACGGTACATCTTGTGACCTGTTACCAAATCCAACCACAATAATATTATCTAGTGTCCTGAGCCAACTAGCCCTGTTGACGACTTTGGCATGCCACAACCATTGACTTCCGACCCCCAAGCCGGACGCTCCGGGAACGGTGTGTCTGTTTTGCAATGACTTAATGATAAGTTAATGAGGCTTCCCAGAAGTGTGTGAACGTGCATCATCTTGCACGTAGTCCTTTTCTAGATAACCTTTTAGTGCTCTTTGTGGTGGGTTTAGAAGCCTTATCGCATTTTTAAATGCTTATGTGAAACTCATTGATTTGACATCCCTACAAACTGAAGTATGTCCTTTATCTGAGCGAATGAAATACAGATATGGTGTACTTTCAAGTAAGGCGGTCATACCTATAAACGAACGGTAAAATTGGATCATCGTGTCCTGTTTTCGAATTCTTCATGCAAAGGTCTAGACATGTTTTCGATTTATTATTTTTTAGGGGATGAGATATAACTATCATTTTGGAGACTATGTCTACCTGAGACAGATATAGTGCTGCAAGACTGCAGTATCAAGCCAAACAAATGTGGCATGATACCACACCCAGTCACATTATCCTGAACTATCGTGTATATAAGATGAGAATGTGCTGGTTGTTTTTTTAAACAAACTCATCATCAGGTTGGTCACAAATTTATTTTTTACAACGAAGGGAAAAAGAGAAAGTCCAAAGTCTATAGTCCTTATAAAGTTACAAACAATTTTCTTTATTTTTTTATTCTGAGATGTAACACTGGACACAGAGAATTTTGAATAAATAATGTTTTATTTATATGTATTTTAAAAGTACAATGCGATGCTCTAATAGACTGTTATTTGTTTTCTTGCATATTTGGCAACTCAAACAGGTTGTTTTTAACATATCTTGAAAGACACAAAAGTGCTGGAAAGAAAAAATGTACATTGGCAGTTCTAGTCATGAATATAGAACTTATTAGTCAAACATTAAAAGGATTTAAACATCCAATTGTTATTATTATGATTGTCATTATTCCTAGGGAGATATATAGAATTTCAGAAAAAAAATGTTAATTCTGTTCTAAATTCACTTACTGAGGGATTTTCATCACACAATATAATTTAAAAATATTTGTGTTTACTTTACAAGTTTATTTTATACAAAATTCGCGCACGCACACACACGCGCGCACTCAATCTCTTTTCAAAGAGAGAGAGAGAGAGAGAACAATATGGGTTTCGTGTTAGCCACGTTTCATACTCGTGGCAAGATAAGCGTGCATGATTAACATGCTGAAGGTGAAGGACAGGAGATCACAAATGACAAGAAGATAACCAATAAACCCAATTACATAATAAACATACATTTAAAGCATGGCTTTTGAGCAAGAAAACAATACAACTCTCATGAAACGAGTTTTGTGCAGTGTCCCCTGTATGCAGCACAACATTTCAGTACGTTTCATCGGCAGCACCACGCCTGCTTCAGGTAGATTTAGCTTCCAAATGCGTGAAGCTTCGTTAAGGTAGTCCATCCATCATTAGATGAGATCATGGTCCATCAAGCGATCGTGAGATTTTTATATCAAATGCAAGCCTATATAGACTTAGAGCAAAAAGCCTATTATTCCAAGTCAGTGGAGGTCTTTTTAAACATTTGAAGGATCATAATTATAATGATTGATGGACAGCCTTAAAAAGAGACGGAATTATAGCAATAAGCAAATGTATCAGATGAACAGTAGCTTAGAAATGACCATACACACTGTTTTACATGACAAGAAAATGGTATTGGAAAGATTGTGTTCAATTCATGTGTGTTTCACTCAAATGAAAGTTTGATGGATGGATTAACTAAAACCAAGCAATGACTTGACTTATTTGAGTTTACCGTCGCTTCGACAGTATTTCAGTCATATAGCAACGTCCAGCTAATTACAGGTGGATGAAGACCCCGAATGCACAATGCCATCCTGGTAGAACCACCGATCTACCGCAAGCCAGCTGGAAGGCTTCCTCACATGAAAATCCGAATGACCCTGCCGGGATTCGAACCCACGCGGTGAGGGGGTGAGTGAGTGTTAAAGTCAGCGACTTTACCCTCTCGGCCACAAAGGCCCCAAACCAAGCAATGAATCAAAACAAACCGACTCCATATTAGTGAGTAAAATAACTGAGTCGTTATGAATAAATCGTATTTCTACGTCAAGCCCCAACCCCACCCTACGCCAACACTGCCCATGTAAGTGCAGAATCGCATTCTGAACGCTTAGTATTGCTTTTAGTACACCCGTTTATTCTAACAAGTACAAGTACAAATATAGTGTAGTACATTTAAACTATATCTAATTGTGGGTTTAGAGCCAGAAAATGAAAAAGGTACATTATCCTTGTTGTTTTTTGTTGTTGTTGTTTTTTGTTGTTGTTGTTGTTTTTTGTTGTTTTTTTTGTTGTTTGTTGTTTTGTTGTTGTTTTTTTAGTTCGCTCATTATATATGAATTGTTTCGGAAATTCGAAAATTGGAAATGGTCTCTGTAAGGTGTGAAATTATGCTACTTCTCTACGGCATGAAGCATCGTGTAGTCAAACGCCTTAACGACCGAAATACTATTGGTGGGAGAATAACCTCAAAACAATCAAGCAAACAAATAACAGCAAGGTAAGGCTTATAAAATCATAAGTCAATCAAAAATGAAACAAAAGGTAGTGACTGTGAATCAACAATATTTTGAAAGCACAATGACTACGTTGTCCTTCTTGTTATAGATGTCGTTTATAAATCTCCCTTGGTCATGGGTTACATTATATTGTTTGTCATCCTATACATTTTTGGGCCCTATTCGGTTGTATTGTTTTGCCTTTCCAGGTACATGTACAATGTTTAGCCCTGTATTGGTTAGATGCGTGACTTGTTTTGTGGTCTTTGCGATGGCACATTACATATTTTTAATATAGTGCTCTTATGGCGCAAATGTTAATAAAATGCTCTGATTGTAAACCTATGTTTCCCAACACACTCACTTGTATGCGCAACACCGGCAATGCCTGTAATCTTTCACTCTATATATTCAACAAAAATCGAAACTTTTCTTATCTTAAAAAGTGTTTGCATTAAAATGGACAGTTGCATAAATCTAAAGAAAAATTATTTTACAAGGTAACACCCAGGTATGTTAATTAAGGTCATTTCATAAGACTAAGAGGCTCCGATTCAAAAGTAGCAATTTCACTATAACACTTTTAATGGACATACAACTTTTTGGATAAACTTTTTCTTTAGATTTAAATCAAAGATTTGGTTAAGTAAAGGATGGTTGTTAAATTTGAAAGCACAATGACTACGTTGCTCTCCTTGTCATAGAGGTCCTTTATAAATCTCCCTTGGTCATGTGTTACATTATGTTGTTTGTCACCCTATATACTCAAATCGGTTGGACATGTACTACAGAAGTTATAGTCATTTCAATTTCGAGATACCTGGGAAAGACATGGAAATGGAAAGCTTCTTTTTTGGTTCAGTATATTAAATATTAAATATGTTAAATTCAGTGCATGATTAAATATAGTTATAATAATATAGCTTGCTATGTAAAATGCGAAAAAGAAAACAAAAATGTTCTCCACTCCCATCATTATGTCATTACCAAAACCAAAAATAACTTGCATATCTCTATTTTGCTTAAGGTAATTCATTCATTATTAAATTGTGATCATCAAGTGATCAGTAAATGCTCGTTTTAAGCACTTGAAGGACGCTGCTTATAATTTAAAGGCGAGTGGATTTCCTTACAACACAAAATGAGTTTTGTTACATTTGCAATCAGGGTTATATGGTATTACATAAGGTACATATACACAAATCTAGGTGGCTGTGGGGTTAGAGTGTCCATCTCGACATCTGAAGATCGTGGTTTCGATCCCCGGCCGCTACATATCAAAGCCTTAAAAACGGAATTTATTTGATAGCTCACTTGCTTGAGGCACAGAATATAAGGGTAGTTCCAGGATTGGTCATAATAATGTGATAATGTGACTGGGTGTGGTATCATGCCAGATGTCTATATGTAACGGCGTGATATCGCAGAGTGGCAGCACTATATCTGTAGACATCGTCTCCAAATGACTGATATACTGTCGGTGGGACGTTAAACCCAAGAAACAAACAACAAACATATGGTATAGGGATTTAAGCATAGATTGGCATTTTTAGAGGTTGTGAAAAATATATACCAGAGCAATAATACTCAAGTCAAACAAAATATCGATATAATTGTTGAACATCAAGAAACAGAGATCCATTACTACGCGTTCTATGATAAAATTTCAACCAAATGTGTTTTAACGAGACCTGATCAAAACATATCCATTATTACGCGCTTACATAGTTTCAAGATCATGATTTCCAATATAATGCAGTTTGCTGAGAGTCCAAGAGAATGCAGGTTGGGCTGGCATGCAGTAAATTATGTCAGCAGTATACGTAGTTAGATAAGGTTGGAATGCTAACAGACGGTTTCCTGGCCTTTGTCTGATACTTCCTTTTAGAGTTCAGATCATTCCGCGAAAGGGTGTGTCTACTGCATACGTGATATAGGATCAGATAACAAGTTCGTGAATGCGCATGCGCATGTATTTCGAAACTTTTTAAACAGTTTTTGTAACTGACATATTGCAATAATTCCCTTTCTGTAAACAATGGAGATTTATTGGATGTAATGAATTATATACATTTTTAATGCATAAGAAGAGAAGTCTTTATTAAGTTCGATTTAAAGATGCCGATTGTAAATCATCAACTGAATAAAGGAGATAATCGAAGATAACATCTTTAGAATCATTCCTATTTCAATACTTTCATTTGAAATTTTGAAATTTGATGTTGCGTATTACAATTGTGTGGCCTTTTACCCTGTGTGCGTGTAGTTACGATTGTATATCTTGTATATTTGTATTTCTTATTTTATTCACTTCGTATGTGAATATAAGCTTAATGATGAAATAAAAGTTGAAGTTTTATATTTGGAATATCAATACATGTAGTTGAACATACACTTAACAAAACTTGTAGTACTCCGATTTCAAACTTGTAAAGCAGATATATTTTCCAAAACATTTGCCCAGTAAATATTAAAATGTGCATTGGCTCAATCTGTTGTCTGCTTGAATAATTCAATTCCAATTAATGAACGTGAATGTTTTCACTGTAATGTGCTTGAAGACGAATATCATTTTATTTTACAATGTGGTCTGTATAATGAATTAAGGAATAAATATATACCTAGATATTATAGAATACGTCCTAATATGGTTAAGATGATAGAATTGGTAAATAGCCTAAGTGAGACAGTCTTAAAACGTCTTGGTATTTTCATTTCTAAAGCGTTTCAAATGAGGAATGAAATGCGTTATACTTAATGATGACTTAGCATATGTTTTCAGTAATTTTATACGTCAAAATGTTTTGTAATTTATACGTTTTATTGGTAATAGTTTCTATATTATACTCATACTTTATGTTAAGACATTACTTGTACCTAAAATAATCATACTTAAAGGCACGATTACATAATGTTTAATGTAGTTTATATATTAAGACTGAGATTACAATATGCATATTGAATTCGCAGTTTTTGATAATACTACACGTGAAAGTATCATGATATAATGCAGGTAAGTTTTATGCTCATTGATCCTTTGGATTTTGATGTTATTTTCTGTTGTTACATGTAATTAATAATAATATGTGCAGACCCGGATCCAGAATTTTTCCACTGGGGGGGCAAGTCTGAATGTGATGTGAGTGCTAGGGGGGATCCGGGGGCATGCTTCCCTGGAAAAAAAAAGGTTTTTATTGTGATGGAGATGCATTCTGAAGAGTATCTGGGGATACAAGTGAAAGTTTTTATGTGCTTTTCTTTTTTTTTTTTTCTTTTTTTTTTTTTTTGAAACTTGAAGACCATGGATCTAATGCCAAGGTCCCACTGGAGAAAAATCATTGGCATTGTGGAAATACACAAATTTTCTCCCGATGGCATCAGATGTTTGAGCCCAAAAGATGGAGCAGTCCTATGAGAAATTTGGGATTGGTCCGTTGAAACGTTCACTGATGTTTCGGTTATGGTACAATGGCCTTGTATTATCGGGGATGGCTCCAGATGCTCGTGAAATTTATCCGATGATCGGGGAAGGTGAATCGGAGCTTCATCGAACTTGAAACATCATCGGGGGAATATCCCCGTAGATTAGGGGATGTATCATTTTATCGAACCATCCTAGGTGCCTCGGGAAGATTATGGAGATTAT
>CM037793.1:26873496-26923496 GCA_021229015.1 Solen grandis | reverse complement strand
TTATTTGAACGACCTTTTAAAATATAATTGACATTCATTTAAATATATTTTTAAAATAGTGAAAGACACGTCATTTTGACATGTATTTGTTAACATTTTCTTTAAAAAAGAAAAAAAATGGTTAATTTCAAATTACATCCAGTATTCATTTAAGTTATGAAATGCTTAAGCTTTTAAAGGCATATACATTCAAGCATACACTGATGTTTATCGAAAAATGGACATATTCACTTTTAACATATTTACAAAACACTATAATCGAAGATTTCACGCCTTAACTTCGATATGATTCTTTTTGCTCCATCCGTCTTAACTAAATAACATATAATATTGTAATTGTGTTTTACCGTGACTACAAATAAAGCTAATATCCGATATAATTGTATAATTGTAAAGAAAAAGCATACATCAAATTCATAATCTTTAGTATTTAGGCCAAATTGAAATATTCGATTTCATTAGCACCCAACTCCTCCTGTGTTATGAACGCAACTGTGTACCTTCTTGTCCCATAACAATTCATTAGGACAGCTAAGCACCTTCTCCTTGCCAAACTGACACTGTATGAATTTGGAACAATCATACGGATGGGGGAAGTAGCCATCGTTCTTTCCCTCACAAGGTTTAGTGTCGGGACAGATTAGGTCCTTATTCTTTGGGAAGATACAGGCGTTGCTTACGGGATCAAAGACGAGAGTAGGAGCACACGCCATGTTCATGACTTTTCCGTTAACACATTGGATAAATAGGGCACAGTCCTTAGGATGCGGGTATAAATTACTATCCGTGTCAGTTGTGCAGGGATCCGCCGGGTACTCTGAAATGAAAGTCAAAGGTAACTGTATGTTACAAAATAGACATCCATTATATATTCATGTGTGATGGATAGTTTGTCATAATACCAAGTTTCCTTTGGTTACTTTTTTGTTGTGTTCAACGCCCCACCGACAGGATTCTAAGCTTTGGGGTCTTTTGTCTGCATGGAACTCTTCAAATAATGCATCACTATGGAATCGCAGCGTACACACCAGGTGTTCACATTATCCTGACACATGGGGGTGGGGTGGGGGGGGGGGGACAACTCCTCGACCAACCTTGTTAGGTTCAGCGCCAAACTAGGGAAACAACCTTACAGCGATTGTATGTCAAAGTCGAGGATCAAACTAAATACTTCCTTTAACTACTCGACCAATAGAACCGATGTCGGAACTCTGATGTCATGATTTGATAAATCATATGCATTTATTTTCTTTTATTAGATGTGCTCTTCTTTCGAAACGCAAGCATTGCTTCTTATTATATGTCATTTTCCACTAATTTACACATATATAAAATATCTATATCTTACATATTTCATAAACAATCAAAACAACTCTTTACAGATATGTCGGCAAAACTTGCATTTGTCATGGAAAACCCCAATTTTAAAGCCATTATATTGTAAACGATTGTACAGCCGCCATATTGTTATCATAATCGAGACAGAGCACATACATTTACTTCCATCAGAAAATGGCGGCTGTACAAACGCTTACGATGTAGAGACTTTACAATTCCTGTTTTTCCTTGACAAAGGCAAGCTTTGCCTAAATAAATTTTGCTAAATTAACATTATTTTTATTGAATTATGTCCCCATGGAAATGTACATATACATATATTAAACATATGAATATTCATACCTGGCCGTCCTTCAAAACTCCCGGCGATTGCAGATAGGGAGGCATCTAGAACCGAATTTGTGGAGGTCGTTGAGGATCGAGTTGTTTCCAGGATAAAATCAAAGTCTGAACTTGTGGAGGAAAATTCTGTAGATGACGTTTTTGGGGCCATAGTTGTAGTGGGTGGAGCATGGGTTGTGGGGCGAGGCGGGGCTTTACTGGCATCAGGGCATTGAACGTTTGGCATAAACCTGAATAAGAAATGTTAATTTTTATGTAAAAAAAGTAACCATTTACGTTGTTGAACAATTAAGAGACGATGGAATCATCTTAAACCTAGGAAGAATTATATTAAGTTTCACGTTAAATCTATTTGATTAATATTTGATTGATTTATTTTTAGCCCATGTACAAGGTACTAGACTTTGTCGCTATGTAATTACTTTGCATGGATAAAGGACTCATTCCCTAGTGTGTCAATTACTTAATTAGTCATGAAAGGATAATAACAAAATATACATTTATAATATATATATATATATTATAATATATATATATATATCAGACTGTTTCATTAACAATATACACTAACAATAGGCAATTATGTATCATTTGGCTTTAGAACAATTTAGATTGATAAAGTGGTTTTGGCGTCCACTTGATTTGATATGTATCTAAGGTACTAAGATATGTCAAGTCTTATTGAGCCATATACATTTATTTATTTTATAATAGTTATACATTATTTAAGTATTCTAGATAGTAATGAAACGAGACCATCTATCTTATAAACAAAAACAAATATCTGTTTAAAAAGAAAACTTTGATAAGGAATGTATATGAATAGTATTAAAAGTAGTGAAACTGTTCACAATACCTTAAATACATTCATTGTAACGAACAGATATATCTTGAAAACACTTTGTATTTTCTTTGTGAAAACGGTAGAAAGAAATATGCGATAAATAAAGTAATCCATTCAGTTTCAGTTTGAGGTTATTATGAAAATAAACAGTGTATGACGATCTGTCATATTTTTATACGTCATATTTATGATTTTTTAAATGAATAATTGCAGGCTAATGTTGTTAAATTCACATTTATTCTTCATTTAAACACTATGGTACAATTTAATCATTGTAAATGTCTTGATGCAGAATGTACAATTAGACGAAAAACGCGTATTTTGATATATAAATGGTATTTATTTTGAAAATATGAATATGGTATGAAATTAATGGATCTGAATTTATAGCATATTAAAACGGAAAAGGAAATACAAGTAAAATTAATGATATATATAAGTTGTTTCGATTCACTCCAACAATCATAAAAAATTGTACAAATCGTGCAACAAACCACCGTCCAAAGTAACAGCTGAAAGTTTCAATAAAACAAGAGAAAATGGAGAAATGCAGCCAGCTTTATCTGATAGGTTATGCTTTGTGCGCTCCTACTTTTCGTTAGCTAACGGATAAGATAGGCTTATTTTTGAGTAAAATTTATATCGCACGTTGGCTATTATTGACTGATGGTATATGAACTATTGAAGTTTCATTGCTATGCAGACTGTGTAGAATCTGACCTAAGGCATTGCATGAGCAAACAGAGAAAACTCTAGAGATAACTCTGTACAGGATGGTACTTCAGACAACAAAATACAGAATATGATAGGATCGTAAGATAGTGTTCAGTCTTATTTATTTATTAATCTATTTGTAATTTTAGATCAATTTATCACATATGCAAATAAAAACGGAAACAAGATTTAATTAAGCATTCCATAAAAATCAGATTTATCAATATTGTTTTAAAATATTTTATAATGTTTCATGTTAACGAGCAATGTTTTCAATCTCCACACTATATCGAGAAATATTATGTTTAATATACTGTAGAAATTTACCTCTGTACATTTATGTTCTTGTATCGAAAGGTCGTGGGTTCGATTCCCGGCAGTGACATTCCAATGTCGTAAAACTGGTACTGGTATAGCTCTCGTGCTTGGCGCTCAGAATATAAGGGAAGTTCAAGCACTGATAGGCCTCGTGTCATGATAATGTGACTGGGTGTGGTATCATGCCACATGTGTAAAGCGTAATACTGCAGTGTGGCAGCACTATATCTGTCTCAAGCAGACGTAGTCTCCAATAGACTGAAATACTGTACAGCCCATATCCAAGCAAACAATACTGTTCGCGGATATATATACAGTGAATCTGTAGTTTAAACTTTGATATCGATTGGGAAATAAGTTCTCACAACTTTTCCTGATCTCTCTCGACGTTTCCTGGATTGGACCAGTACCTAGCGCCCGGAAAGGTCATGAAACCTTCTTACCCTCCCTCAACGAGGTTGGAGCCTACAACCTTCAGATCCGCTGTCGATTACCATGGCGATCTTATGACTGCACTATGTTTTGTATGTAACGAGATACTTTATGTATATGTTACTAATGATAGCAATGAAAAATATATGTATTTATTTTAAGTCTACCTGGAGACACAAGTAAGTTCCTTCCAGTGATAGAGAAGGCCTGGTGTACACGTGTGTTCTATAGTATCACCATTGGTACATTGGAAAAACATGTCGCACCTCGTTGGATGAGGAAAATATGTTCCTTCGTGGTCTTTACATGGCTCCCATAGGTAAACTGTGATTTAAAAATAAACATATATGTATTAAAATATACATCAAAGGTAATGAGGTAAAAGAAATGTACAACATCACTATCAGTATTTTAATAAGTCAAATTTCCAAATTGAATAAAGCAAAATCTTGTCATTGGGAAATATTTCAGAAAAGACATATTTCTGTAATTCATTATCGATAAACATGTATACAGGACACGTGCGTTTTGACTTATGTACTTAGCAAATATTCGGGTTAAAGTAGTTAGCTTTAGGATTTCTAAGACTAATTCTATTGAAAAATCGCCATCTTGTACAGCCACGTAATATTGGTTTGTTCATATACCTATGCCATGTAACGATATTAGACTAATTGAAATATTCAGTTATTATGTGTACTAGATAATTCATATTTATGAATAAATATTCATATTTTACATATCAACACCAACAATAAGTTTTAAGTTGCAATGTGTTAAAAAATAATACTGGTATGGCTCCTTTGCTTAGCCTTCAGTATGTAAGGCAGTTCCAGGGCTGAATGGCCCGGTATAAGGATAATGTGACTAGGTGTGGTATCATACCACATGTCTACAGCGTAAAACTGCAGTGTGACTGTGGCAGCACTATATCTTTCTCAAATAGACATAGTCTCCAAATAACTAAACTACTGTCGGCAGGATGTTAAACCTAATAAACATACATAATGCTGTAAAGATTAATAAAATACCTGGTTTATCAGAAGGGGGGATTTTCTTTCCCGTGTCACGATTTGTGGGGATTGGCGTTTTTGTACTCGCTGTCGTTAAAAAGAAATCAAAACTACATTAACATCATGTAACTTATCATTTACTAACAAAATGGATTTGAAAAGCTTCTGAAATTACCTTCATATATCACTTGAAAGCCAAGTTATAAATGAGAAAATGTATGTAAAACATGTGTGGAATTCATTGAAATAGTGTAAAAGATTAAAAAATATAAAAAAGGACCGCTGTCTGTTCGTCAAGTAATTAAAATTAAAAAGAGAACTGAATCATATCTTATTTATCTTTTTAATGTTACGAATTGTCAAAGAGTTTGTATGAATGTAATCTATTTTAAAATCACAAATAAGATACTATGAAATACGCGTTGAGTTGTTACAAATTAGTGTAGCATCTATAATCATTAAAACAGAAGGTAAACCTTGACTCAGAAGTTACACACCTTTAGTTGGTGCCTTTGCTTTTATTGGTTTCAATGTTGTTTTCAATGGCTTTACAGTCGTTGGTTTAGGCGGCGCTATCTTCTTGTTGAATGTTTCTGGTTCCATTCTCCGCTCTATTGAGACCTTGACTGAGTCCAGCTCTAGTTCAAACTTATCAACCACAGCAAGAGTTTCTGTTTCATTTTTAATCTTCGTTGCCGACGTCTCAATAACAGCGACAATTTGTGATTTAGATGCTTCTTTTTCCACAAAGAATAAGGTGAAATTAATGAATCTGTTTCTGTAAAGGCAACCACACAATATGTTACAGAGGAGTGATAAAACCTACAACTTTAATCATACATATTCCGTCTATTTTAGAAATAGTTCTGATATCCACCATACATGTTCCAATGTTCTCCACAAATACTTGAGTACAATCTTAGTAGTATATTTAAGTATCTGCTCAATTTTGATCTTGAGTATAATACTTTAGCGTTGTTTTTTGAACCGAAAATTAAACCCACAAAAAAAAAAACATTCCTTTATATGTGTTCCTCATGAGTCTCTAAATGGTCATTTCTCCTGTAATATGCATACATACAGTACGGCTTGGAATTTCACACCATTCCTTTACATACCAATTTTTTGCTTAAATGCAAAAATCTCATAATCTTTGATATAATTTTTGAGATTTCAAGAAATAAATATATTCAAAAATAATTTTAAAAAAAAAATATTGTAAATCAAATTTTCAAAGCATTTACAATCCTTAAAAAAATATCAATATTTCAATAGTGTCGTTTTGATTAATAGTTTTAGTGTGAAATTGTGAATGTAATTCGTGAATTTGGATTCTGGCCCTCTAAGTCTTATGAATGGAAGAAAGAAATTAAATATGTTCCCTAATTACTTAAACATGAATCTTGGAATATATATATTCAGTAGCATGAAATAATACAACAGAATAAATTAATTTTAGTAGAAGAATAATTCTTTTTAAGGTAAGTTAAAATGCTTTTTGGTTGAGTATTTAATATCGACGATGCTTACTTGATAGACAGCACTTCACATCCACGATAGCTGTTTTTAAACTGGCTTTTGGTGTAGAATATATCCATCTGAAAATAAACAACACCATAGTAACTGTTATATTCGTTACATATGTCACACCTAACACCATGTTCAGTTTCTATGCCCGCCATTTGATTGAATCAAACTTCAACACCCACTTGGACAATAAATCTTAAGTTATCACTTGGACAGTAAATTTTAAGTTATCACTTGGACAGTAAATCTTAAGTTATCACTCGGACAGTAAATTTTAAGTTATCACTTGGACAGTAAATTTTAAGTTATCACTTGGACAGTAAATCTTAAGTTATCACTTGGACAGTAAATCTTAAGTTATCACTCGGACAGTAAATTTTAAGTTATCAATGGACATAAATTTTAAGTTATCACTTGGACAGTAATTTTATTTATCATCGACGAACAGGTAACATTTTTAAGTTATTAAGTTATCACTTGGACAGTAAATTTTATGTTATCACTCGCACAGTAAATCTTAAGTTATCACTCGCAAAGTAAATCTTAAGTTATCACTTGACAGTAATTATGTATTCACTGAACAGTAATTATGTTTCCATTTGGACAGTAGAAATTAAACAATTTATGTTGATATAAGTTATATCTGTTGTTTGACTCTCTGACTTCCTGACTGTCCATTTACGTGTCGCGTGACCATTTGTTTAGAAATTATTTAACGTTGTGTCCTAGTGATATAGTAAAAAATGTATCATTTCACTTTCTCACATATGCTTTTTGTAGGAATAAAAGCGATATCAAATAGAAATTAAACAATTTATGTTGATATAAGTATGTATTGTGCTTTATAGATGTGACAAACTTCGAAAATGATATACACATGAAAATTTATAGATTAATTATTGATATCAAATGAGAAAAAAAAAACGGACAGAAGTTATCACTAGGACAGTACATATTCAGTTATCACTCGAACAATGCATTTTATGTTCTTACTCGGACAATGCATTTTATGTTCTTACTCGGACAATGCATTTTATGTTCTTACTCGGACAATGCATTTTATGTTCTTACTCGGACAATGTATGTTATGTTCTTACTCGGACAATGTATGTTATGTTCTTACTCGGACAATGCATGTTATGTTCTTACTCGGACAATGTATGTTATGTTCTTACTCGGACAATGTATGTTATGTTGACACTAGGACAATGTATGTTATGTTCTTACTCGGACAATGTATGTTATGTTCTTACTCGGACAATGTATGTTATGTTGACACTAGGACAATGTATGTTATGTTCTTACTCGGACAATGTATGTTATGTTCTTACTCGGACAATGTATGTTATGTTGACACTAGGACAATGTATGTTATGTTGACACTAGGACAATGTATGTTATGTTGACACTAGGACAATGTATGTTATGTTCTTACTCGGACACTGTATTTTATGTTCTTACTCGGACAATGTATGTTATGTTGACACTCGGACAATGTATGTTATGTTCTTACTCGGACAATGTATGTTATGTTCTTACTCGGACAATGTATGTTATGTTGACACTAGGACACTAGTCAACGCCCCATTTTGACTACTACAAATTCGTCACCTACTATTTATAAGAAACATTTAATAGCACGCATGATTAGATCTTTAGTTACAAAATTGGTCTGCTGAATGAGCAAATCAAGGAGTCTGCTCTTTTTCAAAGGAGGAATAATGATAATAATATTAATAATGATAACAATATTAATAATGATAATAATAATTAATGTTTGTAGCAGCTAGTTGGTAGAAGCATTCACTTTCTAGTGCTTCTCTGTACCAGTGTACATACCTATTGTCTTATATATGAAAGATTGATTATAAAATACACGTCAGATTATTGTAGGATATAACATATATACAAGATGCAGAGGAAAATATGCACCTTATTTTTTTCTGTTTTATTGTCGTGATAAGTATGTTATGCAGTACAATTACATAAAGCAAAACTATTTAACAAATTGTCAACTAGTGTAAATCTCACAAAAGCACGTAACAAATTGTCAAATTCTCGCAAGGTCACGTTATCATATTCCTATATGAAAGTAAATTGTATCTTAAAATAGAACATTACAATATCTTCAAAACGAGCTTATGTTTTAAATGTATTAAAATAAGTCAAGAAATAAAAATGTTTTATGTGAATTAGAAACATTGCCTGCATGATGATAACCACGTAAAATGTGTTACCGTACACGGGTTGAATTTAAATAAAAAATAAAGGATATTTTTTAAAAATAAATCAAACTAAAAACTATTCCTTGCATTAAAAATAATATCTTATAATATGGTTAATTTTTCCTCTGTGATTTTCCATACCTTTTTTGATAGTTTGCAATATTCAATGAGTTGTTGTGTTACTAAACAACATTTTCCAGTGACTTTAACAGGAGTATCCTATCTTTGTTTAATATGCCTTTAATATATAACGTATTCGTATAGATTTTTAAGGTAAAAATAGAAAATATTTTGTTCCATTAGATGAAATGGAAAATACACACAGGAGAAAATTAAATCTTCAAAAGAAGACAAATAACGTGATCTGCTGATCTTTATCTTAATTCTGTGCTAGATAGTAAAATCCCGAGTTGCGATGGGATTGAATATATTCGAATTTGATACAAATGCGTGTCATGACAATCTATAAAGGATTGACCATGCTTTAAAGTTTCAGGAAGTATCAGCATTTTCTTAACAAAAGAAATTTTGTCTTAACTCTTGAATGAAAATTGCATCTCCGTTTAATAATAAGAATGTATTCTCAGTGTTATATGATATACAATCTATAGTTAAAGATACAAAAATAATAACAGAAAATAAATGAAAATGATAAAAAAAATCAAACTTATATTTAGTGGTCATATTTTCGAGACGCGAAATAACAATGGTATCCGTTTCAAACAAATAGTATGTATTAGCATTACAGCAGTAATGTATGTATTAGCAATACAGCAGTAATGTATGTATTAGCAATACAGCAGTAAAGTATGTATTAGCAATACAGCAGTAATGTATGTATTAGCATTACAGCAGTAATGTATGTATTAGCAATACAGCAGTAATGTATGTATTAGCAATACAGCAGTGATGTATGTATTAGCAATACAGCAGTATTGTGTGTATTAGCAATACAGCAGTAATGTATGTATTAGCATTACAGCAGTAATGTATGTATTAGCAATACAACAGTTATGTATGTATTAGCAATACAGCAGTAATGTATGTATTAGCATTACAGCAGTAATGTATGTATTAGCAATACAGCAGTAATGTATGTATTAGCAATACAGCTGTAATGTATGTATTAGCAATACAGCAGTAATGTATGTATTAGCATTACAGCAGTAATGTATGTATTAGCAATACAGCAGTAATGTATGTATTAGCAATACAGCAGTAATGTATGTATTAGCATTACAGCAGTAATGCATGTATTAGCAATACATCAGTAATGTATGTACTAGCATTATGTATGTATTAGCATTACAGCAGTAATGTATGTATTAGCATACAGCAGTAATGTATGTATTAGCATTACAGCAGTAATGCATCCCCTTGCATAAACAGAATGCGCAATTTGTAAAACAACTTCGTATACTTCCAATATAGACTAGACCACGACATTGTGATGTAGACCTCAAATTTGAGACATCGCTGCATTAAAAAAGAATGTGTCGAAATTGATTGCACGGTAGTGATGAATTTTCTCCAGCTGAACTTTATAACTCGACTACAATTCATGACCGCAAATGCATCTTTTAGTGATGAATTGGGCTATTCTTGTGACTAAAATGTTTAATTTATCCAAATGAATTTAATAGTTTAGTGTTTAAATTTGTTAAGCAATGTCTTACACAATATCGCTTTTGCCATCCGGACTGCATTTCTCTGTGTAAACGCATTTAGGCGTTAGAAAACTTTGAATCTTGATCATCTCGAAATCTTAATATCTGTTGCCCATCTTAAGTTTTTGTATGATATGATTATATGAATCGATATTCGGGGACATACTTGTATTGTCTTGGCTGTCAAATAGTGGAATATCTGTTTTCTTTACTATACATTGATGGTGATATTTCACTGCACACGATCCATTTTGTTCAGCATGCCAGAGAGAGAGAGAGAGAGAGAGAGAGAGAGAGAGAGGGGGGGGGAGTATTGCATATAAGAAGATACTCCTGGGGATTAAAATTTCCAGCGACCCACCAACAGTATTTCAGTCATTTGGAGACGATGTCTACTTGAGACTGCAGTATCACGCCGTAGACATGTGACATGATACCACACTCAGTTACATTATCCTGACACCGGGCCAACCATTCCTGCAACTACCCTTATATGGTGAGCGCCAAGCAAAGGAGCTATACAGTACCATTTTTTATGACTTTGGTATGTCGCGGCCGGGGATCGAACCCACTACCTCCCGCTCCCGAGGCGGACGCTCTAACCACTCGGCCAACGGGGACGGTCCCTTTGACATAAAGCCATTGTTTTATAATGCTTCTCGTACGAGTACTTTATAAATTGTCATTCTTATTCTGCGTATATTTAATGCGTCTTAACTTATGAATGTATATGAATGTATTTTGATATATGTTTATTTAATGGAATAATGGAATGATACCTTTGGAATGGTGGTAGAATACAATACCTGTTTACAGTATGTTGATGATAATTCCGTAAACTCCTGTGAAGATAGATTGTCGATGTTTTCGTTGTACCCGGCGTGTCGAATCTTCATGGCCAGATTGGCAGTCAACACATCTTTGATAAAATTGTTATAGACACATCATCATCAACAACAAGCAGAACAATAATAAAAATAATAAAAGCAACAAAGATAACAGACCAGTAATCTAATTACATATACTCGTAAACAACAGACATGATACATTTTGCATGTAACCGGTGGATGGAGATCAATCAATCAATCAATCAATCAATCAATCAATCAATCAATCAATGTTTTATAATTGATATAAAAAAAATCAATTAAAAAAGGAATTAAAAAAAAAATTAAATATTGTATAATAAGTATATATAAACAAAATATACGTACCGACTTTTTCTTGTAATTCTTGCTTTTCTGAAAAGTGAAACAAAAAATTGTTGTGAAAACAACATTTTTATGTTAATTATCTAATCAAAATAATCAAAATTAACCAAAAAGAAAATGAAAATAACGCAAATATGTCTATAGTATAAATATATGGTTTATTTAGCCTGTCTAAATATGTCATGCGAATATGAAAGTCTTACTTATATCCCCGCTTCCCTAGGTGAAGTAGAGGCAATAAATAAATCTTATAATGCACCAACTGCCCCCAATGATGTTTCTCTCTGACTAATTAACAAAAGCAGTCGATTTTAATTTTTGCTTGATAAGACATCTTACTCATTGTCCATTTACTTAACAGTTTATCATAAAAATCTAATATTTTATCATTTATAATTTAACTAATTCCGAAGCGTCAAAAGAAAAAAAAAAATTTACAAAACGTGCAGAGCGGAAGCTAAACTAAACAAAAATGTCACATAAAAGTAAAAACATCAGTTGAGTAGGGTGTGCACACGTGTTGAACGGGAGACTACATGGTTGTTTTCACAACTGAAGCTTTTGTACTATTTTGCTAGTCACCCATCATATACCACTTTCAAAGTTCATTCAAATTGTTGCAAATGTGATTTCATTAATCATTCGAGGTTGACTTTTATTTTTGGATGTTTCCATTGTGTTCCCACAGCATGGTTAAATGTTAACCAAAAGTTGTTCTCAGTTGTTGTTTTTGTTTGTTTTTTCTGTTCGAAATAAAGCAAGCATTTAAAATTTACATCCTTTTTATTTATTTTTTTCATGCATGTGTGTGTGTGTGTGTTTTTTTTTATGTTGTTGTTGTTGTTTTTTTGTTGTTGTTTTCAGATCTAAAATATTTTGCGGGCTTTCTTTGTCAGGTTTAGCGGGAAACTTTGATATAGCAAAATTAAATATAAAACGGACAGTACTTAATTGATAGGTATACAGAGGGTTTCTACGTCGACGCGTCTTTCGACTATTATTTGTGTAATTTGACAATTTGTGGTATTTTTTTCATGAGGTTTGCAAGATTTTTGTTGCATGATTATCTTGAATACCATGCATAAAATCAGGTTCTAAAATACTGCATAGAATAATAATTATATAATTATAACAGAAAGTTAAAATAACATTACGCTGGAGAAGCTTCAACAATACCTATAGTATAATAATATTCATAATAATAATAATTATATAATAACTAGATGTCATTCGTTTAAACGAATGATAGGACTTTCTGCAACATCTGCTTTATATAGTATATATAGAAGATGACATAATAGATAATCTGTCCAAATTGCAACTTTCTATCTCCTCTATTTCTATATAAAATAGCACAAATAGAACACATTCTGTGAATTTTAATAAAAGTCCGCCCATATCTTGCACATGTAGTTTACATACAAAATTTATACTATGTCATATGACATGAAAAAAAAATGAAACAGTGTTCAAATGTAAGTTTCTAACTTTCATCACACATAGAATTTCATCACTCCAGCTCAGTTGTAACCTTGTTTAATTTTAGCCTCAGTAGGAAGAAGTATTGAATATTTGTATAGTGCTATATCCTTTCGACACCTGTAACGTAGTTAAACGTATTTAGCGATTTTGGCGTGTAGTTTTGTAGTTCCGTAGTTTTGCCATAAATTCCTGGAATTTCGAACTATGGTGATATTTTGAAAGGTAACATCCCAGCCTACAAACTGATGCAATATGAATATCGTTAGCATAACAATGCAGTTTTTAGATGGTCTAAAATGTGGGGCTGCGTGTGAATTTCTCAAGGCTTGCAAACTGCTCGCTAGCTACATAGTGTTGCAAATACGGATTTTTGTCTTGTGCCGTTGTACATGTATTAACTTCAATGCTTATTTTGGAAACAGTCAACATTCGACAAAAAAAAAAAAAAAAAAAAATCAAGATATAGCCCATCAATTGCAATTTGATATTTTTTTTTTTTAAGTCGTTGCGCAAGTATTTAAGCTTGGTGACCCCTGCGCGTGACCTTTTCCATATTTTTATGATGCATGATTATGAAATATCTTATTTTCCATGTAACTTTCTTATATGAAGTCCAATTTCAATAAATTGGCTCTTAAAACATGCTACATTTTATATGCATAATGTATAAACTTATCTTCAGTCGTTTCTGAGATACTGACTGTTAAACCTCAAGAAAACAGCATATTATCAGCAAAATTAGCTTCATTTCATTTAGTTTTTTTGTTTATAACTTTGTATTGCGTAAACCAATTTTAATAAACTAAATATCTTTGGAAACATCAATTATTCAGCTATATTTCTTATTCATACATATATTTACAAAAATCGATATTTATTGAGAAATGGCTACATATATGCAGTAGGGGTGAAATCAAAATTTCCTCACGTGCCTAATAACCCATAAAAATTTCATCGTCCTAGGACTATTGCAACATATTAAAATAAGCGTTTAGTTAGGAAGAAGAAAAGAATAATAATAATAAACAAATGACGTCACGTGTCGTCATATGACGTTTATTTTCACATAAGTGTTAAGACACCCAGAGACCTATTAACTGACAAAATTTCAACTTTCTATCTCAAATAGGACAGTTTTTATAAGCATTTAAATATTGACGTCATTGGTTCGAATCTTGGATCCGCCATATATGCTTGGACTTTTCGAATTTTGAAAAACGGACACCGGTATACACAATAAGAACGTAATATACACATTCTGTGAAAATTTGATGAAAATCGGCCCATTAATAATGGCTCTGGACCGTGTACAAACTTTTGTAGTCAATTTCAAATGTGACGTCATATGACGTCATAGGCTTCTGAAAATCAATGAAATCGAAATTTCATAATCTGAAGCATGCGGCATTAAATTTTCATTGCCCTTCAAAAATTTCAATATATAGAAATAATCTTGTTAGAATTAGAAATTCATTATCATATAATGACGTCACGTGACGTCATATGACATTTATTTTCACAAAATGTTTAAGACTCCCAGAGACCTATATACTGACCCAATATCATCTTTCTATCTCAAATAGGACCGATTTTATAAGAATTTGAAAATTTACGACCTTGGTTCGAATCTTGGAATCGCTATAGAACCTTGGACTTTTCGAATTTTGAAAAACGGACACCGGGATGCACAACTAGAACTTAATATACACATTCTGTGAAAATTTGATGAAAATCGGTTCATTAATAATGGTTCTGGACCGCGTACAAACTTGTGTAGCTTATTTCAAGTGTGACGTCATATGACGTCATAGAGATATGAAAATCATAGAAATCAAAATAACATTTCTTGGAGAATATGACATTAACATTTCATTGTCCTTGGACCATATTAACATAATATTATATAATTATGTGTTTAAAAATTAGAAATTTGATGACGTCATATGACGTCACAAGACGTCCATTTTCACAAAATATTTAAATCTATCGGAGATCTATATACTGACAAAATATCAACCTTCTGTCTCATTTAGGGACGATTTTATGAGCATTTGTCAATTTGACGTCCTTGGTTTGAATCTTGCATTCGCCATAGAACCTTGTGCTTTTCGAATTTTGAAAAACGGACAACGAGATGCACAACTAGAACTTAATATACACATTCTGTGAAAATTTCATAAAAATCGGTTCATGAATTATCGCTCTGGACCGCGTACAAACTTTTGCAGTAAATTGCCAAGTGTGACGTCATATGACGTCATAGGCATATGAAAATTATAGATTTTTTTAATTCCGCATATGAATAATATGCCATCGAAATTTCATTCTCCTAGGACGATTGCAACATATGAAAATCCGTGAGGAAGAAAAGAATAATAATAACTAGATGTCATTCGTGAAAACGAATGATAGGACTTTCTGCAAGCTATGTTAATGCAAAAAGCAGGAGATAGAAGTTCCATGTAATGACTCACCTCTGGTAGTATTTCATGTTCATGCTGAACAATTGACATTATATTCCGAAATTAGTGCAAATGATAAGAACTAAGTATTAGTCTGTGACGTAACATGATGTCATATGACGTCAGGACATGACTGCAAACTTGATTTCTAGTTTAAAGGTCCTATGTTCGAATCTTCCTTCAGCCACAATACTTCGGTCTTTCGGAATTAAGGTCAGCTGACAAAATATTCACACCTTAGTTTCAAGATGTACCATCTGTGAACATTTGAATAAAATCGGACCATAAATGGCGGCTGTACAGCGTGAACACCAATTTTCACTATTTTTAGCTCAGACGTCACATGACGTCATAGGGTGCTGAAGATGCTTTTGTTCAAAAGCGCATACTTTACTGTCATAACTCTGAAATTTTCATTATTTTGAACAACTGGCATCATGTCGAAATCATTGCCCTAAAATGAAAATTAAGAAGTATGCTTATGACGTCACGACTCAAAATATGTATAGAAATTCTGCAGAACTGCAAACTGTGTAAGTTTCAACTTTCTATCTCATCCTGAAGCTCTTTTATCCTAAAATGAAATTTTCGGTCCTATGTTCGAATCTTATTTCAGCCACAGAACTTCGGTCTTTCGGAATTTCGGTTAGTTGACAGGATATGCACATCTTAGTTTCAAGATGTACCATCTGTGAAAATTTGAAACAAATCCGACCATAAATGGCGGCTGTAGAGCGTGAAAACCTTTTTTCACTATTTTCAGCTCTGACGTCACATGACGTAATAGGGTGCTGAACATTATTATGTTCAAAAGCGTATACTTTACTGTCATAACTCTGAAATTTTCATTATTCTGAACAACTGGCATCATGTCGAAATCATTGAACTAAAATAAAATTTAAGAAGTATGTTTATGACGTTACATGACGTCCTTTGACGTCACGACTCAAAATATGTGTAGAAATTCTGCAGAACTGCAAACTTTGTAAGTTTTAACATTCTATCTCATTCTGAATCTCTTTAATCCTAAAATTAAATTTTCGGTCCTATGTTCGAATCTTTTTTCAGCCACAGAACTTCGGTCTTTCGGAATTTCGGTTAGCTGACAGGATATGCACACCTTAGTTTCAAGATATACCATATGTGAAAATTAGAAGAAAATCCGACCATAAATGACGGCTGTAGAGCGCAAAAACTATTTATTACTATTTTTAGCTGAGACGTCAGGTGACGTCATAGGGTGCTGAAGATGCTTTTGTTCAAAAGCGCATACATTACTGTCATAACTCTGAAATTTTCATTATTCTGAACAACTGGCAACATGTCGAAATCATTGCCCTAATATGAAAATTAAGAAGTATGCTTATGACGTCATATGACGTCATATGACGTCAGGACTCAAAATATATGTAGAAATTCTGTAGAACTGCAAACTTTGTAAGTTTCAACTTTCTATCTCATCCTGAAGCTCTTTAATCCTAAAATGAAATTCGGTCCTATGTTCGAATCTTATTTCAGCCACAGAACTTCGGTCTTTCGGAACTTCGGTTTGCTGACAGGATATGCACACCTTAGTTTAATGATGTACCATCTGTGAAAATTTGAAGAAAATCCGACCATAAATGACGGCTGTAGAGCGCGAACACCAGTTTTCACTATTTTTTGCTGTGACGTCATGTGACGTCATAGGGTACTGAATATGCTTTTGTTCAAAAGCTCATACTTTACTTTCATAACTCTGAAATTTTAATTATTCTGAACAACTGGCATCATGTCGAAATCATTGCCCTAAAATGAAAATTAAGAAGTATGCTTATGACGTCACGACTCAAAATATGTATAGAAATTCTGCAGAACTGCAAACTGTGTAAGTTTCAACTTTCTATCTCATCCTGAAGCTCTTTTATCCTAAAATGAAATTTTCGGTCCTATGTTCGAATCTTATTTCAGCCACAGAACTTCGATCTTTCGGAATTTCGGTTAGTTGACAGGATATGCACATCTTAGTTTCAAGATGTACCATCTGTGAAAATTTGAAACAAATCCGACCATAAATGGCGGCTGTAGAGCGTGAAAACCTTTTTTCACTATGTTTAGCTCTGACGTCACATGACGTAAAAGGGTGCTGAACATTATTATGTTCAAAAGCGTATACTTTATTGTCATAACTCTGAAATTTTCATTATTCTGAACAACTGGCATCATGTCGAAATCATTGAACTAAAATAAAATTTAAGAAGTATGTTTATGACGTTACATGACGTCCTTTGACGTCACGACTCAAAATATGTGTAGAAATTCTGCAGAACTGCAAACTTTGTAAGTTTTAACATTCTATCTCATTCTGAATCTCTTTAATCCTAAAATTAAATTTTCGGTCCTATGTTCGAATCTTATTTCAGCCACAGAACTTCGGTCTTTCGGAATTTCGGTTAGCTGACAGGATATGCACACCATAGTTTCAAGATATACCATATGTGAAAATTAGAAGAAAATCCGACCATAAATGACGGCTGTAGAGCGTGAACACTATTTATTACTATTTTTAGCTGAGACGTTAGGTGACGTCATAGGGTGCTGAAGATGCTTTTGTTGAAAAGCGCATACATTACTGTCATAACTCTGAAATTTTCATTATTCTGAACAACTGGCAACATGTCGAAATCATTGCCCTAATATGAAAATTAAGAAGTATGCTTATGACGTCATATGACGTCAGGACTCAAAATATATGTAGAAATTCTGTAGAACTGCAAACTTTGTAAGTTTCAACTTTCTATCTCATCCTGAAGCTCTTTAATCCTAAAATGAAATTCGGTCCTATGTTCGAATCTTATTTCAGCCACAGAACTTCGGTCTTTCGGAACTTCGGTTTGCTGACAGGATATGCACACCTTAGTTTCATGATGTACCATCTGTGAAAATTTGAAGAAAATCCGACCATAAATGACGGCTGTAGAGCGCGAACACCAGTTTTCACTATTTTTTGCTGTGACGTCATGTGACGTCATAGGGTACTGAATATGCTTTTGTTCAAAAGCTCATACTTTACTTTCATAACTCTGAAATTTTAATTATTCTGAACAACTGGCATCATGTCGAAATCATTGCCCTAAAATGAAAATTAAGAAGTATGCTTATGACGTCACGACTCAAAATATGTATAGAAATTCTGCAGAACTGCAAACTGTGTAAGTTTCAACTTTCTATCTCATCCTGAAGCTCTTTTATCCTAAAATGAAATTTTCGTTCCTATGTTCGAATCTTATTTCAGCCACAGAACTTCGATCTTTCGGAATTTCGGTTAGTTGACAGGATATGCACATCTTAGTTTCAAGATGTACCATCTGTGAAAATTTGAAACAAATCCGACCATAAATGGCGGCTGTAGAGCGTGAAAACCTTTTTTCACTATTTTTAGCTCTGACGTCACATGACGTAAAAGGGTGCTGAACATTATTATGTTCAAAAGCGTATACTTTACTGTCATAACTCTGAAATTTTCATTATTCTGAACAACTGGCATCATGTCGAAATCATTGAACTAAAATAAAATTTAAGAAGTATGTTTATGACGTTACATGACGTCCTTTGACGTCACGACTCAAAATATGTGTAGAAATTCTGCAGAACTGCAAACTTTGTAAGTTTTAACATTCTATCTCATTCTGAATCTCTTTAATCCTAAAATTAAATTTTCGGTCCTATGTTCGAATCTTATTTCAGCCACAGAACTTCGGTCTTTCGGAATTTCGGTTAGCTGACAGGATATGCACACCTTAGTTTCAAGATATACCATATGTGAAAATTAGAAGAAAATCCGACCATAAATGACGGCTGTAGAGCGCAAAAACTATTTATTACTATTTTTAGCTGAGACGTCAGGTGACGTCATAGGGTGCTGAAGATGCTTTTGTTCAAAAGCGCATACATTACTGTCATAACTCTGAAATTTTCATTATTCTGAACAACTGGCAACATGTCGAAATCATTGCCCTAATATGAAAATTAAGAAGTATGCTTATGACGTCATATGAAGTCAGGACTCAAAATATATGTAGAAATTCTGTAGAACTGCAAACTTTGTAAGTTTCAACTTTCTATCTCATCCTGAAGCTCTTTAATCCTAAAATGAAATTCGGTCCTATGTTCGAATCTTATTTCAGCCACAGAACTTCGGTCTTTCGGAACTTCGGTTTGCTGACAGGATATGCACACCTTAGTTTCATGATGTACCATCTGTGAAAATTTGAAGAAAATCCGACCATAAATGACGGCTGTAGAGCGCGAACACCAGTTTTCACTATTTTTTGCTGTGACGTCATGTGACGTCATAGGGTACTGAATATGCTTTTGTTCAAAAGCTCATACTTTACTTTCATAACTCTGAAATTTTAATTATTCTGAACAACTGGCATCATGTCGAAATCATTGCCCTAAAATGAAAATTAAGAAGTATGCTTATGACGTCACATGACGTCATATGACGTCACGACTCAAAATATGTATAGAAATTCTGCAGAACTGCAAACTGTGTAAGTTTCAACTTTCTATCTCATCCTGAAGCTCTTTTATCCTAAAATGAAATTTTCGGTCCTATGTTCGAATCTTATTTCAGCCACAGAACTTCGGTCTTTCGGAATTTCGGTTAGTTGACAGGATATGCACACCTTTGATTCAAGATGTACCATCTGTGAAAATTTGAAGAAAATCCGACCATAAATTTTAGGCAGAAAGTCCTAATAATAATAAACATAACAGACCCAATAGGACTTTCTGCTTTAGGCAGAAAGTCCTAATAATAATAATAATAAACATAACAAACCCAATAGGACTTTCTGCTTTAGGCAGAAAGTCCTAATAATAGTGATAATAATGATGGTTGTCGTCTTCATCATCATCATCATCACCATATACATCCAATCAATTTACAATCCAATGCAGTTTCCTTAAATTACTACCACTACTACTAAAACAACTGTAAAATGATTAGAAACAGCTGCAATTAACAAAAAAGTTGTACAATGGTTGCTACATGTACGATTGCGTCATCATACAAGCAAATACGTTTAACATTGCGAAATACTTATTAGTTTAACCGGTACAGTGTTGTATACATAAATTCATAATACAGTTGATACTGTTTGGTAATTAACCAAAACGCATCCTGTTAGACATTGATCATAACATAAACAGTTATGATTTATGTATGGGCTTGATAAATTTATAAGCTTTCTCTAGCCGTTATATTATTTATTGAGACACTCTTTATGCATTTTTGCAGCTGGTAGACCAAATTGTAATCGTATGGCTTCGTTGAGGTTTACAACATGACTAAACATCGTCTGTAAAATATGAATATGTAATCATCATTGTACATGTAAATATATATCTATGCATGAAGACATTGATAAGTCCTATTAATTGAACACCCTACTGCGCCATTCAAATGGTCAGTACTATATTTTGCAGATTGTTTTAATATTTCATGACAAATGCGAGGCCATATTTAATGTATTCTGCCTTAATTTCCAGCCATTGAACACTCGTTAAAATTGTTTGTTCTAGTCTACTGATGTCGATCCAGTGATAACACCATAGACAATTAGCTTGATACTACACCCAGTTGCATTATCCTGACACTGGTCTAACCAGCATTTGAACTACATTTTTATGCGGAGCGAAAAGAAATATAGAAAGATATAAGAAAAAAAGCAGTGCTATTTTAACGACTTTGGTCTGTCGTGATTATGGATCGACCTTGCAGCTTCCCGGATACGGAGCGTGCGCTCTAACCACTAAGTCACCGGTACTGTTTTCAGGTTCAAATTAATCAAAGCTTCAAAATAATTTGATTTATTTTACATTGTAATGTGTTAACGTCATTGTGGTATAAAGAAAGTCACTAACCTGAGTATGCCGAAGCGAAAAATATAGCTGCTCCTAGTGCCCCAGCCAGTATCAACAATAGGAGAACGGCCATTATTGGCCCAACGCATTTCTTCACTTTAACGTGGAAGGGCAAATCAACTGGCTGTATAAACGAAAATGGATCATTTGGATCATACTGAATATTATTCGTTACTGTCACTGAAACATTTCCTAACGATGTTGGCACATTTAATGCTGATGATTTAGAGTCAGTGTGAACCTTTGAATCTAGACTAGTGGATGATCCCCTTTTATCTTTATCTGCATTTTTTCGAGTTCTTTCTTTGCTTGATGAAGATATATCACTGTCGTTTATACTAAGTTTTGAATCGCTTCTTTTGTGATGGCTTCCTAACGTGCCATGTTTATCGTCTTTCGAAAACCTTTTGTTATATCGTGTCTCGTTTTCGCTATACACACGTTCGTTGCCACTACTTCTGTCATTGTCACTCTGTGGTCTTCTGCTAGTTGGATTGGGTTTGTAGCGTCTGTGTTCCTTATTGTTAGCACTGTTTGTGAATTCAGACATTTCACTGAGCGAGTTGGTGCTGTAACCGGAAGTCTGTGTCTCGATAGAGGAGTCGCCACGCTTCCGGCGTTTCTTCTTCCTGTCTGTAGTGTCAATAGTACTTGTCGGTGCTGATTGGACATTGCGCACGCGCGGAATGAACACGCTTCCGGAAGTTGAGCTTGCGCCTTCAATGTCTGCATAGGACGCACTGGTTTGAATGGATGGCTGAAAATAAAAAAACAAAAACCCATGGTGATCAAAGAATATAAACACAAGCTTTAATTAATATAATTATTGCTAGTCTATGAGTACTTTCAACATCCTGACCATGCTAAATTTCCTAATTGAACTTGTCCTTTCTTCATTTTTGACTGTACAAATAGTTATTTATTGGGGTCATTGCTGAATTTTAACTGAATAGCAAACAATACATATCATGATCAGCCTACATGGATGTGCTGGCTGATCTTGTTCTTCACTGGTTGCAATGGCAGTCACAGGTGCCCAAAGCATTGGAAGGGTTATAAAGAATAACATCAAAACGTTCTATACCTTCTTAAAAATATTCCTTGTGCGGAAACAATCCAATTTCAAACAGTTTAAGGTAAAGTCCCTGTTTGTCATTATTTAGAAACTGTGTATGACAAAGGTGAGTATTGCCCTTTTGATCTGAGAACTTAAAAACACGTAAGATATACAAGTATTTGAAGTATGTGAAAGCTCAAATGTGTTTTATCTTCTTCATTTTCTTTTATTTCAAACAAACCTCAAATTATATTGTTTTAGAGGTATCCTTTCATGACATTAGAGAAGTAGTGTGTGAATATTTAACGTTGTATTCTGTTAGTATATGAATACAATGTATTTCAAATACATGCTTCGTCATTTGTTTACTTATTATTGTAATTTGACAATTCAGCGAGAATAACAAATTAACAGATTTTTAGCAATTAAAAAGCGTTTGAGTAAGGTGCAAACAACCACAGGGGAGAGTACAGTGAATTTATCAACGAAGATGAAGTACACTTAACTTGGCAAGGACTGGGCATGTTTTATAACCAAGTATATTAATTACTCTCCTCAGGTAAAAATGAAAACTACAAGGTCACATGGTTTACCATGTATTGAAATTAAAAAATGACATTAAAAAGTAAACAATTAAAGTTTTGTTATACATTTTCATAAATAAAAACACCCTTTCTTTACAAGGATGTCGTTAAGACGTAAACGCTTTATCTCTATGTCTGATCGCACGTAACTACCGTGCAGTTTGTTTACAGGTTATTTGCACTTTCATCTTATCCTGTCACTGCGTGCGACAACACTCACTGGCCCGTGTTTCACGAGGCGTCATAATTTGATGTGTTCCCCAACAAAACATAAAACAACAACAATCAAACAAACTCTTGACGTAAGTAACATTTGGAAACTCAAACACCATTTCTTGTATCAATTTGTTGATAATAGCGATCAAACATATATATTTTCCATATTCTAGATATGGTATTATAGATTTTTAGAAACCTGTGTCAGGAAAATCTCAATTTGTGATGATTCCTGAATCGTATACCACTAACTCACAGAAACTTCGTTCATTATATTGTAATGATATTGTTTCTTAAAAGATATCACCATTTTGTAAAAATATTTTCGTCAACAATTCACTATTTGAATCGAATACAACCATGATAGCAATTTTATGTGCATTGTAGTTATAAATATATGAATATATCCATGGTTTAAATACACTCTATAAGTAAGCCACGTTTAAACAAAAGATTAAAAGAGAAAAGAAAAGCAAAATAACATATCTTTAAGTTTCCCCGTTATTTCATCACCATTATCCTCACCGTTATCACCAACCTATTGATATTAAAAGTTAAAGCTATTATTTTTACAACCAGTGATCGAATTCATTATAAGCAGAGTTATTTTCATTTTATGATTATTAACAGGAGCTGAAATATTAATAAAAATACTATCATCATTATTTTTATGGAAAAAAACAACAACAAAAAAACACAAAAAACACCCCATATGACACACAATACATGAACAGATGACATACTTACAGCCATTTCCACATTAATTTCTTTTAATACCACGTATAAAATTAATACATTTCCCTTGACATTTAGGAGTCACTATTTTTTACAACATTAACTTATCACAGTAATAACTCTTAAGCGATACGCGAACATGAACTGGAAACAGAAAAATAACTACTCTATATATATGTGTGAAGCGGATGTGTAACTCTTTCAGGAGTTCACTCTGGACGGTTAAATATAGGGACTGGCTAAACACTTCTAGTTGACCTAGGTATTCTCACTGCCCCACCTACGCATTGGTAAATTCAATTTACATATTTCATCCAATTGATGTAACCGCATATCATACACAACTGCGGTATTAAAAATTCAATGACCAATCACAGACCGCGGAATTGCGTAAAATTTTAGTCACGTGATTTGATAGTCTCAAGCTAATGTATCGAACCCATTGCAAGAGAAATTTGTCATAGTCTCGCCGCGGAAAGTTATTTTTATAAACGAAACCTTTACATTACACCTACATAAGGGCGTAAACATTCAATCACTTGCTGGGTGTTGCATAAAAACACGATGACTAGGGGACTATAAACAAAGCCTTACATGACTAGGTATTGAAGGATTTCATTGATTATAATAGAAAGTAGATTGACAAGTCAGCATTTGTTTTGGTTCTCTACATATACAAGGTTGCCGCTCTGTCCTTCTATTGATAAATCAAGAAACATGCATTTACTGGTATATAAAGATTGAAAATTGAGGGTAAGGTCAATACAAATTTCATCGATGCGATACATTGACGAAAATCTCAGGGACTTACTGTTCGGTAGAATTTTTAAGATAAAGTCCCTGTAATGGTTCCGCTACGTCTTGGACCACTTAACCTCTACCAAGATAACCAAGAAACTCTAATGAAACATTAGGAAACCCTGGTTATCTCCGTGAAAGGCCATGAGGTCCGAAATGTAGCGGAACCATTAGAGGGACTTTACCTTAATTATACAGGAGCAAGTCCATGTGGCGAAAACTGAAGTGAGGTGTAACAAGTAACATGGTACCTCAGCCAGTCATATTTCCCTTAGATTATACCACCAGGTCCTAGGCTAATTTCACTCAATATCGTAAAAAAATCTTCGTTAGCGAAAGTTAAAAAAAATAATAGCATTTTTCCTGTGATTTTTTTTTACTTTAAGAAGCATGTATAATGAAGTGAAACATGGAAACATGTCAAACATGTCAAATGGGCCCCCCACCTTTTGGAACTGCAATTATGTAATGAGTGCTGAGCACAAAGAAGGTATGTTGAGGGCGCCGTGGTGCAGTGGTAACGTATCTGATTACGGATCCGAAGGTTGTGGGTTCGAACCCTGCTGGAGGCAAAAATTATTCATGTATTCGCAAAGTAATGGTCCAACCCAGGAACCGTCGAGAGGGATTAGTATAAGTTGTAAAACTCCCAATCGACGTAAAATAAATAAGTTTAAACTTAAACTTAAAATGTACAATGTTTTAAGACATGCTGGGGATTAGATCCACGACTTCCCGATTATGGACCAGATGTTCTTAACCACTTATCCTTCGTGACCAGGCTCCGTGTTCTCGAAAATACTTAGGTACGTTCTCAGGTTCAATTTTGGGTATCATATTCAAATCCCTATTGAAGCTAATGAGCATAGTTTGAGTTTGAGTATGAAAATCATACTTAAGTACCATTCTTATTTTCGAGAACCAGGGCCAGTTTAAACAAAATAATTCGTACAATAATTTAACAACTTTTTCTTCATGATAACCTATCTTTTCACAAAAAGCATTGATAAAAATGAATATTGCTTCTTTCTTTTTGCCATCATATTACACGTATTAAATAAATATATTGCCATGACTGCGTATTGCAGTAGCATACAATATTATACTTTCACTATACATAACGAAATAGATATAATCAATTTAATGTCATTTGTATAATTTGTAACCTTTTTTCCTTTGTAATTTCAAACTCTTGTTTAAAGTATTCTCCAGCATGAACTAACCATGGATACCAGGACTTGATATGAGAATGAATTTAGACAAATATTGTGTTTTAGTTAGTAAAAGATTTCATATCATTCCAGTTGGTATCCAAATATTATTGCATATGTGTCTATATATTGAGGTAGTTTTTCTAACTGAATTGCAGATATAAGCAAAATATTGAAATTGGACGAAGCTACGATAAGATAAACCCAATAATGACGTCTTTATTCTGTACAGGCATTTCTTAATCCAGTCTGAGAATTATACAATTACCAAATAATCTGTCAAGTATATATAAATACATTTTTTTCTCGTTCGTCCAAATTATCTGGCAGACACTCTTCCCGATTGAGCTAATTCCACATCTACCTAGATACAATAAATATACCATAAAAATTTCCATTTGCTAAGAATTACGATACCAAACATTTTGTGCAGGCTATGTCAAGTATGGATAATTCAGCCTTCCTTAGTAAAAAAAATCGGGTGTAAAAATGTATGGATATAATGTCCTTTGTACCAGTCTGAAGTAAAAATGGTCAGTCAGTCTACAGGGTCAGAGGATATAATGATTTACAAGAGTACTGCAAAGTAGGCCTATTTTTTTTACGAACTTTTCTTCTTTCCATTTTAATATGACAGAAATAAAAAAGGCAAACACTACTAAAGTAAAATAAAACACGCCGATGAAAAAATGCGTATTTGTTTGATTGGGTTTGAGGTCCATCCGACTGTATATCAGTCAATTTAGGGTTTATGACTATTCAACTTGACTATTTGAGTTTACCGTCACTTCGACAGTATTTCAGTCACATAGCGACGTCCAGCTAATTACAGGTGGAGGAAGACCCCGAATGCACGGAGGCATCCGGGTAGAACCACCGACCTACCGCAAGCCAGCTGGAAGGCTTCCTCACATAAAAATTCGAATGACTCTGCCGGGATTCGATCTTTAAGATTTATGTCTACCTAAGGCAGAAATGGTGTTGCCACACAACACTGCGATATCACGCTGTAGGCATGTGGCATTATACCACACCCGGTCACATTATTCTGACACCGGGCCAACTAGGCCTAAACCTACCCGTATATGCTGAATGCCAAACAAGGGAGCTACTAGTATCATTTTAAGACCTTGGTGTGTCGAGGCCGGGGATGAAACCCACAACCCCCGTTCCACGAAGAATTGGCCACAAATCAGTAATGATAATGTAAAAATAATAATCAAACTAAGCCGTTTTCCACAAATCTATTACGTAAAGATATATCAGTAATGATAATGTAATAATAATAATCAAACTAAGCAGTTTTCCACAAATCTATTATGTAAAGATATATCAGTAATGATAATGTAATAATAATAATCAAACAAGCTTCCACAAATCTACTAATATCATAAGATAAGTTTTCATAAATTTCCAACTATTACAAAGATAAAGATATATCAGTACTGATAATGTAATAATAATAATCAAACTAAGCAGTTTTCCACAAAAGCGCTATAACCTTTGACCTCACCACTAGTATCTGTGGTTTATCTTGGTCATTGCTAAATCTTAAACTACCCTCATTCCTGGTTTGTTCTGTGACATGAATTTAAATTGTTACACCGTGACAGTTTCTAGGTGATAAAATTTCAATACACCGCCTTTCCTAAGAAACCCATCACAAAATACATGAAAGTATTTGGTTCCCTGATTATATGTAACACAATTATCTAACTAATTGATGATCGAACGACGGCGAAATTAAGGAACCTAAGTGGAAAAAGGGTTAAAATTGTTATTTAAGGTCTTTAATATTTATTATTTTTGTATAATGTTTTACACTATTTTGTGTTATGCTTTTACACTCAGTCAAGCAGTCATATTGATACTTTCATTGAAATCGGGATTGCTTAATGGTTTGTCATCTTCATTATTTTATTTTTCATAATAGTGAATGCCATCTATATTGATTTATATAGTTTTCCTACAATCTAAAAATGAAACATTGGAACAAAATTGCTAACACAAAGAAACCAAACTGACAGTTTATTTGCTTTTTTAATACATTAATTGATATTCAATAATTTGTTAAACGTCATCACAAATAGGGCACCATTCAAGATGGGCAAACCATTAAAATCGAATGTGTTATTATGGTCAACCTGGCACATTATTAGCGATTGAAAACGTTTATGATTTTATTTATGTACTAAAAACCTTATTTATTGTCCGACATTTAATCACTGGCATCACCTATCAGCAATTTTTATCTGTTTTTCTTAAGGCTGTAAATGTACAGATATATAATGGTAGATTAAGATTAACGTTAACACCATTTTGGTTACCTTGTCATACATTTTGCTTCATGAACAACTTGATGTTCCTGCTCCCTGCACTCCATGATTATCGTTTAATATCCTTTAACTTTGCCTTAATCCAACACTGATATCCTTAACCTGTAGCTTGAATTGGCACATTGCAATAAACTAAAACTATCCACGAATGATCCGGGGTGTGTTCATGTCGAGACCACTGACGCATCTGTCCTTCCTAACTTAATGGGTTTGTCACTATGGTTTCGGATGTGTCCAACAGTTCATTTCAACGGCCAATTAAATCAAGAAAAGAACGATTAAGCTACACACAGATAATTTGTCTAGAAATGAAACATTTATAGCAAAGTTCGTCGTCAAAGCTTTTAATTTAAGGGCCAGTTAATGTTCGGTAGAAGATGTTTTTGCAATAGTTCTCCCCTATTGTAGTCTACAAAGCGTGTCAGGTAATTATCGAGGATGCAAATGGTGCATATGTTGGGTTTCTTCTCTGATGCTTCATTGCTGTTTATAGTTTGTGTTGTGTTAATATGCATTTACCGCTTTGTAATTATTTTTTAACTTTGTAATCAATCATCATTTCTTTGTACTGCAATGAAATAAGGCATGATTTTATTAGTCTGTTTGTGTCATTGATTAAGTTGTGTGCGATTACTGCTGCAAATAACCATACACAGTAAAGTATATCTACATGTTATATATATGATATAGACATTTATGTTGGGGGATAATCTAAAAGCAAAAAAGCTTTGGCTATTAACCTTACTGATGGAAATCAACCCCATGAGCATAATATGTTCGATTCCTAATCTTGACATACTAAACTATTTAAACACATAAATATTCATGATGTGATTTTGTTTTAACCTTTGATATTGGCCTTACTAAACATCAACCTCTGAGGACTCATAGGTTCGATCCCTAAACTTGATATACCGAAGTTCCTTAAACGAAACAAGGTTTCTGAAAATAAGACAGCTAAGATTTTTCGTGAATTGCCTAGACCGAAAATAGTTAATATGAGTAAATTATTACACGTGGTTCCGGACCAAACTCCCTTTTTATAAGATGTGATATTGAAAATACAGGCTTATCAGTTAAATAAATCATGTGATTTTGAGTTTCGAGGATGTCATGTTAACCCCAGTTGTTATTTAGTTAAATCTTGTTGGAAATTTGGAAACTTGGTATAAAATGAATTAACTTCATATATAATTATTTGTTGGTTAAGCTTTAAAGTTTTACCACAATGCCGCAAAACATGCGGTTTGGTCTCTAAGTTGTATTCAGTTTATGATTGTCTCGATTAGACAAGGGCGTAAATCTAAGAAAATGATAAAACAAATAGATTTGAAATTTATGGCAATACATATAACCGATACATTGTCTCATTGACTTTTGTTGTTGGTGGTGTCGGTATCTTTTTTATATCAAATTTGAAAATACAGACCGACCTGCCTAAAGCGGCAGCTGAAGCAAACTATAAAATCTGTCCGCCTAGCACAATTGATTGTTAAAAGAAGGTAAAATATATGATAAAAAATCGTTAGGACTTCAGAAAAGCTAGAGCGGTAATTCAAAGAAACGAAAGAAAGTGGTCGCTCGGAGCAGGTGGTTGCTAAATAGAGATTTCTTAAACAAAATGTAATTTCTCGAACTTAAAAATGTCTGCATAAACGGGTCGGTATCTTAATACAGGTGGTCGCTTAAACAGATATCGTTATATGTTTTGGTTAAAACATACAGGCGGTCGCTAATACGTATAGATGGTTCCTATTATATAAAGGTGGTCGCTAGGACAGATGGCCGCTAAAATAAGTGGCCGCTGATACATGTGGATGCTAAGATATGTGATCACTAATGTATACAAGTAGTTGCTGATAAAGGTGATCACTTATACAGGTATGACTGTATCACAATTTTTGATATCATGGTAAGATCCACACAACGATTTTGATAACACGTATATTTCAAGAAATCATTTCATTTCAAGCAGATCGCATTTCTTTAGTTGAGTATTCTCGCGATTTCGTATGTACGAACAGACATGTAATTGTACGTTTTCTTACAAAGATTAGATCTGAAGAGATTCAATAGATCATTTTACCAGAGGTTCGGCAATACCCGGTATAATTCGTTGATGTAAATCGACCAATCAGTGCCTGGGGAAAATCTCAAGTATATGTTTATTTCCCATAGAAATATGTGTGAAAATTATACACCAGCATGTAGATAAGGTGTTCGGGAAATGTTCATTGATTTACGTAGGTTTACGCTTTATTTCGGAGAGAAATGCACTGTTGCTGTGTCAATCGTTCAGCCATATATTGATGAACAGCTAATAACATGCAGAGAAAGATACGGGGTGCACAGTGCACTAGGGCCGCCGTCATGAGGAAAGTCAACTTGTTGACTTCATGACAAGAAGATCTAGATGACGAGATCGAGACTTGTAACAAAAACAAACAAAAGCTAATATAGTATGAGAACGACTAAAGTCACGTGGTTAAGGGTGGGGCGGACTTATTTATTAAATTGTTGAATCCATGTTTCTTTCAGATACAAGAAACGTTTTTCATCACAAGGAATGACAGAAAAATGTAATTACTTTTAATACTTTCATTTTCTTTAAGAATATGATACTTGCAATCAGGTTATATTTCAGAACATAACTGTTAAATGAAAATTCAATGTAAATTCTAATTCACACCCATAGGTGATTCATTCATATTGAATCCTGTCAATGAAATGTAATGTATGCTTAGAGGACATCGAATGCATGATAACAGTTTAACCTTTCCTCGACAAACAGGAAAACCCAATCACTGTAAATGATGCGACTGACCTTTGTGATCACATCTTACGTTGACAGAGTGCGGTGTTTCTGCCGAATCAACAATATACAACATTACATCCTCATATCTATTTCCATTGCCTTTTCAATCATTGTATATAACTTCATTGTAGTACGGAAACAACACGTCTTTGTCACTCAAAGCTTGTTCCCCAGTGACTATAACTTTCAAATATTTGCATTTCCTGACCTTATGCTTCTTTGTATAAACCTACTTGTCAGTGAACACAAACTTGGTATTAATATTTCCGTCATATGGGATATTTTTTTCAACAATATTCATGATACATTGTCTGGTCTGGTAATACAGGGAGCTATTTCTTTGGTGACAGGTATATATGTGCAATTCGACGGGAAGCCACATTGTCGGGCTAGCTTTAAAGTGGATATGTCAGGCATTATTGTATATATAAGAAATATACAAAAAAAGTTGACTTCTGGACCATTTTTTCTCCCACTAAACAGTGTAAATGGAGGCATTATGAAATTGCTTTGCTTGGATTCGGGGTCGTAATGCCTTACTTTGTAAATTACCTTTTTGGTATATTTACAGATTTAGTTCATGCGTATTTGAGACGCATTTTGGGATCCAACACATATTTTTTTACCCCATTACAATCTTCGTTGTCTTGATCATCTCAATCATACTGAAGAACTGTTTTTATCTCTTGTTGAATAGATTAAAATCCCATTTTCTTCGTGCATTTAAGCGGAGATTGAATGATTCATAAACACATTTATGATTTCAGTCATATTTTACATAAATTTTATCAAAATTTTTTTGTTGGAAGTTGTAGATGGGCTGGTAATTTATCATTATTTACTTATAGCCTATGCAAACAGTTAGAAGATGAATGCATGATTTTTTTTTCATGACAAAAGACACGCCCTTGTATGTTGAAATGAAATGTTTAAAAACGAAGAACACAATATATAGTTAGGAATCTATGCGTCTGTATTCAGTGACTTTAACATACGAAAAAGCCGAAATACATTTCACAATAATTGAATTATAAATGTTTTCTTGTAAGGTACTAAAAATATTTGATCTCTTGCGTAAACATGCATATCATGATAAATACACTGGACTATGTTGTTATCGAAATAGCTGACTACCGTCTTTCACGGCCATCAAAGAACAAATATTTTGATTTTTTACTATTAACAACTGTTTATCATTATGTTGCTTCAATCTGAAGAGTAATTTTTCTTGTTAATATTGTACAAAATAATTATATTTCGAGGGGGACTAACTTTCGTTGCCCGTGTGGAGGGTTTTATCCATGAATATTTACATCCCAGATAAAATTGCAAGTACATGAGTAAGACCTTTGTGGAATTGCACATTGACAGCTTACGAGTGATGTTAAAAAACACACACAAAAAAAAACAAACAAAAAAAACGAAATATGGAAGATAGATGACAAAACATATAGACACAAATAGCGATGCAGGACTTCCTCCGAAAAGCAAATAACTGTCAATGTTTTATAAAGTTACATTAGTGATCTAAAAACTAAGTGTGCGCTCCATTTCATTTTCATTGTGAATTACAAATCCTATTTTATGTGCCATATTTAGCTGGAAAGGAACGTATATTGCATTTGTCACGGGATCCGACTGGCAAGACCTGTTTAGATATGAGGATTTATACGGCACGTTTTGACGTATATTTGTAAATATTTTAATCAATCAATAAGACATAGTCAGAAGATGAAAAGAAAATATTTTGATTGCAATGAGTATAGTGAATGTGAGCTATTTATGGGAATGTACTTTAAGTACGACCGGTCCCGGTGGCGAAGTGGTTAGAGTGATCGTACTCAGGTGCGATGTTTGTATGATCACAGACCGCAACATACCAGAATCGTGAAACTATACACTAAATCACCCTTCTAATGCAACAGAATAGAGTTGATTTTCTTCTTTATTTTATTATTCTGTTCTAAAAAGACGGAAAACCCGATTTGCTTATCAAAAAATATTAATAAAATTAAAAACAAACTCGATTTTCTTCGCTTACTTCCAATTACACGTGCAGTTAGATTGCCCCCGCTGAGTACGTGTCATGGTTGAATGAATCCAGTTCACCTGCATTAAAAATGAGGCTAAACAGCATATTATGTAAGCACAAATCGATAGTTACTATGATCCCCCCTATTTTTTTTTTAAAAAACAAAACTTAAAAAAAAACAAAAAAAACAAAAACAAAAAAAAAAAACTGTTGCGTTAGAATTGTGGATATGACTAGTATCTGAAATGATTGTCGATTGCCAAGGACTGCATGTACACTACAATCATAGTTGAAACTAATTTTTTTTATCAAAATCAGAATAAATTTTGCTAACGAATACAATTACTTGTATTTTTCAAAAAAAGTTATACATAAGTATACACTTTTGAAGATAACAGTCCAAATTGAACATTCGATGCGTTCCTTTTGTATTAAGACAAATCTGAGTTACTTTTAATATTTCAGCTTAAGTTTTGTACACTTTTTTATTTATATACATGTATATATGGTATAACACCCCCACCAAAGAAATCAACTTAAATAACAATGTAAAAGAAAACCAGTATATGTTTTTGCACATATGCAGTTTATGTTTAATTTCTGTCGTGTGTTTATTTTTATTTTACAACTGTTTGTACGTTTATATGCATTATAATGTTCATCAATCACAAATTAACTTTAGAACACATGTTTGATATGATAAATGTGGTATAAGATGAGGTATACTAATAAAAAGAATAATGAAAATGTCCCTTTGCTATTCGCTACGCCATTCAGACGATTTGAAAACTATCCCATGTAAGATATGATTCATTATAGTTATAACATATCGGTATTATAGAGTGTTTTCGCTTTCAAGTCAAAAGGATTGCATGACTTAAACGACTGCTTCATCATATTACTATGATTAGCATGTCTGTATATAAAAATAATAAAATAAAACACACACACACACGCAAATACAAAAAAGGTGACCGGGATTTGAACGAGATCTCGCTGAGACGCTTTACATCTTGCAGACGTTTAACAGACAGACGTTTTACAGAATGTCTCATAAAAGAGATCTGCGATCTAATGAGTGACATACATACTTGGTTTATTCGACAATAAATTGAAGAGAAAACACAATATATATTTATAAATGATATTAGCAATTTTATACATCTCGCGTCACATGTAAACGGGAGCTTCTCTTAACTTACTCTTGACCTATATGAGAGTTGAGGACCTCTGTTAGTTCATAAGGTCTTTGGCATGACTATCAAGTTCCAAGTGCTTCCCTTTGATCTTTCATTTTCAAAATCATCTGTGACTAAGCACATTCTTTGTATTACAATATACAAGTATGTAACACTCTCCCCGTTGATTATGATAAATTAGTTATGAAGCGTAAAATAGCAATGAAAAACAGTTGCAGAATAATGTTTTCACTGACAATTATAACCAGGCCAAACTCAGACCTTGAGGGTAAAAACAATTGACATTTTTATTACTTATTAATGAACTTAATGTAAAATATGTAGTAACGATTAACACGTTATATGAATTCTAATTTATACTGAGAGGGTAATCAAAATGTTTCTCAATTTAAAACTCGTGTTCTATTTTCTAATCATTTAATCATCTTTCATAATTTGTATTTTTTTTATTTTCTTCTTTATTTTATTTATTTTTTATTATCCTTGAAAAAGATGACATTAGGTCGGGGAACCATCCTGTATTTGCATAAAATTGTCTAATATCTTGTGATGTTTACCGTAAGAAAAAAATATATATATAACAACAAAACTATGTTCATAGCCCATTATTCATTTCTTAATTCATGTATCTATTAATTTATTTATTTTTTATATTGCAATGACAAGTAAACGTGGAGTTATCTTTCTTTTTGCGCATGAAGCTCTTAAGAGCTTACTATTATACAAATACATTCTCACTGGGCCAACAGATCATGATTTGTATTTTACTGACTCACGAGAATCTATGAGATATACACACGGTAAGACATTGTTGATCGTACTAGACTTCACATTAAGCACCCAGTGCACGGCTAGATTTAACGGCCCATGTACTGTACCAATCAATCAGTAATACCTTACCTAGCTGACTATCAATCACTGATCACTCCCGTACATCAAACATAGCACTGTACAATCATCAAGTTTTCGTTGACATTAAATTTTCGTTGATTGTGAACTTACGGGAATTTCGGGGGTACAGTTATACGTGGATTCGTGTTCTTGAAAACGAAATATACGGTTTTCGTGGAGTTTATTATCCGTGGATAAAACTATAGACTATAATAAATATCCCACGAAAATAAATGATTTCAAAGTCATGTAAGCAATCCGTTAAAAGTCGTCGTAATGCACAGAGTAAGATGAAACTTGTAAATTGGCAGTTGATTCGCAAACGAAAAAAAGATAATGACGATGATGATGGTTTCTTTTCTTAGTCAGATGGAGTCTGAATAGATCATTGTTCATTGCAATTTAAAGTTGTTGTTTTTTTTCTTCAATGCTTATAAAGTGTGATAACTGATTATTTAAAATATACAGTATCCGTCAATACAACACGAAAAGCCCACAATACGGTGAACGTGCATTCATCACACTACAGACTGATTGGCTGTAACATCAGTCAATTAGTACTCATATATCTTTCTGCTAGGCGCTCATAAGAGGCTAGTTCAATAACTGGTTTGCCCAGTGTCAAGACAATGTGTCTGGTGTAAATTCATGCCACCTGTCTACGGTGTCATATCACGGTGTGGCGTTACTATATCAGTTTCGTGTAGAGTAAGTCCCCAAATGATAAAACTGCTGTTAGTGGGATGTCCAACCAAGGCAAAGAAACAACTGTCAATAATTTAACATCCTTACAGTTGTAAGTAATTCTCAACACTTCCAGTTGATCCAGAGGATCATTCCTCTTACAATCATGGTGAACGTCACTCAATGAACTACCAGTACAAATTTTATGACTTTGGTTAGTCGTGAAAATAGTACTTGTGTCCTGCAAGCCGTACACAATGTCTCATGTTTTCAAAAATACTTAAGTACGATCTGAGGCTTAAAATTGAGTATCATACCCAAATCTCAAATGAAACAAATGCAAATTGTCTGAAAATCTTTCTTAAATAACATTTTTTTTGCATTCGAGATTGTAAGGTAGTTGGCTTGACAATAGGATAATTTGACAAGGTGCGAGGATGATGCAAATAATCCCCCGCGTGGCAATCAGCTTAGAAAAGAAAAAACTAAAACAGTCGATAGTTGCAGGTCTAATGCTCATAGTGAAAAACACACACGTAAAAAAGAAGAATGCAGAATTATAAACGTAATAAACAAAAGGGCTAAAACACATCTATGAACAGACAGGGATAAGGAAGCATTTAATTTCATTATGTTTTATATCAATATAAATTATCAACACGTTGCATACTGATAATTTGTCGAAAACTAGCTGGATGATGTTGTTTGAGTATCATAAGGGATGGAACCAGGTCGCTTGTCAATCCTAGTCACGTGATCTGTCTGGATTGTGACACCCACGTGCAATCAAACTGAGGCGTGTCAGGCAGTTTTATTGTCATGACCCTAACAAAAATGTTGTCCGTATCAAATTTAAGCTCCTCACTGTGCAGCGAGGCAAATTTTAGCCAATCGATCATATATCATTTTGTTTCAATTCTAGTTTCCTTGAAATATGTAATTTTAGTGTTTGTATTAAATGGTTTTACGATATCTTTAACAAGTATTTAAAATTCTTCTTGTAACACGTTTTTTATTTTAATGCATATATAGTGAGCAATAGTTATTGCATGTTTATTCTATTTCGATTTACGGATTTTGGCCAGCATTATACGTCTTGAATTCTGAGATTATTATGACGGTGTAAACAATAAGTTTATAGCAAAAAAGCGTATGATATATACAAATGTATTTTAAATCTCCAATACTTACAGGAAGTTGGAAATGTCAATGGTTCTGATTCTCTTTAACTAATGCGCAGCTGTCAACAGCAGAGTATTATAGCGAACTTATATATGTAAACATGTACTAGGCTGAACATTGATTAAGCTCGACAGTAGTTATCTCCCCTGAGCGAGTAGATAAAGGTATAATTATGTTATAAAAATGCTTAAAAATATCCTCAACACGGTAAATATGATTTTGAGAGGTATTTAAATGTCAATTTGGCATTACCGTGCGTAGTAAGTAGAATTATTTAAAGCTTTGCTGAGATCAATGTAACTGGTAATTGGAATGAAATGACAGGAGCAGAACAAATCGTATTTATATATATCCATGATATATATATTAATAACTGTGGTAATCCCAAAACTGGGAAGATTTTCCGACCTATTGCAAGCAACCGGAACCTTAATAAGAAGCTGCAGAAATAATCGTTTGTTTGCTTGGTTTAACGTCCCACCAACAGTATTTCAGTCTTTTGGACATAGGTATCACGTCATAGATATGTAGCAGAATTCCATAACCATTCACATTACTCTTGCATCGGGTTTTACCCTGTAAATGCAGGGAGCTACCAGTCATCTTTAACGACCTTGACATGTAGCGGTCAGTCATAATTTCCGCGACCTCACGCTTCCGATGCGGATGCTCTTACCATTCAACCACCTTGGACGATAGTAAGCATTTTTGAGAAAAAAAAAATAGTGTCAGCCGTGTTGTAAGCTGTATTATGTAGAAACACACGTCAAAAAATCACTCACTCACTCACTCACTCACTCACTCACTCACTCACTCATCGTCTCTGTTACTTACTAATGTTTATTTGTTTGTTTGTTGTTTTAACATCCCACCGACAGTATTTCAGTCATTTGGAGACGATGTCTACTTGAGACAGATATAGTGCTGCCACACTGCAGTATCACGCCGTTAACATGTGGCATGATACCACACCCAGTCACATTATCCTGACACCGGGCCAACCAGTCCTGGAACTATCTTTATATGCTGAGCGCTAAACAAGGGAACTATAACAGTACCATTTTTACGACATTGATATGTCGCTGCTGGGTGTTGAACCCACGACCTCCCGCACCCGAGGCGGACGCTCTAACCACTCGGCCACCGGGGACGGTTACTTACTTGGGAGGTACAGTATCCTTTCAAATACGTACCATCAATAAAAGTTCTGAATGGCATCTCGAATTGTTAGAAAACAAACTTATTTCAACGTAATTTATTAGCTAAACTATATTTCTTTTAGTTTTTCGTTATTAGCTATTAACAAGACAAACGTTTATCAAATGGTAAAACTGACGGGCGTTTAACGCAAAAAATAAGATAATAGATGCTCCGATTTGATAAAAGTTTGCATCTTTAAGTTATACGTCGTTAATCATGATCCTGTCGGGAACAAAGGTTATAATACCGACGATACTAACGATACCGACGATACTGACGATACCGACGATACTGACGATACTGACGATACCGACGATACTGACGATACTGACGATACTGACGATACCGACGATACTGACGATACTGACGATACCGACGATACTAACGATACCGACGATACTGACGATACCGACGATACTGACGATACTGACGATACCGACGATACTGACGATACTGACGATACTGACGATACTGACGATACCGACGATACTGACGATACCGACAATACTGACGATACTAACGATACCGACGATACTGACGATACCGACGATACTGACGATACTGACGATACCGACGATACTGACGATACTGACGATACTGACGATACTGACGATACTGACGATACCGACGATACTGACGATACCGATGATACCGACGATACTGACGATGCTGTTATTGATTATAATGATAATGATAAGCGTTAATTTATCATTAGATATCTTTTATTATTATTATTTTTTATTAAATGTTTGGATAATGACTAACTATTCATTTGTCCGAGATAGGTTGATCATTGAACAAGCTTTTCCTTAATATTTTTCTTTTTACATATTGTAAATGTATGCCACTTTGATCTTAATAAGATCATAGCATGAAAAACAATGGTAAGGAATGCAATGAAGTTAAGAAAAAAAAAAAAAAAAAACAAAAACAAAAACTAAGAGTTCGTCGGAGAGGATTATTAGTGTAGCATTTCATATCTGGTTAAATACTGTGGTTATGTTTATTTTAAGATCAGTAAAGTCTAAATAAAATTGATTATGCAATATACATGTATACGATAAGAAACTAGTTTAAAATTATAATGCAAAATACAAGTACCATAATAATAAACACGACATGTTGATCTTAAACCGTTACATCTAAATTTATGTCATATTAATTTTACGTAGTTTTCAGTTGATTTCTACCTAAAATTTAGTTCTAATAAAAGTAAGAAAAATGGCAATGTATGAGAATATGATTATCACACTCAGAAACATTATTGGTTATGGGATATTTGTGTCCCCCTTTTCTGTTACAAATACTCAATTCTTGGTCCAGTTCAGTAACCCGCGGGGCAAATATATCTACATAAATATCGTCTGGTCACCGTCTGATCGACAGATAGATAATGCATAATTTACAAATACAAGTGCGTATCAGACAACACGCGGTGACTTGTTACGTCAGAGTTTCTACATTTCAAGGTCACATTAGTGTATTAATTTGAATAAGTATACCACAGGTGCGGAGGGTTTTTCATGCAGTGTCGCATACGATAGATTAAGCTATAATTCACTTCACACTTTGAAGTATTTTTGTGCGCCTAGTATAGGTTAGATCATAGTTGCCTTCAACTACACGATATAGTCAAAAGTGCGAGTTATGTGGCTGCATAGTCCACACTTAAAGTGTGTGACTACGCGTTATAGTTCACGGTACTAGCACCTGATTGGACGAGAGGAAAATACCATGTGCTAAGCTATTTAACACATTGTATTTTCCGTACACTAGCGACAAAACGTCACAAAAGTGTGAGTTATGTGGTTGCATAGTCCACACTTATTGATTTTTACAAAAGTGTTTGACTACGCGTGTAGTTCACGGTGACTATGAACAAATACTGGCACCTGATTGGACGAGAGGAAAATACCATGTGCTCATATGGTTTATCAATTGAAACTGAGCAAATACATCGTGGAATTGTCTTAATAATGGCAATATATTTTCAGTAGTAGTTCTTATTTCAGTATTAATGCGATTAAATTTTCGATTAGGTCAATCGATTAATTGTAGTGTACAAAAATAAATCATTTATGTCTTTTATGCACCACCTTTTGATATTGTGACATTTACTTCATATCGAGGGGTGAGAGCGAAACTAGGCGAGGTGCTTATATATTTATATGTACTTAGCATAGTTTCGCTTTCACCCTCGAATTTATTATATATTAAAGAGATTCTGTATAGTATATTACTGAATTAAAGCATGTCATTTAACATTTATGAAAACAGATGTATATTGTGTCGTCTGCATAAATTTCAGTAAAATGACTTCAATGAATATATCAGCTGTTTCTGCTAAATATTTCTAGCAGTTTTATTTCTTTATGACATAATCATAATTACAATTTAATACATAAAAAATAAATTTAGTGTTAAGGACATTTAGCAAAGAACAAAGCATGAATAATGACATAATAAATTGTCCGCAGTTTCTTTTTTACTTTCCGGTCACATGGCAATAACGGCACATCGTTGCATCTAACCCTTACAATGCTGTTGACAGTTGCGACCATTGCAGGCCATAATCAGCTTGCACATATGTGCTTCCTGATCATGGTTTGCATTGTTCGCTATTCAGTATATAAATTTTCTGCAAGTACCCCCATAAACAATTAATGGTACAGACCATAACGAAGAAAGAACAAGTCCAATTAAGGAATTTAGCATGGTAAGGTTCAACAAAGCGGCATTCTTTCCTCTCACGTGCCACACGACAGTGGCAAAACCTTTAAATAACGTACAGCGAACATGTCTCATCTGCTTATAAAGAAGATCTTTGCTTCCGAGTAGTTGACGGGCAAGGTTTCTAAGTAGATGGTGACAAACGGTTGTCAACGGCAACCAGCAGTGACAGGCATGCCACGGAGGGTCTTGCCCCGACAGCGCCGGTAAACAAGATAGCCCCGCCATTAACGATGTTACGTCATTAATTTCGAGGAATGATAATGAACCGTCAAGACTCATGGATTCGCATAATGTTGAGTTATGCGGAGCGTGCATCTTGTCAGATGCAGTCAAGGGAGGTAAATTATGGTCGATTTGACTAATACTGACTTGTAGGACTCCCCACTAACTATATACCAGTACTCGAATTACAGTATTCTGGGTACTTTGTGTACACAAGACTGATAAACTGCTACATCGCTACGATATAACTCCATAGATAAAGATACAATACTCCAACCAGAAATTGGGCCAATGTCTGGAATTGCATTTGTATATTACATTGTATATTACATTGACACGCATGATTAATTGTCAGTAGTACTTTGATCTGATTATTAAGCATTTCAGACATTCAGGATCGACATTTGGTTTCATGGCCTATCAGTTGATTAAATAAAACTTCCTTTGTCCAGACTGTGGAAAGTTTATATTGGCATCTGACTATTTATAAACTGTGAGTGTAAATTGATTAAGCTTTGGGACAATTAAAATTTATCAAGTATTTTCAAACCCCCCCCCCAAAAAAAAAAACAAAAAACAAACAAAAAACAACAACAAAAAAACAAAAAAAAATATCAGCTGAAGGCAGTGAAGGCAGCAGAAGGAACAGAAAGGAACTGGGATAGGGTGTCAGCCCTGTAAGCAATATTATTTTGGAATAGTATCTCAGGGCGTGGTATCACGTGACCTATACGGCTGAATGTGATCAGGCTGATTAATTTCCGTTCCATGGAGACGGTCTCAAAATGACTGAAATGCGATGATCGATGTGACGTTAAATAAAACTTTTAAAAAATATGTATCGAAGTAACGTGAATATGTTAAAGCTACAAATTACATTTTCAGTGACATGTACAAAAGGATTGTAAATGTAACGCTTGAATACAAAGACGACATATCATATACCAGGTTTAACCTACATTTTTTTCATCGCCAATTAACCGCCTTAGCTTTACAAGGGACTCATAAGTGAAATAGACTTGAACACACATGACATTTATGTTGTAATTTTGTCATTGAATAAGCATACAAGGTGAGAGAACGCCTACTAGTATTTTAATCACCCATCTTTAACACCTTTATACTGCAATCCTGTATTAAAAAGAGTTTCTTTCAATTTTGATATGATATAAAACTTTGTTAAGTATATTAATATTAGTAAAAGTACATTTATTATGGATGAACATCATTTCACTTGGCTCAATCCAGTGCGCGAATGATTATTTCATTTAAATATTCCTTTCTATGAAATATGAATTAATTTACGACGTTTTTCTACCCCCTATCACCCCTGTTAGTTTATATTATATAAATAGCTTCATGATATTTTGATAATATCAAACAAGACTAGTATAATAGAAAGAAATACATGCTGTAAATGAATCATGATTTATTTCGGGGCCTCCGTGGCCGAGAGGGTAAAGTCGCTGACTTTAACACTTACTCAGCCTTCGAATCCCGGCAGGGTCATTCGGATTTTCATGTGAGGAAGCCTTCAAGCTGGCTTGCGGTAGGTTGGTGGTTCTACCCGGATGCCTCCGTGCATTCATGATCTTCCTCCACCTGTACTTAGCTTGACTTCGCTATATGACTGAAATACTGTCAAAGCGACGGTAAACCCAAATAGTCAAGTCATGATTTAATTCATACATTTATGTATATGTTATGAACAAATTAAAGATTACGTTGTTTATTACATTTTAAAACAAGAAATATCTGTAAAAAAAATACTTGGCCGTGGTAACCAGCTTGATGATTAGTGTCTGAATGGTTTAACATGTAATAGATTTTGTTTAATAGTTGTGTAATTCCTTGTCAGTGCAGCTCTTTGAAATACCACGGATCCAGATAATTTGTACAATCTTGGTAGACACGTACAGCCTTAAAACATCTGCGCATTAGACTTCGTTTCGCCGGCTACGTTTTTTGTTGAATATAGGATCTGTCAGGGTCGAACAATCAATTTCGAAATCTATGTTTCCTAACGTTTTAGCGTTCTACTCTTTCAGTTTACCTTAAAAAGGTGCAGTGTCTTACTATTCGGGACAAATCGTTCGCAGGGGAAGAAAACTTCAACTTTTAAAACAAACAGAGATCTAAAGAGCTCGTTTCCGCAAATCCTTTCTTTTCTTTTGACCAATGGGAATTTAGCAAAGTATATAATAACCAATAAAAAGCCTAATTTTATTCCGCTGCATTACTGTGTGTTTCACAGGAAGTCAGGGTGAAAATAAACGGCCTAACGGCCGAAAAATCAAAGAATTCATATCAATATCCGAAGCACTGCTAGGTATTCCACTATTGTTATGGATTTACCCATAATGTTAAATGTTAATTGAATAATACTATTGTTCTATCCTATTGTATTTGATGTATTGCCATAACCACGCGCTTCAGCAAACTCTCCTAAACTGTACAGTCATCAAAGGTGTTAGCTTTTCAAGCACAACTTTCTCTAAACGAAATGGAACCAAATAGGATATAATCTATTAATAGTGTTTAATCATACACTTTCGTTGGCATAAACTTTCGTTGATTATGTATTTAAAGGAACTTCCTGGATACCTTAATTCGTGGATGCATGTTCTAGAAAACGTGAGATATTGCATAAAGGACGACGGTATCCTTGGGGATTAAACTTCGTTCTTTAGAAAATTCTTCAGAATGTCAACCAAAAATTAATGTCCCACGAAATTAATGATTTTACATTATTTAACTAGTGCCATTTGACACTAGACCTCTATGAATCAAAGTCATGAGACCGAAATAAACACATTAGAGGCACTTCCTCAATGGACAACGATTCTTTGACAAAGACTGTGTACGCATACACTTGAAAAAAAAAAGAGACAATAAGTATAAAAAAAAAAAAAAGAAAAAAAAAATTGGTTGCCATGTCGCCCGTCATTGTGACATGAAAGATGATGTCCAATGTATGTTGAAGAACAACAGCACATTTCAGTCCTATTGTTTGTTGTTATGAAATTTATTTGTTTGTACTTTCAGCCGCAAGGGGCTAAATTTCGATGGATACGAGCGACAGGGTTTTTTTTTCATATGGAGGATGGCGACATTTTTGCACGTTTTCGACAGTACAAATAGTATAATGGATTGCTGTCTAACAAAAAAAAAATACATAGATCTAGCGAAAAAGTTTCCATTTTGTCTCAATGATATACCGCCGTGGTATTAGTGTACACGTTCAAACATACGTGCACTAACGCACATACCCTTGCAATACATGCACGCATACACACATGCGTTAAATGGCATACAAACGTACTGTCAAATCTGACCGTCCCCGGAGGCCAAATGGTTGGAGCGTCTGCTTCGAGAACGGAAGGTCGCGGATTCGATTCCTGATCGCTACATACCAAAGTCATTAAACTGGTATTGCTAACTCATTGCTTGTACTCAGCATATATATATACAGTTTCAAGACTGGTTGGCCCGGTGTCAGGATAATGTTGCTGGATGTGGTATAATACCACATGTCTACGGCGTGAAACTGCAGTGTGGCAGTATTTTATCTGTCTTCAGTAAATATTAGTTCGCAAATTACTGAAATATTGTCGGTGGGACGTTAAACCAAATAAAGAGCTAAACCTGTTATAGCGGTTAGCCAAGTGAGAAAGGATTTTATATAGTTGCTAAATAGGGGTTTAAGGCTGACTAATTATGACAGGTAGATTTCTCAGTATAGGTGAACGCTAATACATGCCCGTTTGTTTTTGAATATGTTAAAGTCTATATAAATACAAAATATTTGGGCTCGTGACACATTGAGTTATTACAAGTCATCCTAAACTTGTGGCCAACCAGAAGCTCTGACAATTCGAATATATCTGCGGTTTCCTTCAATAGAACACCTCCCTATTATTGTTGCATTTAACCATGTACAACAGATCGGTCTGGCAAAATCAAGTGTTTGCCACAAATTAAGGGTTACTCGTACTTATGTGTCGGATGAAATCTATTAAGACTACTTTCAAGACAATGAAGCATACATTTGCTTCAGTTTTAATTGTTTCTATCCTATATACAGTATAATTAAGTAAATTGGAACAAAATCGCGCAAACTCTCGTGCAGGAGATGACGTAGAGGGATCGTTACGGAGCATTAGTTTTACTGACTTTCTAGTTATGCCTTGAATAATATTATTGGAGCGCAATTATTTCAGATCGGACATTAAGCTAGCACGTGCAATGACCCAGTGACCGAAACGCGTTTCTTCGTCCCACTTCAAACGTATTCATTGTCGATACATCAGGCAAAATGGCCGCAATCGATCTATTGGGCAATCAATCAAACTAGAAAGAATGAATATATCACGGATTGTTCCGTCTTGAATACGGAACAATTAACGATGAAGAAAAAGTCAAGTACTTTAACGAAGATAGGGACAAAACATTAATGAATGTATATACATGTATGCTGTTTGTTTTTTTTTTTTTGTTTTTTTTTTTTAAATTTCTTTTTATTGTTTGGAGCACAATCAGGTAAAAAAAAAAGTGATTTTATTTTCCAAAATACAGAGATTTCTTTCACTTATGCCAAAGTGTGTACCAAAGGTTCCCATATGTGTCCCATATGCCTAGCCTATCACTAGAAATTAAATTTAATTGGAGCTCAGCATGATGTCTCCATGGTTCAAATGTTATGTTATTTGTATTAACTATGGACTTTAGGATATAAGGGTCGAACCGCTTTGGCGTAGGCGTGATTTTGAAAGAGGATGGGGAATTACTTTTTGGTAGTACAGGTACAGGGACGACCAGGGAATCGTCCAACTTGATAAAATTGTTGCATCTTAATTCCCTATCCGTGTATTAAATATGTAGTTTAGACTTAATTAAGGGCCGTGGTCCAGTGGTAAAGTACCCTACTGCGGATCCGAAGGTTTTGGGTTCGAACCCTTTTGTGGGCATAAAATTTTAATGACCTTCCCAAGCGCTAAGTACTGCTAAAACCCAGGACTTCAAAAGGGTTAGTAAAAGTTCTAAGAACTTGTTTTCATATCGACGAAGAATAAATATATTGCTAAAATACAGTATTGTTAGTAACAGTTTGTTGCTGAAACACAAGCAGCTAATAGTTAGATACTCACCGTCGCTTCTGAGAATCCGTCTTCTACGTAAGCCCATGTCTCATGACGTCTTGGCTCCTTGCGCCGACCGTCTCTGGAATAACTTCTCTCACTCCCTTCACTCACTCTTCTGTCGTTTCCATTGTAACCTTTGCCCACATCTGACCTATTGCTTGATCCCCCGTACGTAGAGTGAATCTCTGATTCCACTTCGTCTCCACTATCTGGTACCGAACGCAGTCGAGATGAAGTGCCAGAGTCAGAAACGTAGCCAGTATTTGTTTCAGAATATCGTCGTGGGGTCGAGTTGTATTGCGACGACTCGTAACGTGATGTTAAGGGACGATTGTTCTCAATGAAGCGGGTTTGACTTGTTTCAGAAATATTGTCATACGATCTATTAAGATATGCCGTTGATCCCGATCTTGGGGTTATTGACCCAATTTTCAAACGTGGAGGAGACAAGTTCTTGATCACAATTCCATCCGCATCGCTGTCGAAATGTTTTCTCCAAGACATACTTTTAATTGTTTACCTCTGATAATTAAACCGAAAACAAAGATGTCATAGTTTTAATTTGTTTTATACGTCCATGAAATCCGAGTTCTGCTGCTAAATATGTTTTAAACTGCAGGAACATTTGACACACAGTAACATTCCTTGCTGTCTTTTCTCCTCCTCTAACATATTCCTACCACGTACAGGGAAAATGAATGATTTCTACGTTCTTGCTCTTTATTAGAATGTCCAAATCACACCTGTGTTCATCTCTGAAATTTTGCTGGCTCCGCTTAAGTTTTTGATGTGTTTTTGCACGGATGACTAGCCTCGGATCCCTGATATATCATATCGATAAGTTGTGTTCACCGTGATTCAACATCGAAAGCTGTTTTACATTTCATGCTATTGTAATTGTCGGAAATAACTCGTATTAAGATATAACAATGGCGGCAAATCCTGAATCACTTTTAATAAAACTATTTTCAATATAAATGTAACACACAAACAAAACTTACAAACACTTTTAGCAAATGCTTTCATTTATCAAATATGCTTTCCACTCACTGTCTTAGTATGCGCTTTTACCATCGTTTTTGCATATGTCACCTTTCACCTCAGATGTCACGAGCTTCATATTGCACATAAATGTCACACATGCCTAATACATTATAGCCTACTACAGCTCCTCTATTTTTACCTGGTGATTACCTAAGCAGCTCACCATGCCGAACATATATATTATTCCCAGTCACTTTTTTTTCAATACACATAATTATATTACTGATATTGTGTTACATTAATGTCCGTTTACTATTATATAACCTTATGTACTATATTAAATTGCGATCAATGTTGATTTTTTTAAACCTTTGATGCTTGTTTCGCAACAGTTAGACATTTTTGAATATATTCTTGAAATGTATGTATTCTTAATTGATCACCTCCAGTTACACATACCATTTTCCTCACCTAGATCACAAACCATTACGATGAGTATTTTTCATAACTAATAACCCTTCACAAAAGTCCGCATTTTTTCTTTATCATTATTGCACTTAATTCCAAAATGCGTTTCATAAAACAAAATTCACTTAAAATTGGGATCCAGAAATATAAAATTATAAATAGTCCGCGCGTGCTCCCGTGATAATTTTAGCATTAGTCGGCTGCAAACGTGACGCTCACTACCCAATATCATACAAACTAGAATTCATATGGACGGGAAGCAAAATGATCCCTGGCCAATCTGTCATAAGCATGACGCCGTCGGCTAAGTAAAGACAATAAAAGTATACGATGACTACGCGCTGTCCAATCCATAGTATACATTTGTATGAACAAAGGTGGTAAGTATGTATTATTACTTATGAGATAACCTGAAAAAATCTTGATCGTGTCATCATCATGCCTTAGAGAATTGTAAGATAGTCTGACGATTAATGTTGATCTCTAGAACTTTTTTTTTATGAGCTGCTAAGATTTTTATTTACATGGGATTTCCTTACTATGCAAAAAAAAAAAAAAAAGGTTATACGAATTCCATTAAAAAAACATTGCATTATTTAAATATTTGAAAATTATTTAATTGAAAACAGTGGCCTAGATTATGAATATAGTTATGACTAATCAATGTAAATATTTTCTTATCGCATTGGGAACTTTTCGTTACAATATAATCAAATCAATATCTAGTGTTCCGGAGTAGGGTTAGTGCTTTACGCCAGTGGTGGTAAAGAAAGATTATCCACAAAAGTGCTCGAACCCACAGCCCTTCGGAGCAGCAGTAATGTACGCTACCAATGTATAACAAATACGAAAAAGAAAGTTAATGTCGGAAGGATAATAATTGATTCACGCCATAGCACCCGAATATGTAACTGGCGATCATTTTTTTGCATGTGAACTTGTAAAATCCAAAACTTTATGGCATTATTATTATCAAGTAGTTTCGATTAATTTAAAATCAGCCCTACCTTCAGTTACCGTTAAAAGTACCCAACGTTAGCGTTTTTATCCCTGTTGTAGCGTATAGAGTGCAAGCAGGGTACCAAATCGCAGGGCATGCTTCAAAAATTATGAATTTGTAAAAGTTGTAGAACTCATGCCTTATTGGATGCAAACGAGGCTATAAAATACACTCATTTGTCCATAAAACCAGACTACAGGCACATGATTTAATTCTTAATTAAGTTAAAATGTGTCATTTAGTATGCATTCTATTAACTTTTTTGCTTAGTTTTATTTATAAAATGTGCATACAAAGGCATCGCGTGATAAATGTTAGATAAAAAGAGGACGGAATCACATTTATAAAATGTGCATACAAAGGCATCGCGTGATAAATGTTAGATAAAAAGAGGACGGAATCACATTTATAAAATGTACATACAAAGGCATCGCGTGATAAATGTTAGATAAAAAGAGGACGGAATCACATTTATAAAATGTGCATACAAAGGCATCGCGTGATAAATGTTAGATAAAAAGAGGACGGAATCATTGCACTGATTTTCAGTGATGTTGTCTCTTGGCAAATTTAGATCAGTTGTCCATAGTTAATAGATCCCGGATATCAAAATAGCTTTAGTTGTGATATAAATATGTCATTATGTAAAAATGTAACAAGATAAATTTTTAAGGCATTCTTATCATCCTCACCAACAATCATCATCACCACCATCACTGCGATCATCATCATCATCATCATCATCATCATCAACAACAACCTTATCAATACCAGCAACATTATCACCACCACCACCACCATCATCATCATCATCATCATCATCATCAACATCAACAACCTTATCAATACCATCAACATTGTCATCATCATCATCACAGTCATCAGTCTAAAATCATCATCACCATTAATGATAGTATTAACATCGCCTGATAATGGTATACACAAATCATGGTGCGCTAAGGTAACTGACATCGTTCAGGTGTAGCTGTCTAATTATGATAACATCAAATCATCAAATAACATTTGC
>CM037793.1:26815024-26865024 GCA_021229015.1 Solen grandis | reverse complement strand
AATAACTCTGTTATTTGAAGCCCCATTCAAATGTGTTTTTTTTTTGCATTGTGTTCCTTGTAATAAAATATACGTTTCAATTTCTGTTGTTTAAAAAAGTGATTGAATTGCGAAAACCGATGATATCGCAATTCTGATTGCGATTCTAGTTAGGTTTTCGCATCGCTTGCGAAAACCTATTGTTCTTCTTCTGTTTTATTTTTTATTTTTTTTATTTTTAGGTTTTCGCATCGCTTGCGAAAACCTATTGTTCTTCTTCTGTTTTATTTTTAGGTTTTCGCATCGCTTGCGAAAACCTATTGTTCTTCTTCTGTTTTATTTTTATTTGGTTTTCGCACCTCGCAGTGCGAAAACCTATTGTTCTTCTGTTGTTTTTTTGTTGTTGTTTTTTTTAATTTTTATTATTTTTCCAATTCCACCCATTTTTGTGTCCAGCCTAGCGGCCAGATGAGAAAAGCTACAGCTATGAAATTTTGGGCATGGAGTCAGCTTTATCTGAACATGTGCCTAAATGGTCAAACTTTTCACATTTATTTCTGATTTAGCCACTAGGGGGCGCAACGCATGTAATCATTGTTTTGCTAATAACTCAAAAATTTAAAACCTGATTTAGATGCGGTTTTTTACATAATGTTCCTTGTTGACAGTCCAATCAAATATGATGGATATCTTATCATCGAGTACTGGAAAAAATTGTTCTAGGAGAGGTTGAATGTTCGAACCTTGGAAAAAAGTGGAATAATGAGGGTAGGTCTACGAAAAACCTACCCACTTTTGTTAGAGATCAGATAGAAGAATTCTGTTTGCTGCATACAATTTGCAAGACATATACGCACAAAATATATGGGGTGGCGAATTTTGGAAATGCGTGGTTTGTCCTCTAGAAACGGTCAAACTTCACTAAATTTTAGGAAAAATTAAAATTTCAAAAACATGTTTTGTCGCTCCTGACTTTATTTTCTGTTCATTCTTCATGACATTTTCACACGATATCTATTTTTATGTTTGAAAGGGCCTCACAATTCAAACAATAAAAAAGAATTGAAAAGGTCAAGGTCATATTACGATTATTGTGTTTTTATTCGGCCACAAATAGCTCCAAAACTAAAAATATTTCTTTGAGAGTATATGAACAAAATTAGTTCTTAAAGAGCTCTTTCCAGTGATGTTTAGTTTTTGAAGATCGGACTTGATTTGGCCATTATACGGCAGTCCAAAGTTTGATCCTTTTTTGGAATAATTGTAAATGAGGTTTTATGCTTCAAATTCTGATACATAAGAATAAAAAGTTTGACTTGTGCGACTGGTATACTTGATTGAACTATTTGCTGCTTTGCTAGGTACCTAACAGTAAAATTTTAATCAATTTTCTTTCTCATTTTGCAGCTAGGGTGCGCTTTTTTGAAATAATTCTTTTGCTTATAACTCAAAAAGTTGAAGTCCGATTCGAATGCGTTTTTTTGCATTCTGTTCCCTGTTGATAGCCTAATAACATATGATAGGATCGAGGGTCCGTGTGGCTGAAAGCTTTTGAGCTACGGAAGGTTGAATGTTCGAACCTCGCAAAAAAAAAAAAAAAAAAAAAAAACAAACTGTGCAAATGAGGGTAGGTCTACGAAAAACCTATTCATTATTGTTAGAGATCAGATAAAAGAATTCCGTCTCCGGCATACCATTTGAAAGACGTATACACACAAAATATATGGGGTGGCGAATTTAAGAAATGCGTGGTTTGTCCACAAGAAACGGTCAAACTTCACTTAAATTTAGGAAAATTAAAATTCCAAAAACATGTTTTTTGTCGCTCCTGACTTTATTTTTTGTTTATTCGTCATGAAATTTTCACATGTTATGTTTTGTTAAGTTTGAAAGGGCCTCACAATTAAAAATTTAAAACAACATTGAACAGGTCAATGTCATATTACGATAATTGTGTGTTTTTTTCGGCCACAAAGCGCTCCAAATCTAAAAATATTTTATGAGGGTATATAAACAAAGGTTTTAGTTCTTGAGGAGCTCTTTCCAGTGATGTTTAGTTTTTGAAGATCGGACTTAATTTGTTCATTTTACGGCAGTCCAAAGTTTGATCCTTTTTTGGAATAATTATTAATCAGTTTTTATGCTTCAAGTTGTGATATATAAGAAAAAGAATGTTCGACTAGTGCGACTTATATACTTGTTTGAACTATTTGCTGTTTTTGCAATTTTGTTTCTAATTTTGCCGCTAAAGGGCGTTTTGCTTAAAATCACTCTTTTGCTTATAACTCAAAACGTTAAAGTCTGATTGAAATGCGGTTTTCAGCATTTTGTTCCTTGTTGACAGCACCACAGAATGTGATGGATTTCAAGGGACAGGGTATGGGAAAATATTTGCGCTAGAAGAGTTTGAATGTTCTAACATTGCAAAAAAAAAAAAAGACTGTGCTAATGAGAGTAGGTCTTCAAAAATCTTTTCGTTCTGTTTCATATTGAAAATTGTGGCTGAGTTGAAATAAAGTGTTCAAGTTGATTAGGTTAAAAGCGAAAACCGAGATACCGCTTGCGGTTCTAGTTATTTTTCAAACCCTTTTTTGTTAACGGCAAATCTCCGTGATCAGAAAAACCACATTTATGAAATTTCAATCAGTTTTTACCACCTATTTGAAGATGATCCTAACGTTGAGAAAATTTTCATTTATGTCTTACTTTTCCCGCTAGGGGGCGTTTTGTATGAAATTTATAATTGGCTAATAACTCAGTTATTTGAGGTCCGATTCAAATGCGGTTTGTTGCATTCTGTTCCTTGTTGATAGCCTCATAAAATATGATAGATTTTGAGGTAAGTGTCGCTGAAAGTTTTTGAGCTACGGAAGGTTGAATGTTCAAACCTCGCAAAAAACTGTGCAAATGAGGGTAGGTCTACGAAAAACCTATCCATTTTTCTTAGAGACCAGATAGAAGATTTCTGTTTGCTGCAAATAATTTGCAAGACATATACACACAAAATATATGGGGTGACGAATTTAAGAAATGCATGGTTTGTCCTCTAGAAACGGCCAAACTTCACTAAATTTTAGGAAAGTTAAAGTTTCAAAAACATGTTTTTTGTCGCTCCTGACTTTATTTTTTGTTCATTCTTCATGAAATTTTCACAAATTACCTATTGTTATGCTGGAAAGGGACTCACAATTAAAAAGTTTAAAAATAATTGAAAAGGTCAAGGTCATGTTACGATTCTTGTGTTTTTATTCGGCCCAAAATAACTCAAAGTTAAATATATTTCATTGAGAGTATATGAACAAAAGTTTTAGTTCTTTAAGAGCTCTTTCGAGTGATGTTAGGTTTCTGAAAATCGGAATTAATTTCGTCATTTTACGGCAGTCCAAAGTTTGATCCTTTTTTGGAATAATTGTAAATCAGTTTTTATGCTTCAAATTGTGATATATAAGAAATAGAATGTTCGACTAGTGCGACTTGTATACTTGATTGAACTATTTGTTGCATTGCTAGGAATTTCAATCAATTTTGTTCATCATTTAGCCGCTAGGTGGCGCTTTAATTGAAAGCACTCTCCTACTTATAACTCAAAAAGTTGAAGTCTGATCCAAATGCGGTTTGTTGCATTATGTTCTTTGTTGATAGCCAAATAAAATATGATAGTTTCTAGGTATGAGTGGCTGAAACTTTTTGAGCTACTAACGGAAGGTTGAAAGTTCGAAACCTGCAAAAAACTGTGAAGATGAGGGTAGGTCTACGAAAAACCTATCCATTTTTTTTAGACATCAGATAGAAGAATTCTATTTGCTGCAAATGATTTGCAAAACATATTCGCACAAAATATATGGGGTGGCAAATTTACGAAATGCATGGTTTGCATTTAGAAACGGTCAAACTTCACTAAATTTTAGGAAACATTAAAGTTTCTAAAAACATGTTTTTTTGTCGCTCCTGACTTTATTATTTTCGTTCATTCTTCATGATATTTTCACAAGTTACGTATTGTTATGTTTGAAAGGGAATCACAATTGAAAAGTAAAAAAAATAAATGAAAAGGTCAAGGTCATATAACGATTATTGTGTTTTTATTTGGCCCCAAATAGCTCCAAAACAAAAAATTGAAAGTATATGGACAAAAGTTTTAGTTCTTGAAGAGCTCTTTCCAGTGATGTTTAGTTTTTGAAGTTTGAAGATCGGACTTGATTTGGTCATATTACGGCAGTCCAAAGTTTGATCCTTTTTTTGGAATAATTGTAAGTCAGTTTTTATGCTTCACATTGTGATATATAAGAAATAGAATGTTCCTCTAGTGCGACTTGTATACTTTATTGAACTATTTGCTGCATTGCTAGGTACCTAATGGTAAAATTTTAATCAATTTTGTTTCTCATTTTGCCGCTAGGGGCGCTTTGGTTAAAATCACTCTTTTGGTTATATCTTAAAAAAGTTGAAATCCGATTCAGTTTTTTTTTGCATTCTGTTCCTTGTTGACAGCCTAATAAAATATGATAGTTTCAAGGTATTAGTGTCTGAAAATGTTTCAGTTAATAACGGAAGGTTTAAAGTTCGAACCTCGCAAAAAACTGCAAATGAGGGTAGGTCTACGAAAAACCTATCCATTTTTGTTGGATTTCAGATAGAAGAACTCTGTTTGACGCAAATGATTTGCAAGACATATACGCCCTAAATATATGGGGTTATGTGGTTGCGAATTTAAGACATGTATGGTTTGTCCTCTAGAAACGGTCAAACATTACTAAATTTTAAAAGTAAAATTTCAAAACATTTTTTTCGCTGCTGCTTTATTATTTGTTCATTCTTCATGAAATTTTCACAGGTTATGTATTGGTATGTCTGAAAGGGCCTTACAATTAAAATATGAAAATAAAATTGCAAAGGTCAAGGTCATATTACGATTATTGTGTTTTTATGCGTCCCAAAACTAAAGATATTTCATTGAAAGTATATGAACAATGGTTTTAGTTTTTGAAGAGTTTTTGAAGATCGGAGTTGATTTGGTCATTTTACGGCAGTCCAAACTTTGATCCTTTTTTGGAAATTTGTTAATCAGTTTTTATGCTTCAAATTGTGATATATAAGAAATAAAATGTTCAACTATTGCGACTTGTATACTTGATTGAACCTTTTTACTGCATTGCTAGGTACTAATTGTAAAATTTTAATAAATTTTGTTTCTCATCTTGCCGCTTGGGGGCGCTTTGCTTGAAATGACTCTTCTACTTATAACTCAAAAAGTTGAAGCCTGACCTAAATGCGGTTTGTTGCATTATATTCTTGTTGATAGCCTGAGAAAATATGATAGTTTCTCGGTATGAGTGGATGTGAATTTTTGAGCAAGTAACGGAAGGTTGAAAGTTCGAACCTCGCAAAAAACTGTGCAAATAGATGTAGGTCTATGAAAAACCTATTCATTTTTGTTAGAGGTCAGATAGCATTATCTCTTTGCTGCATATGATTTGCAAGGCATATACGTACAAAATATATATGGGGTGGCAAATTAAACAAATGCATGGTTTGTCCTCTACAAACGGTCAAACTTCACTATTTTTTGTCGCACCGGACTTTATTTTTGTACATTCTTTTTGAAATATTCACACGCTATGTAGTGTTATGTTTGAAAGGGCCTCACAATTAAAATGAAATTGCAAAGGTCAAGATCATATTACGATTGTTTTTTATTCGGCCCTCTAATACCTCCAGAACTAAAAATGCTTATCGAGAGTATATGAACAAGAGTGTATGTTCTTAAAAAGCTCTTTCCAGTGATGTCTAGTTTTTGAAGATCCGATTTGATTTGGTCATTTTACGGCATCAAAAGTTTGATCCTGTTTTGTAATAATTGTAAATGTTTTAAATTATGCTTAAATTGTGATATGTAAGAAATAGAATGTTCGACATGTATACTTTATTGAACTATTTGCTGCATGTATACTTGATTGAACTATTTGCTGCATGTATACTTGATTGAACTATTTGCTGCATTGCTAAGTACCTAATGGTTAAATTTTACTCAATTTTGTTTCTCATTTTGCCGCAAGGGGGCGCTTTGCTTGAAATCACTCTTGCTTAGAACTCCAAAAGTTGATAGTCTGATCCAAATGTGGTTTGTTGCATTATGTTCCTTGTTGATAGCCTAATAAAATATGATAATTTCAAGGTACGAAAGGCTGTTTTTTTTTAACTGGCTACGGAAGGTTGAAAGTTCGAACTGTGCATATGAGGGTAGGTCTACGAAAAACCCATCCATTTTTGTTAGAGATCAGATAGAAGAATTATGTTTGTTGCAAATGATTTGCAAGATATATGCACAAAATATATGGGGTGGCGAATTTAAAGAATGCATGGTTTGTCCTCTTGAAACGGTCAAACTTCACTCAAATTTTAGAAACATGTTTTTGTCACTCCTGACTTTATTTTTTTGTTCATTCTTCATGAAATTTTCACACGTTATGTATTATGTTTTAAAGGGTCTCACAAATAAAAAGTTAAAAAATGCAAATGTCAAGGTTATTACGATTATTTTTTATCCGGCCCCAAAACAAAAAAATATTTTATCGAGAGAATATAAGCAAAAGTATTAGTTCTTGAAGATCTCTTTCAAGTGATGTTTAGTTTTTGAAGATCAGACTAAATTTTGTCATTTTACGGCAGTTCAAAGTTTGATCCTTTTATGCTTCAAATTGTGATATACAAGAAATAGAATGTTTAACTAATGCGACTTGTATACTAAATTGATGTATTTGCTGCATTGCTAGGTACTTAAAGGTAAAATTAATTTTGTTCTCATTTTGCCGCTAGGGGGCGCTTTGCTTGAATCACTCTTTTGCTTGTATCTGAAAAAAAAATGAAGTCTGATAAAATGCGGTTTTTTTTTTTTTGCATTTTGTTCATTTTTGAAAGACCAACAGAATATGACGGATTTCAAAGTATCGGGGACGGAAAATATTTGCGCTAGAAAGGTTGATGTTCACCTTAAAAAAAAAATGTGCAAATGATATGTCTAGGAAAAACCTACTCATTTTTGTTTGAGATGCGATAGAAGAATTCTGCTTGCCTCATATATTCGCACAAACTATAAGGGTTGGCAAATTTAGAGAATGCAACATTTGTCCTCTAGATACGGTCAAACCTCACTAATATTTTGGAAATGAAACTGTTCAAGCTGAACTCATCAAGCTTCATGAGTTCTTCACAGGTAATGTTGTTTTGTTTTAAAGGACTTCACACTTTACGAAAAAAAAAAAAGAAAAAGGTCAAGGTCATTTGTTGATTATTGCTTTCTTCAGCCTTAAATAGCTCCAAGATACTAAAATTATTTTGTTGAGGGAATGGACAAAAGTGTAAGTTCTTGAAGAGCCTTTTCAATTGATATTTAGTTTTTGAAGATCGGGCTTGATTTGGTCATTTTACGGCAGTCCAAAGTTGGTTTCCTTTTTTGAATTGTAAATCAATTTTTATGCTTCAAATTGGGATATTTAAGAAATCGAATGTTCGATTATGCGATTTGTATACCAAACTGAACAATATGCTGCATTGCTAGGTACATATTGGTAAAATTTTAATCATTTTTGTTTCTCATTTTGCCACTACAGGGCGCTTTGCTTGAAATCACTCTTTTGCTTATAACTCCCGATTTAGTCCCATCAATGAGCCGCTCAGCGCGACATGCTATTTTTTGTATTGGGTGTCACGCCGTAGGGGGGATATCGCCAAATCGAAAGTAGAACGATATCACAAATTACGGGTACACAAATGTGGACTACTCCCGATTCAACCTCGGTTTGCAGCATTCTGTTCCTTGTAAACAGCCCGACAGAAAATGATAGATTTCAAAGTATCGGGTACTGAAAAGTGTTTGCATTAGAAGAGTTGATTGTTCGAGCATTAATTACAAAAAAACAAAACAAAAAAACTGCAAATAAAGGCAGGTCTACAAAAAGATGTTCATTTTTGTTTGAGATCAGAAGAATTCAATTTGCTGCATAGGATTTTTACAAAATATATGGGGCGGCAAATTTAGGGAACGCATGGTTTGTCCTCTAGATTCGGTCAAACCACTAAAATTATGGAAAAAAATCAAAATTTCAAAAGCATGATCTTTTTTTTGTTGCTACTGACTTTTTTTTGGTTAAATTTTCATGATTTCTTTACAGGTAATGTTGTTTTATGTTTCAAAGATCCTTACAATTTAGAAATATAAATAAATTGCAAAGGTCAAGGTCATATTACGATCATTGTTTTTTTCTTCGGCCACAAAACTAAAAATAGTTTATTAATTCCCAGAAGTTCTTCATTTGAATATCAGTACAATTTGAAGTCATCATGGAGTAATACAATGCCTTATTTTCCTTTTTTTAAAGCTAAATCCATTCTTTCAATGTATCAGAATCTTATAGCGTAAGGCAAAAAAGAGAAAGAAAGATTGAGAAATAAAAATAACAAATGCATAAATAAATTTAAAAGGTCATTAAAACAAGAGGGCATGTGCTCAGGTAAACTAAAAAGACAGAAAAAGAATTACAAATAATTTCTAAAAATATGTGGGGATAGAACTCGTACATTAAACAAAATACTTGCTCACTGTATTTATCGAGCTACAGCCACTATAACATGTTAAATTAGGCACTTCATTGGTTTAAAAGTGGTACTCTCCACATCATTTCACAGACACATTATCTTCGACACCGGGACAACCAGTCCTGCAACTACCTTTATATGATAAGCGCCAAGCAAGGGAGCTATAACAGTAACATTTTTAAGACTTTGGTATGTTGTGGCAGGGGATCGAACCCACGACCTCCCGCTTCCAAGGCGGACGCTCTAACCGCTCGGCCACCCTTTACAACTTTGTTATTTGGCAGCTGGGGATGAAACCTAGACATACTCTCGAGGAGGATGCTCTCACCAGTCGCCAATGGGGACGGGCCAACCAGTTCTGAAACACCAAGAGTCAAGCAGAGAGAAAAGTACCAGAACCATTTTAACAACTTTGGTACAGACGATGCAGTTTGCAATCAAACCCACCAGCTTTTGCTTCCGAGGTGGACTGTAAGTCACGTAACTCTGGTATACTAATTATAAAGGCTCTTGAGTCTTCCCCCAGTATCCTCAGTCATACCCAAGTGAATATTGCTAAGGTAGAAATGGTTCAGAGTTGTGCTGGTTGGTAGACTCTTAACAACTACTCTCATTATTTTAGTGTGCCCTCAAAGCTCGACAAATTTGGATGGAGATCAATTAATGGAGCAAAGATGCGCTGATGCATTCCTGTGTCTCTTTTACATCATCATCCATGGTCTACTTGCTATTCCACTGCCAGGTTATATACAGCATAACAGCAGGGCTACCAGAAATTGACATACCCAAACATTTACAGAAATGTATACTGGAGCAAACTTTTATAAGTACTCTTTCTTTCCTTTGGCCAAGGTCCAGTGGAACGCACACATGAAAGATGTAGTAATGTCTGCAGTCTTAAATTTTCAAGGTTGCAGTCGGCACCATCATCCACCACAAGGCCGAAGTCTAGTAATGATGCTTTTATCTTGTTTTATCGTCTTCATCCTAAACTAACACACTAGTCTTTAAAACTTTCTATTATGTTCATACTTTTTATTTGTCACTTTGCTTCTACTAATTGACACAAGCAAGGAACTGCTCAAATTACCCGCAAAGGTGTGCAGCAGCATCTAGAGATAAAAGTAGTTCTGGCAAAAAATGATATCATCAATAGTGATGATAACAACAGTGATATCAAAAATATCTCACCGATAAATCCCAGGATATCACTGGTATATAATAAGACAGTATTTAGATGTAGTACTTCTATTGTAATTGACTGAGCGTGACTTGATTTTTTTTTATATACCTGTATTTAACTCTGGTTGCATGAGCTTTATGCAAGAAACATCACAGGCAATTTTCATCAAATTTTGCCAAGATGTTTAGGAGGAGGAGATGTTGTTTGAAGAAAATTGTTGACGCCAGACACATGGATGCTGGACAAAAGGCGATCACAATAGCTCACCATGAGCATTGTGCTCAGGTGAGCTAAACAAGAGGGCCAAGATGGCCTTGAACCGCTCACCTGAGAAATATTGCTTTCATTGCCTTTTACAAGTCATGTTGAATACAAAATCCATGCAGAAAAACAGCAATATAATCTTAATTCCACACAAAGTTTACATGAGGTATAAATAACCCTAGCATGAGACCAATTTTGACCCCAGGGCCATGATCTGAAAACTTGGTTCAGGTCCACAAGGACATGTTACATACCAAATATCTAAACCCATGATCTTGTGGTTTCTGACAAGGAAATTTAATCTTTAAAAACTCTTTCCTATGTAAGTCTGTATAAACAAGAAATGTTTGTGAAACATATATGCCCCCCTCATATGCCATAATATGTATATAGATATATTACATGCAAGGAGTTTGCCTTCATAATGTTGGCTTGTCACAAAAAATTCTCAAACTTAAAAATTTGAGTGAAAATATAATGTGCTAAAATGTAGAACTAAACATTTACTGAAATAAATGGGCTGGAGAAATATTTACAAGTCCACAAAGGTTTAAGTGAAAGAACATTGTCAGTTATAAACAAACAAAACATTAAGACTTAGTGCTCTAGGTTTATTATAAAAATTAACAAATCAGCAACAACTACATAAGGCAATGTTACACAACAAATATCTAAACTTCTGGCCGTGGTTTGTTTTTTGATTTTCCTCTTTCCAAATCAAGGCCAATTTTCCCCGGGCCCCAGATCTAACCAGGTTGTGGTTTCTGAAAAAAGATTTTTCAAGTTTTTTTTTTTATACAAGTCTATGTTAAATCAAGTGACCCTGGGTGGGGCCAATTTTGACCCCAGGGCCATTATTTGAACAATTTTTGAAGAGATTCACTGGACAATGCTACACACTATTGACTAAATATCTTAACTCCAGGCCTTGTGGTTTCTGAAAAGATTTTTCTAGTTTTTTTTCCCCTATATAAGCCTATGTAAAATCAAGTAACCCCCGGGGCGGGGCCAATTTTGATTTGGCTAGACTTAACTATTTGAGTTTACCGTCGCTTTGACAGTATTTCAGTCATATAGCAACGTCCAGCTAATTACAGCAAGCCAGCTGGAAGGCATCCTCACATGAAAAGCCAATTTTGACCCTAGGGTCATGATTTGGACAAACTTGGTAGAGGTTCACTAGACAATGCTACACACCAAATATCTAAGGGTAGGCCTTGCAGAAGATGATTTTCAAAGTTGGCATTTTTAAAATCTATTATTAGCTCCTGTGACTTACTTTTTCAACCAATCAAAATAATCTGACCAATAATGATAGGGGATATCATAAGGATGATACCTGTGAATTTTGGTCAAAATCCATTCAGCTGTTCAGGAGATGTTTCTTAAAGAAACAGACCCACAAAAACGCACAGACGGATGATGACAAAAGCGTAAGTAATGTTGTTAGTAGAAAAATTGAAAAAAAATTAAAAAATAAATATAAAAAAATTGTCATGTAGTAAAGAAGTTATGGTTGACGTAAAGTTTTTTGTTAAACATTTCAAAATAGGTAAAAGCTCTAAGGTCAAGGTCAAAGTTCAAAAGTGTAACATTGTTGGAAAGGTATTGTAACATGAGACTTATATACCTGCATCAATTTCATATGGCATAGACAACTCCAGGACATTTAATAACGTATGAGGTTGTCAAGCCTTTGCACATTTGCAATCAGTTAAGTGCCATATAATATTGGGAATGCACAAACAAGCACAGCTACCAAAAGATTTGCACAAGGAAGTATTGTGATTTTTGTTCAGTATAAATACCTGATGATGCTCATAAAATGAGTGCTCTAGAGCATTTTGCGATTATGTTTGTATAAAAAAATGTGGGCACTTGTCATATGTTCTTGCAGAGCATTCTCATTCACTAGAGACATGGACTGATCAGCACCTACATAAATGTGAAAGCGAAACAAGGTTAGGACCTTAAGAGTAAAAATAAAATAGAAGTTATCACTTGGGCAATACATTTATATAATGAAAATATATCAACATGTGACATTGTGAACTTGACCTTTGGATGCTGACACCCAAATCAATAGAGGTCATCTACTCATTATAAGGAACAACCACATATAGTCTGAAATAGGACTAAAATTTTATTTGGACAAGGCCAAGTCATCAAACATATATACAAATGCAACCCTGTGACCTTGACCTTTGAGGTGCTGACACCAAAATTGATAGGGGTCATCTACTAATCATAAGCAACAACCACAGAAGTTTGAGACTTAAGGTCAAAAGAAGTTATCACTCGGACAAGGTCTGGTATTATACATACACAACATGTGACCTTGACCTTTGAGGTAATGACACCGAAATTGATAGGGGTCATCTACTAATCATGAGCAACAACCACAAGAAGTTTGAGACTTATAGGTCAAAAAGAACTTAAGTTATCACTCGGACAAGGTCTGGTCTACCGACAGACCGACGGACCGACATGAGCAAAGCAATATACCCCCTCTTCTTCGAAGGGGGGCATAATAAAGTGGCAGGGCCAATTTTGACCCAAGGGCCATGATTTGAACAAACTTGGTAGATGTCCATAAGGCAATGTTACACAACAAATATCTAAACTTCTGGCCTTGTGGTTTCTGAAAGAATTTCAGTTTTTTTTAAGGTACCAATTTTGACCCCAGGGCCATGATTTGAACAAACCCGATAGATGCTCATAAGGCCATGTTACACACCAAATATCTTAACCTCAGGCCTTGTGGTTTCTGAAAAGAAGATTTTTCAAGTTTTTTTTTTATACAAGTCTATGTTAAATCAAGTGACCCTGGGTGGGGCCAATTTTGACCCCAGGGCCATTATTTGAACAAGTTTTGATGAGATTCACTGGACAATGCTACACACCAAATATCTAAACTCCAGGCCTTGTGGTTTCTGAAAAGACTTTTCTAGTTTTTTTTCCCCTATATAAGCCTATGTAAAATCAAGTAACCCCCGGGGCGGGGCCAATTTTGACTTGGCTAGACTTAACTATTTGAGTTTACCGTCGCTTTGACAGTATTTCAGTCATATAGCAACGTCCAGCTAATTACAGGTGGAGGAAGACCCAAATGCACTGAGGCATCTAGGTAGAACCACTGACCTACCGCAAGCCAGCTGGAAGGCATCCTCACATGAAAAGCCAATTTTGACCCTAGGGTCATGATTTGGACAAACTTGGTAGAGGTTCACTAGACAATGCTACACACCAAATATCTAAGGGTAGGCCTTGCAGAAGATGATTTTCAAAGTTGGCATTTTTAAAATCTATTATTAGCTCCTGTGACTTACTTTTTCAACCAATCAAAATAATCTGACCAATAATGATAGGGGATATCATAAGGATGATACCTGTGAATTTTGGTCAAAATCCATTCAGTTGTTCAGGAGATGTTTCTTAAAGAAACAGACCCACAAAAACGCACAGACGGATGATGGACAAAAGGCGATCACAATAGTGTTGTGCTCAGGTGAGCTAAAAATCATTGAAAATATATATTTTACAACTTGCCCAAAGTTATGGCAAAATAAAGTCAAAGGTCAAGATTGATAGATGAAATATTGAGGTATATCTGAACTTGTCAAATAAATATGCATGCTAAAAATACAAGTTGTATGTCATGTAGTAAAGAAGTTATGGTTGACGTAAAGTTTTTTGTTAAACATTTCAAAATAGGTAAAAGCTCTAAGGTCAAGGTCAAAGTTCAAAAGTGTAACATTGTTGGAAAGGTATTGTAACATGAGACTTATATACCTGCATCAATTTCATATGGCATAGACAACTCCAGGACATTTAATAACGTATGAGGTTGTCAAGCCTTTGCACATTTGCAATCAGTTAAGTGCCATATAATATTGGGAATGCACAAACAAGCACAGCTACCAAAAGATTTGCACAAGGAAGTATTGTGATTTTTGTTCAGTATAAATACCTGACGATGCTCATAAAATGCTCTAGAGCATTTTGTGATTATGTTTGTATCAAAAAGTTGGGGGCACTTGTCATATGTTCTTGCAGAGCATTCTCATTCACTAGAGACATGGACTGATCAGCACCTACATAAATGTGAAAGCGAAACAAGGCTGGAATGATACCACATCATGCCAAATTATCCCAAATACTGGGCACACAAGTCCTATAAATAGGGATATCTAAAAAGAGCTAGTATATGACATGGCATAATACCATGACTATCCACATTATCATGGCACTGGGCCCAACAGTCTTGGGAGTTACCCCTATGTAAGAAAAGCTAACCACAAGGAAAATATATATTACCAAGTAACTGGTGTTGCACGCAACACAGGAGTCCCCTACCGGTGATGTGCATAATTTTTCCATTACCAAAGCAACCAGAATTTTGGACCAAGAAAAAGCAAGAGCTATCAGTAAGACAGTGCGCTTGACTATTCTAATACTTGACAATATAGAAAAATATTGCAGTAAAAGGCAAAATAAGAATTACTGCATTATCAAAAAGTAAACAAAAGATATAAATAAGTTTTAAAGCAATATCTCAAAGGGTTCAGTGAAAAAGTAATCATGTATAAAAAGTTTATTAACCCTTTCCCTCATACAGACTCATTCTGACGCACTCAATAGGTACCACATAAAGCCGGATCTGCAGAAAAACACAGTTAAACCTTACCAAATCTAATTATAAAGTCCTCATTTCCAGACCACTGAGGAGCAGTGAACAGCATAAAACCTGATCAGCCTGCAAGTTACTCGCAGGCTGATCTGGTTTTACGTTGTTCGCATAGGTCTTTTCATGGTTTCCTCTATGAGGGAAAGGGTTAAGTTTCTCCTTAGACAATCATGCAGTACCATTCAATCTATCTGATCATGAGGAACAAGAATAAATATGGTTTTAGGTGGATATCTCAAAGTTTTGTTTTTTTAAATGTCAGAAGTAAAACTGACGGGGTGGGGTCAGACCCCTTTGTGATTCCTCTGGGACAACAAAGAAGTACAATTCAATCCGTCTCATCATGTGAAACAAGAATATATATGATTTATGGGTGGGGATTTCAACAGTTTTTGAGATATAAGGTCATAAGTAAAATTGAGGGGGTGTGATGTTCACTTCAATGAAGTACCATTCAATCCATCTCATCATGAGGAACAAGAAAATATATAGTTCAGGGGTGGGGATCTGAACAGTTTTTAAGATGTATGGTCATAAGTAAAATAATAATCAGGAAGGCACCACTACTCATTGACGACTATAAGTGTGTGTGAAGTTTTGTAAAGATACGTTAAGAGGCCTCCTACATATGGCCCGTACAAAGTTGCCGAAGGAAGAAAGATGAAGAATAAAAAGAAGAAATGGAGTCTCCAAATATTGTTTGGGAGACTTAAATCGTACAAAAACTTTAACTGAGATTCTAAGTCGAAAAAGGCCATTATTTGGTCAAAATCAATGATAGAGTTATGCCCTCTTGCTTACAGATTGGGGTGACGGTTATATACAAGTATTCCAATAATCAAAACAAAACCTTAAGTGGTTCAGTAATTAAGTGAGGTGGTACTAAAAACTTAACCCTTACTGTGACGCAGACGCCGATGCTCAGGTGAGTAGAATAGCCCTCCTTATTCTTCAAAAAGTCGAGCTAAAAACAAAGTAACATGCAGCATCTTCATACTGCCATCTATTCATATACCAAGTTTCATAATATTATCTTAAACGTTTTTTATGTTATCACGGGCTCCAGATTTCAGGATGGACAGGCTGATGGCAGGCAAACCTACAGTCCTGTCCGCTGTAAACACTGGTAGGGGACTAATAAATGGTAGGTTATCAACATGAGACAAATCTAGAGCTGCCTTACTGTGATAACAGCCAGTAAACAATAGGCATAATACCACACACAGTCAAATTATTATGGCAACAGGCCATTTAGTATCAGAACTACCCATATATATAGATATACACACAAAGAAAATATACAAGTACACATGAGACACATACAGAGTTATATATCTCATTGTAAACAAGTGGCACAATACCACACCCAGTCATATTATTCTACATTGTTTCAATCCCTTAGATGTTCTGAGAGATTAGCACAATGGAGATAATAACAGTACCTTTTTTTTGAGTGAGTTTTACATCATTTATACCTGAGATATATAGAGCCACGAAAAATCATATTGTAGAAAAGTGGAATAATACAACACACTGTCACATTAATTTGGCCAACCAGTTCTGGAACTACTCCTATGTGTTCAGAGCTAAGCACAAGGAAGATATTTATGTTGCAATTACTTTAATGACTTTATTACCATGTCAATAGGAATCACACCAATTTCCTGAGTACAAGGCAGACACTACATTTTTTTTCCTTTTAACAAAACACAGATAGTATTTCAGACATCTGGAAGCAATGTCTACTTATGCAGATGAAGTGCTGCCACACTGCAGTATTACACCATAGAAATGTGGCATGATACCACACCCTGTAACATTTTCATTACACCAGGCATTTGTAGTGCCTAGGAATCATGCAGACTTTTAGTCCTGGACTTACCCTAAACTTATGCTTAGCTACAAGCGGTGAACTACCAGTACAGATTTTGATTGAAAGCATCAGCTACAATCACTCTAGGAGTGATTGTACCCAGGGCTCGCGGCGGGGACGCTGCTTTCATGAGCCCCCAAAAAGGTAGTTTGGATGTTCTTGAATATTCTTTGGTATCATCCCTTTTTGAATTTGTATGACAAAAATATGTTTAAACTCCCTACTTCCTTAAGATATTTGCTCAAGCACTACTAGGTGAGAGCAATTTCTGAATGTTGTGTAGTTTTCAGTCATCTATCTGCAATAAACAACATCCAACTTTTACAGAATGCATCACATGTGAATGAGGTTTTTACAATTCTCTCATTACATGTCACTGATCAATTTTATACCTACTGCATCATGATAACTAAAGTATGTAGGTATCACGTGCACTTCACAGTTTACATTTCTGACATAGACATGATCAATTATTGTAAAACCTATGGTTGTTGGACATTTAACCATTTGTTTGTAACCATAGTTTTTGAAAAAAGATTGAAAAGAGGTAGATTTCTGTAAATCTTCATTAAAATCACCAAGTATCATAACTTTTGGGTAAGTACTGAGCTCAATTAACAATTGTACCAAATTTTCTTTGAAAATACCAATAGTGTAGCTTGGAGATCTGTACATAACAACTACAATTATGTCATTGTACCTGCAAGCAATATATTCAATATTTTTTTGAATTGTTGATACCCTCTTACAGGTTTCTGCATCTTTGTAATATACCCCTACTCCACCATGCTTTTGCATTTGAAATTGTTGATATGCCTCTGAGTTATCAAATGACTCTTTTCGGGATTTATTATATGAGAGGAAGCCAGGCAAATCTGGGAGTACATTGCCATCACAAATCCAAGTTTCAGTCAAGAATATGATGTTTCCTTTTAAAAGGCGTTTGTCATTAAATAAATCATGGAAATGTTGACACAGGCCTTCAATGTTTTGCAGAACTATGTTGTAATTTTGAGATGATGGTAACAAAAATTTGGGCATTGATTCTAAGGCAGGCTTTATATTTGAATCATTAAAAATTTTGTTTGCATCAAAGTGTTCTAAAGTTAATCCATTTAGTGAACAAAGACGACTTAAAGCAGTATACCCCATGCCTTTCCTTGAAAAATGTTTACTTTCCATTGAAATACAAGCATTTGTCATTGAAAGCCCTTGAACTTTGTGTACAGTGCTAGCCCAAGCCAGTTTCAGGGGCAACTGCCGACGTACTTCATTTTTGTTTCTTATTTGGTTTTCATGTGGTTCAATTGCAACACAGTCTGGATGGATTGATACATGCTCCCTTCTGTAAGTTTGACCTACCCTTTCATTATCAAAGCAAAAAAAAACTTTTGATGGCAGTTCTTGGTCATCAGAACGTTGTATTTCACTTATTTCACCAGTCGCTCCATTGACTAAACCGTCAGATACAGAAATATTACGTGTCAGCATAACTCTAGCACCAAATGCTAATATTAGTGTTGATGATAGTGATGTGTCGGCCTTCTTTGTTACATTTGTATATACTCTTGTTTGTTTGCCAGTTCTTTTATCACATTGGTAACATGTGCTTGTATTTCTATGAGGTCTCTACAATGTTCTTTCAGTGCTTTTAAATTGTACTGGTTGACCTCTTCATTTGTTGCATAGATGTGAGGTACATTTGGATCTTCACCAGTTTCTTGTTTTTGTAAAAGAGAAATAATATGATTAGGAATGATCTGATCTTTCTCTCTTGTCCTTAATATATTAAGTGCATTTGCATATCCAGTGTCTCCAGATTGTCTTTCATTTGTTTTTAAATCAACAATTGTAAATTCACCATTCCAAAAGTCCAACTCATTTTTCTCATACAGACTTTTACCATTGACAGGAGGCACTGGTAGAAATCACCAACTGCTAGAATAGATACGTTCCCAAATAATACATCATTTTTTTTTCTATTTATTTGTTTCAGTCGCCCATGTATGTATGCTAAAAGTCTGTGATCAACTATAGAAATTTCATCAATTACAAGGATTTGCAATGAACATAGCCTTGATCTTAAGGTGTTCAACTTGTCTTCACCAAGTGGTCTATAGGGTAATTTTAATCTGAGATCAAGGGAGAAAGCGCTGTGCAATGTACAACCATTGATATTGAAAGCTGCTACTCCTGTTGGGGCAGTTAGCATTACTGGCACATCATTAGGAATGTTTGCATATTGCCTGAAGATTTTTGTGGCTTCATAATAAATACATTTTATTAGGTGACTTTTTCCAGCTCCGGCACCTCCAGTCAGAAATAAACGAAATGGCTCAGCATAAGGATTTTTTACATTTGTTAATACACCATTCTCTCACTTTATAAAATACTGCTGTCTGTTCATCATTCATTGATTGTAAATTTGAAAGTGCAACTTCTTTCTTCAACCAAGGATTTGTTTGACAGTCAATTTCTACTTGTATCCCATTTGATTGTAGTTCAGGTATATAGTCATCATCTTCATTATGCTTATCTGATTTTTTTTCTTTTAGCTGTTCAGATTCATCTCTATTTTTTTTCAGTTTCTGGACATAGCTGCGCCCATGCATCCTCATAAAAGCCATTTTCTTGTATATCCTTTTCTGCTTTTGTCACAGCATCAATATCTGTTTCAAACAATTCCCTATTCCCATCAACAACATATTTAACTGATATTAATTTGCCACCACTTTTAACTTTGCCATTTTCATAGTAAGATTCATACGTCTCAAAAGGCACTGGTTTAAGATTTTTTATTGACCTGTATGGTAGAAATAATTCTAATTGTGATTGAAAATGCTGCTCAGGATGTTTTGTCTTTGAAAAGCGTGCATATCTAACAATAGCTGGGTCTGATCATGATCGCTTTTGTATATAGCCTAGTCCATTTTGTAGTTCCCAGACAGGATTAACACATTTCTCAGTATTTTTTTGTTGTTGCTTTCCATATAGCACTATGAAATCTGATGCAAACGTAGCCAAACACATATCATTGAAGGTTACATGATTTGGTCGTGCCAAATATCTGTCATTAAAACTTGTCATCCGAATATTTGCATTTTCATCTGAAGTATCTATCTGCCACAGAGGCTTAGTGATTTGAATTTTATTGTCACCCGTTGGAACAAATTGTACTTTCCGGGAACATTCTTTTAATGTCATACCACATGCTCTATATGCTGCTTCTTGTGCACTTACTTCTCTACTTTGCATATAGACTCTGCTTACTTTTTTCAATGCTTCTTTTGCATCCACATTATTCTCAGAATAAGCCTCTCTGTGTGTCTGTGCAAGGAGGAGTCCTCTTTCTCTTTCAGACTTGCTAATATATGATACAATATACACAACACATGCATAAGCATCTGTTACATATTGAATGTCCATGTTACCGTTCCAACAACGAAGCAGGTCTGGGTTATACTGATTTATCCACATATCATTAACACTGCGCTTGAGTAATACACTTTTTGTTTTACTTATCTCCTTGTAAGCCCATTCAAAGTCATTTTGTTCTATTCCCATTTCTTGAAAAAGATCATCAATGTTTTCAAATTTTTTTTCAGATGTAAGTGTCTTCCAATAAACTTCAAGTATATTCTGTGCCCTTCTCAATCGAATAGCTTTCTGTTCGATTTCTTCTGTAGATTTAGGTTTTTGATTTATGTTCTGCTCGTTTGTATTTTCATCTTCTACTGGTCTTACTATAAATGAGAATTTTGATGGAGGACGAGGAAAATTGAATCGACAAACAGTTTTTTTTTTCTTGCAATTTCATAAAGTTCTTGATCTTCATTTTCATCTGGCAGTTCATTAGTTATATATCTATCAATAAAACCAACTACATCTTGGTCCGATTGTCGATCAAGTTTTGGCGCATTTTTCACCCAAAATAAACAGTGTGTGTGTGGAGAACCACGTTGTTGAAATTCAATACGGTAAAAATAATCAATAACTTGTCCTATGGGATTTGCAGGAGACATGATAACATTTCTCAAGAAATATTTAAATCTATGTTCAAACATTCGAGCCACTGAAACAGGATTACTGCGTAACACTTCATTTTTTTGCTCCCATGACATTTCATTTGCTATCTGCTTTTTACATTGTTGTTTCAGAATTATGTTAAGTAGTTCTGTCCACCTTAAATCAGCAGATGAAAATGAACAAAACCAAGTTGGAATGCCAAGTTGACGTATCATTGCAAACAAATCTTTTTGAACACCTTGCCAATATGGAGGAGAACCATGAACTGGTTTTAGAAATCTATAAATTGCATCAGTTCTGAAAATGTCATTAATTAAAAAATTAATTTTTCCTTGTTCTTTACAGTGTCAATGTTGAAGTGTTCGGTATTGACATTTTTCTCCCCTTTCCTTAGGGCAATAGACAAACTGGAAATTACTTGATCTAATTCTTTTATATATTGAGCAAAGAAAAGATAATCGGTGTTCCTGGCAAATCTGTTATCAGCACTTAACAAACGACAATTTATATATCTGTTCAAGGTTAATTTTTCTGATCGTCCATCTGTGTAAGTTTGTGTCCCATATGGAAATAATGTTGGAAATGATTTGGCTTCATTAGCCTTGTCCATAAAAATGCGTACTGGTTTGTTTTTTTCGCCAGGAGCTACACATAGTATGTCTTCAAAATGATTATCTAAAAAATCTTGACCAACATCTAATGGTTGCATACAGGTATCAAGTGGTTCGCCACGAATAAGAGCCTCATTTTCTTCAAAATTTTCATCATGTTCTTTATCACTATCAATTTTACATGCTTCGTTATTCTCATATTGCTTATTGCATGCTATTTGTTTCTCATTGGTATTAATTAAGTCTTCATTGGTCTGGTAAAATCTTTTTTTAAAATCTTTTTTTTTTTCAATCAACACGATCTCCAGATGATCATTTAAGGAGAAAGAAAGAAAGCTGAATGTTTATAAAATAAATAGCTTGTGTTTTAAAACATAATGATACTGGGGACATTAAATATCAAAAAAAAAAAAAAAAAAAAAAAAAGACTTCATTGGTCTCTGATAAATTAATATTGTTTTCCTCAAAGCCGCAAGTCCATTCTCATTAAATTTGACATCTCTGTACCATTTGTTCTTCTCTTTTAAAAATTTTAAAGCATTTTGTATACGCTTCCTGTTAACAAATTTATATTCATAATGTCCTTTATATGACAATTTCCTCTTCAATTTCACACGCAACAACATATTACTTGATTCGGTCCGTGGCAATATATTAACAGTTTCAGAAATATTTGCAGGCACACAAGTAACTGGTCCATGTACACCATATTGTCCACCCTTTGGCAAAGCTACAAGTTTCATGAAAGGGATGTGTTTAGCAATAAGGTGACTTTCCAATGAATTTAGACAACGCAATTCTTCAGGAATTTCATCAACTGTTAAGTTGTTATATGCTGATTCTGGTGGAATTAATTTCTGTTTAAGTTTACTGTGACAAGTTGGACAGATCCAAAGTGATGATACTGCAGATTTACTTAAGTGACAATTTAGTTCACATATATTGCTACATGTGTGAAGATATTTATAAGAAATGCATTTCTGAACACTTTTGTCATATAAAGAAGCTTGGCAACTTTGAACCTGATTATGAAATAGAATTCTGTGACACACACAACAAACATATTCTAAACCCCGAGTTATTTCTCGTCTGAAATTATCAATTACATTGTTTATTTTGTGTTTGTTTTTATATTCTGTACTTCTCTTCAAGTAAACATTGCTTTTTATTTTTCCTTTCAATGTATCACTCTCATTATAGCGCTTTTTGTTATTTTCTTTCAGTTGCTGTTTGTAGACGTCATTCTTATGATACTTATTTTTATTGTAAGTGTTTGTTTGCACTCTGTATGCTTCATTTTCATGATATTTTCTTTTGTTATGAGAATACACCTGTTCTCTGAAGGCCTCATTTTCACGATACTTTTGTCTGCTGTATGTTTTAACTTGCTCTTGGAAAACCTGATCTGTACTATATTTTAAACTGGCATAACATTTTACTTTTTCTTTATATGAATTATCTTCATTATATCTTATTTTACCTTGATTCTTTTGTTTTTTCTTTATTTTATTTTTTCTTATCACGCATCAAATGACGACTTTGCAACCTTTTTCTTTTCAAATTTGTACATCTTTTATTTACTGTTTTCCTTTGATTTCTTGTATTAATTATTACATGATTAGAATTGGAGGGCAAGTTTTCTGTATGTATACTCTCAAGTGACAGTTCATTTATGGTAATTGAGTCAACAACAAAAAGAGTATGACCATTTGACCTGTATGCAACACTAGGCAATAAAGACCTAGCTGTATTCCAGATTATTTCAATAACTGCATGTAAGGAGTTGGAGCATATTACTAGAGCTTTACCATTTGGCGAATGTGCACCATTTAAATCTCTTTGATGAGGATCAAACAACCTGTATTCCTTGGTATTTGCTGTGCAATATATACACACAGTGTTGCTGGCATATGTAATTAGACATGCTCTAGTTTTCTCAAGTGCACTAAAAATACATTCATTAAGTGTTTTACTTTCAGGGTGGCACCATGACTCGATATATCCTTGTTCTGCACCGAAAGTCATTGTAAATTGTTTCGTCTGGTATGATATAGGATTTGGTATATCAGTTATATCCAAGTAACCTGTCTCTGACTGAATGCATTGAGTATTCTCTCTATATAGCATTATACCAGATAGCAATGTCTCGTCAATAAAATCAGAATTGATTAAGACCAAGTCATCTACAGTATGATTGAAAAGAAAACACATACAATTCATGACACAGTTTTTTCCCTGTCCAATGCCAGCAAATATTTCCTCATGCTGTGACAATGTTCCATGTACTTTTTGTATATAATCTGCAGTGTTTCCACTTGTAGATGTATCTGCATCCTCCTGAGTTTGCATGTCAACACTTGAATAAGTTTCCTCAGAAATATCTGGATTACTTTTGCTCAGACAAACATCATCAATGTTGATAATGTGCTGTTCCTGACTAATATACATTGGTACAGTACTGCATTTTGTAACTTTCATTACAACATTGTAGTGATATCCTGTTGAGTGGTCTAGATATATGGTGGGTAATTGCTTATTCTTTTCTCCAAATAATTTCCATTTCAAATCACTGTCGTAAGTTAAAATCCTTACATTTAAGAGATGACAAGCAGCAAGTATTTCTACATCAGTACCCCATGTTCCACTTTCATTCATATTTGATGTGTTAATGTAGGTCTGCAGTTCTTGTTCTGTTATACCTTTATTCAGGCAAATAAAACTTTTGCATTTTAGTTTCGATAAGTGTTGGACAATAGCGTTTCGAATTTCAAAGTGATTTCTCTCGGTATTAGATATTGAATACGATACTGCCCTAAATAAACAATTCCCATCACCTTTAATATTATACACAGTCAGTGGCTTGGTTTCTTTTATAAAGACTAAAAGTTTTTGTGACAAATTACATTTTTCATATGCAATAATCAATTTCTGGCATAGAGTTTTTTTACAACTACTATAAAGGGGTTGGAAGTATCCAAACTCTGACATATCATTTGTTTCCGCAACAATTTGGCAATCAGTTGATGGGTTTGTCTTGCAATCATTATTTGAAATGTTTTTCTCTGCTTGTTTTTTGACACTCATATGTTTCTTTTTACCATATCCACCCATTTGTAACACGTGTAATGATGTTATTATATTTGAAAAGACGGATAGTTTTTCAAAGCATTCACATTTTCTATCCTCATTTTTGTTACATTTTATGTTGCCATTTTCTTTAATTACATATGTTGGTCCAGGATTTAACTCAACATCCCCTCCAAGTAACAGTATATCAGACATGTATACAGTGTTGTTTTGATCCATGCAAATTTTGCTAGTGTAAGAGGTTGATGTTTTATACATTTCACTTCGTGAGAAATTATTAGACCACTCTGATTCTACAGTGCATAGCTTCAGTTTTGTCAAGTTTCCCTTTCTACATGCTTTAGTATGTTTCCCATTTTTACTAGTTTTTTTATGCATGTTTGTATCAACAATCCTGCAAGTCAAAAGCAAAAATATTTGTAGGGACCAAAGAGAGGCATAATAGGAACATCTTAATTCTACTGCACTTACATTCTTTTTCCTGGTCTTGTTGTGTTTTCTCAGTTTCCTCCATTTCCCTCTCTTGCATGTTGGTTCTTTTTTCATGGCCCGCATAAACAATTCAGCCATTTTGTTTCCTTTCATAATTGTTCTAGTTTTTTCCTGAAGTGTAAAATTGTTTACAACATTACACATAAATAATTGCATGCTCCACAGTGATGCATAGTAAACACTTTTGGATTTGATTCCTTCCTTCTTTGCTAAATTTCTAAGGACCTCATATTTTAATTTTTTAAACACAGGTTTTTGTGTTCCAGTAATCTTTTCAGGTTTATTTTGTTCACATCCTCGTTTTCCTTTTAATGATCTGTCTTTGGCCACCCTATAAAACCCCCAATTGAGGACCTATACTGATCAACTGCAATACCCATTGTTGCAATTCAATGATTGAAATACTATAAACAATATGTAAGATAAACTATATTAACTGTTACACACACTACACTTTCTACAAGTATGGTATGCTATATAAATTTCACACTTTTTTCAAAACAAAATCTTATATATGCTATTAAAGTTTCTGGCACACTATTCTTCTATACAATCAACAATACATATATGCTGTATAGTAAATCTTCTTTAAAATGAACAAAATGTAAAACAATATTGTTATATAAATTTTTATTATTATTTATATATTAATTAAAATATTTTATATTATATGAAAGTATATATTTCTCCTATATATGCTATATATATTTATATATTGGTATTTCTATACTTTCTACACTATTTCTGTTATATATATTTATATTTTTCTTTATCTTTGTATGTTTTTCTTTTCCACACTTTTATATCTTTCTTTTTCTTTTCTCTCAGCCCAGCCCAACCCGGTTTTCCTTGGCCGGGGTTTTTTTTTTTTTTATTTGTCTTATGTCACTGCCAACCGATCTGTGCCAAGTTTTACAGACTGCCTATCGGCCAGTTGCTTACAGTGAACAACCCCACAGTGTTAGAAGGGTCAAGCCTATTTACTCAATTGCAGGCAACAGACTGTATACACTGCTTTTAACCAGTCTGCTCCCTCTGTCCTGCAACTGAGGCCACCTTGCGCTGGCAAGCGCTTTGTGTGGACTTCAGCAAAAACACAGGTATGAACAGCCACTGCTAACTTCACCTCTCTTGGACTGCACACCTAAAATGACAATACATACATAATATAAACTTTTCAGTTTTTTTTTTTAAGTATGCTAAATTTGACAGTGATCAAAAATTATAAAGATGAACTGAGACATTAATATTTATAACAATATATAAATAGTATAATATCTGGTAATGTTTGTTACATAAATATTAATTGAATAAATATGCAATGATCAAACCAACACTGGTATAATTCTGTTTCACAAGCAACCCAATTTTTTTAAACTTATTTTACGAAGTGTCTGCTGGCATTAAGAATAAGTTTAGTTTGAACATTTTGTATACCTATGGGAGCAACATATGAATTTGAACCCTTACATCATCCAAGTCAGTGTGTATTGCTATAGAGATGCAGCTCTATGCCAGTTTACAGTATAATTACAGTCAAATCGCTATCTAACCAAATACCTTTGTTATAATCTTAATTTTTAGAGCAGTAAATTATGAAATATATATATATATCAGATATATTTGAAAAGTTAAACGAGGGGCATTTGAGAAGTATATCAGTGGGGCAATGTAATTATTTTAAAATCTGGCCAGTAGTTTTGAAGAAGATGATTTTTAAAGTTTTCATTTTTCTTTCTTTTTGTTGCCATGGCAACCAGAGTTCTACATGGATCAAGTTTATTTAAGTAACTTTGTGAAAGTTGACCCAAGGATCATCCCTGCCAAGTTAAATCAAATTCTGTCCAGTGGTTTCAGAGGAGATGTTGTTTAAAGGTTTCTCTATACACATATAAGGCAAAAAAGCCCCGCCCCTGGCGGCCATGTTTTTTTACGGATCGGAATAATTTTAGCAATTTTGGTAGAGGTTGACCCAAGGAACATATGTACCAAATTATTTTGAAATCTGGCCAGTAGTTTTGAATGAGATGATTTTTAAAGTTTTCAAATTATTTTTCTCTTTGTAGCCATGGCAAACAGAGTTCTTCATGGATCAACTTTATTTTAGCAACTTTTGTAGAGCCTCACCCAAGGAACATTCCTGCCAAGTTTCATTAAATTCTGTCCAGCAGTTTCAGAGGAGATGTCCTTTAAAGCAAATTGTTGACGCCGGACGACGAAGGGCGATCACAAAAGCTCACCTTGAGCACTTTGTGCTCAGGTGAGCTAAAAACATATCCATCTCAATCTACGATTTTATATCACCAAGTCTTCGTTGATTTTTAAAAAGAGGTTACTATCGATAACTTTTGAGACAGCCATTTCGAGATTCAGATTAGATTCAAATTTCAACTAATTTTCGTAAATAATCAAAACATAAACTACGTCTTAAATGTTACAAACAAGTCTTTTTAAGATTGGTCCTAGCAACAGTAATTTAGGGGATCCAAGGCACACTTTAAATATACTTGTAAGCTTCCAGATGATTTCATAAATAATAAACATCATTACTTGCGCAATAATTTCTACTTGAAATCAACCAAAAAAGGATAGTTTTTCACCGCAAATAAACGCATGTTGATAGAGAGCATGTAAAATGTAAACTGATTTTGTAAGCGGTATTATCGGAGTATTCCGCATTATTCATAATGAGGAAGCTTAAAAATGTGTGTTGATAAAATGACACAGGTCACTGACTACGCCATTTTTATTGACTTTTTCATCTTTACCCAACATGTACTTTCTAAGTAATATACTGTGTTCTCATTAGAGCTGAATGGACTGATGTAAAGTACAAACTAGAAAGATTTTTTTTTTCTGTAGGGCTGCCTGAAATTGCAAAATACAGCAAAAGGTAAATAGGCATGTAGCATTTTCCATTTGTCCACATTAATAGGTCAAAGCTTTCAAAAAAAGAGAAAAAAAAACAACACCAACCAACCCATTTTTCCCCCAGCTTGTAACCAGAAACATATTAGCTAGTACTTCAAAGGAGACCAAGTTGAATATATTTAAATTAACCTTTATATATATTTATTTATTGCAATTTTATTTGGGCAACTATAAATAGAGAAATTTTCTCGCTTCATTCACATATACCGGTATCCCGTATACCAGTGAGATGATTAAGGTCTCTTTCCACCTTAGACCACGTCACCCTATTGTAAGATTAGGAGTAAAAACTCTTGTGCATAGGACATAAAAGCATACTATAAATGCTCAAAATTATTTTTAAATTTTTAATTAGTATAGCTAAATTTAGTATCAATGTGTACTGTAGATCATTCAGGATTTTTATTTCACCGTATCATCAGTTGATAACAGATTTAGACGAATCAGAAAAACAACCCATGTTGATAAAAAAAAGAAGGAGATTCCGGAAAATCCAGAAATTTTTAACAATGTAAATATTAAGAAAAAACTTGCAATGTTTGTTTCACTTGATTACCCTGCAAATTTTTTTTAATGGCTTTTACAAATTACATGCATCAGTAAATTTTAACAGTACAGAATAACAAGAGTGATCCCTGGAACACATACCACCTCCTGAAGCGTGAGGTATGGGAAGGGGCATAACTCCATGAAAAATCAATGGTCTGGAACCAAAATTAGTCTTTATATGATGAGAAAACTACTTACAATGTTTGGTGACAATGGGTAAAGTACAACTGAAGTTATTCCAAAGTGTGAAAGACAAAAAAGTTATTCCAAAGTGTGACAGACAAAAAAGCAAGACAGACACACAAACAAGCAAATGGAGAGACGGACGATGATAGAATTTCAAAATCCTGGGGTCCAACCTTCTTTTAAGCTAGTGTTTATGAAGAAAAAAAAACATGAGTCAAATATCACTCGTCTTAGAACTGTTCTATGATTGAATGATGCAAACACAAGATATTATGCATTTACATAACTGACCAAAACCTGTTGCTTATATTGTACAGATTGGTTTGTAAAATATAATGTGACGATGCGATGTCACGGGTGTAAGTACAATCTCTGACAACTGCGTCAGCGAGTCGACTCTTTGGCTCAGTGGTTACAGCATTGGGCTATCACGCCGGTGGATCTGGTTGGATTCCAGGCCGGGCCGTGTTTGTTACATTTGGTGGCAGTGGTGGGATAATGTCAACTGCCATACCGGAGTTGCCTTATCCTCGTGTTTCCCAGGCCAAGTCTCGGGTCGAGACTTCTCGGAGGGGGAAGTAATGTGACAATGCGACGTCACGGGTATAAGTACAATCTCTGACAACTGCGTCAGGGAGTCAACTCTTTGGCTCAGTGGTTAGAGCATTGGGCTATCACGCCTGTGGATCAGGTTCGATTCCGGGCCGGGCCGTGTTTGTCACAATAGCACTAAGTATCCTGGAGTATCCAGTTCTCGACAGCATAAGAAGTTATTGCAAGAAAAATGAACAAAATGATCCCTCACTTTTATATTAAATATATCATCAAATGCATCAATATCTTCCCTTCAAATTTAATAAATTTTCAATGGTAATTAAAAACAAATTTAAAGAATAACTGTCTCGACAATGAACTGAAAATGAGTCTGCACATATAGATACAAAATCTATAAACAGCTGCATTGAAGTTCTGTGTTCTTAATCACAGAACAGATTGGTTTGTAAAATAAAAGATGATCCAAATGAGAACAAGAAGCACTATCACATTGAAAGTGTTCATATTCTCGGAGGTCCTAACTGCGCCCCTGTCCTAACTCCGCCACCTTCCTTTTTTTTATCGTAGTCTCGCTAGATTTTATCACACGCGCAAAATACTGTGAGGATTTTTTACTATGTTTCTGTAAACAAACTCAGATGATTTTTGTATCAGAAATTCCATCTGCTGTGTTTACATATTTATAAATGGAAGTCATATGTGTACAATTCGCAACTGCCATGACGTCACCTAGGGGGCAGAGTTAGGACCACACAAAATGATGGCATAATATTTGACACGTAAGGTATAAAATGTTTTTTTTTGAGTGAATAAGTATGTATAAAAGAAATTTTTTGGGGTATCAATGCGAATTTGATAGAATGAATTGGTACGTGAACAGTTTTTATTCTATGTACTTTATTTATGTTGCATTTCCTAATTAAATCTTAGAGGGGCGCAGTTTGGGCACTCAAGGATATTTAGGGTGCCCTCAGAGTTTTGTAACTGGGGTTACAATAGCAATTTTCCTATAACTTTGTGTTCTTTCAACCAGAGAGTCCCTACGATTTTGGAGGTATATGGCCAATTTTGGGTGTAAAAACCCTATACAAAAGTTAAATGGGCATGCAGTATTACAATTAATAAGTTTAATTTATCAATTTATTAATTTACTATCATATTAACAGCTATGGCTCTAAATGATTTATGTACATAGTATTGTTGAGAAGTGTATTCATAATCAAATGTACACTATTTTAAGAACAAATGCTGGTTTACATAAATCAGTGATGAGTATTATCGGTAGATTTAACAAGTGGTTTAAAACATCATAAATTAGTGAAAAAGGTAGAAAATCGGTAATTCTTTATTAAATGGATATTTTTACCTGTTTCTCAAACATTTTCAATAAAAAGAAGGTTTAGAAACAAGGATCAATTAATTTTGTTTATTGTCGATGGTTTCTCTGTAAAATTACGTCATACTCGACGTCATATATTGCATTAGTGTAAATAGGCCGAAAATACCAATAAGGTGAGAAGTCAATACTTAAGCATAATGACATGATGACACCACTTAACTGCTTTGTCCTGACACAAAAACTGATTTTTCTCAAAATATACAATCAATCAAAAGTTAAAACACGTGCGTAATTCAAACATATAAAGTATAAGTTAATAGATTACAGGTTGGATGCCAACAGTACAGACACAAATTGTCGCCATTTTGAAAATTGGAACCGACCGTTTTTGTGACAATATTATTATTATCACAATCATTGCATTTCCAACCCAATTACTTTTACCGTTACACATTACTTACCCACAATGTACAATAAATGTACTTATGATTTCCGTACGGAAAGATTTGAAAAAGCAATGCAACAGTGAAGCAAATTAAACCGCGCGGTTCTAAACAGATCTAGAAGCGGAAGAATAAGCATCCGGGTAACACCACACAGTTGAAGCGCTGAAGCGTCCCCTAATCAAAACGCCCATTATGAAGTTTGATTCTAAATATTTTGCTTTGGCATGTAAAATAGATTATATTTGTCATATTCAAACGTTCTAAAGGTCAATTTCACAAAAAAAAAAATAAATTTTTTTTATAAAATAATAATGAAAACCTATTTTTTCAAAGACAAATAACATTGTTTAATAGGTCCTATTGCAGAAATTTACTCTGTAGTTCATTCAGACTGAACCACTTCACTGACACTCCAGCAAATTGAAGTGGAACGATATCAAAATGATGCCACAAGAATCCTTCGACTAGTCATGTGCCAAAAGGATTCCTTTAAAATAGCCATGCAGTCATGTTCAAAATTTTAGTAACTGTTTTCCATTTGGCGTATGTAAAAAAAAATGAAAAAAAAATTGTTACATCCACTCTATCATTTTCAAATATATGCAGCTTTTTACAATGTAATCATACATTACAAACTTATAAATTTATATATATATATATATATATATATATATATATATATATATATATATATATATATATATAACTTGCATGATTGAAAAAAAAAATGCAAATGATTGCAGATTAATGCGAAAGCATAAATTCATTTAATCTTTAACAAATTATTACATATCCTGTACTTAAATCATAACGTCAAGAAATTTTCAATTCAATACCCTTTTTGTTGTTGTTGTTGCTAGGGGGCGCTTTCCATGCTTTCTTGCTTATATAACTCAATATTTGAAGTCCTATTTCAATGATTAGAAAAGCCACATTTATGAAAATTTAATCAGTTTTTACCACGTATTTGAAGATGATCCTAACGTTGAGAAAAATTCCATTTATTTCTTACTTTTCCCGCTAGGGGGGGCGTTTTGCATGAAATTCATTAATGGCTGATAACTCAGTTATTTTAGGTTGGATTCAAATACGGTTTTTTGCATTCTGTTCCTTGTTGATAGCCTAATAAAATATGATAGGTTTCGAGGGTACATGTCGCTGAAAGTTTTTGAGCTACGGAAGGTTGAAAGTTCGAACCTCGCAAAAAACTGTGCAAATGAAAAAAGTTTTAGTTCTTGAAGGGCTCTTTCTAGTGATGTTTAGTTTTTGAAGATCGGACTTGATTTGGTCACTTTACGGCAGTCCAAAGTTTCATCCTTTTTTTTTGGAATAATTGTAAATCAGTTTTTATACTTCAAAGTGTGATATATAAGGAATAGAATGTTCGACTAGTGCAATTGTATACTTGATTGAACCATTTGCTGCATTGCTAGGTACCTAATAAAAATTTTAATCAATTTTGTTTCTCATTTTACCGCTAGAGGGCGCTTTGCTTGAAATCACTCTTTATAACTAAAAAAATTGAAATCTGATTTTTATGCATTTTTTTTGCATTCAGTTCTTTGGTGACATCAATTTGAAACAATACTAAAACATTAATGTGATATTTCATGAAAATGATAGTAATTCAAAGCAACATTAGTTCGTAATAATGTTGAGAGGCATATTGCATTGACTTTTGTCATTTGATACTGTTGTTTGTCGTTTCCAATTGTTGTTTATCACATACATTTGTCGGTTGACGCCATCATTAAACAACACACACATAAAACGTTGCAGTACCCGAAGTCCGTAAAAAAAGTTTTCATGTTTGCGACTAAATAACAGACCGGTAATACTCAAAAGTATTCTTTTTGGTAAAAAGTCTGCTGAAACATTGTTTGAAAGATCTCTGTTAACAGTATTCGACAAGCTATTGAATGAAGAAATATGTTTTTTGAATCATGCAAGTCATTAATGGAATGGAATTGCTTTCGTGAAAGCCGATGATATCGCGACTACATAATTGACAGGTAATACTTAAAAATATTCTTTTGGGTAAAAAGTCAGCTTAAACATTGCGAAAAAATGTTTGAAAGATCGCTGTTAATGGTATTCAACAAGCCATTGAACGAAGAAATATGTTTTTTGAATCATGCGACTTGTGAACTGAAAGGAATTGATTTCGTGAAAACTGATGATATCGCGACTACATAACTGACAGGTAATACTCAACAATATTCTTTTGGGTAAAAAGTCTGCTTAAACATTGCGACAAAAATGTTTGAAAGATCGCTGTTCAAGTATCAACAAGCCATTGACCAAAGAAATGATTTTTGAATCATGCGACTCATGAACTGAATGGAATTGCTTTCGTGAAAGCCGATGATATCGCGACTACATAACTGACAGGTAATACTCAAAAATATTCTTTTGGGTAAAAAGTCTGCTTAAACATTGCGACAAAAATGTTTGAAAGATCGCTGTTTACAGTATTCAACAAGCCATTGAACGAATAAATATGTTTTTCGAATCATGCGACTCGTGACCCGAGTGAAATTGCTTTTGCGAAAACCGATGATATCGCGATAGCGATTCTAGTTAGGTTTTCGCCTCTGCTGGGCGAAAACCTATTGTTCTTCTTCTGTTGATTTGTTTTTTTTTTTGTTTTTTTTATTATTTTTCCAATTCCACCCATTTTTGTGTCCAGCCTAGCGGCCAGATGAAAAAAGTTACAGCTATGAAATTTTGGGCATGGAGTCATCTTTATCTGAACATGTGCCTAATTGGTAAAACTTTTCACATTTATTTCTGATTTAGCCACTAGGGGGCGCAATGCATGTAATCACTGTTTTGCTAATAACTCAAAAATTTGAAACCTGATTTAGATGTGGTTTTTTACATAATGTTCCTTGTTGACAGCCCAATCAAATATGATGGATATCTTATCATCGAGTACTGGAAAAAAATTGTTCTAGGAGAGGTTGAATGTTCGAACCTTGGAAAAAAGTGGAAAAATGAGGGTAGGTCTACGAAAAACCTACCCACTTTTGTTAGAGATCAGATAGAAGAATTCTGTTTGCTGCATACGATTTGCAAGACATATACGCACAAAATATATGGGGTGGCGAATTTAGGAAATGCGTGGTTTGTCCTCTAGAAACGGTCAAACTTCACTAAATTTTAGGAAAAATTAAAATTTCAAAAACATGTTTTTGTCGCTCCTGACTTTATTTTCTGTTCATTCTTCATGAAATTTTCACACGATATGTATTGTTATGTTGGAAAGGGCCTCACAATTCAAAAAATAAAAAAGAATTGAAAAGGTCAAGGTCATATTACGATTATTGTGTTTTTATTCGGCCACAAATAGCTCCAAAACTAAAAATATTTCATTGAGAGTATATGAACAAAAGTTTTAGTTCTTAAAGAGCTCTTTCCAGTGATGTTTAGTTTTTGAAGATCGGACTTGATTTGGTCATTATAAGCAGTCCAAAGTTTGATCCTTTTTTGGAATAATTGTAAATCAGGTTTTATGCTTCAAATTCTGATACATAAGAATAAAAAGTTTGACTTGTGCGACTAACGTTAGTATACTTGATTGAACTATTTGCTGCTTTGCTAGGTACCTAACAGTAAAATTTTAATCAATTTTCTTTCTCATTTTGCCGCTAGGGGGCGCTTTTCTTGAAATCATTCTTTTGCTTATAACTCAAAAAGTTGAGGTCCGATTCGAATGCGATTTTTTGCATTCTGTCCCCTGTTGATAGCCTTATAACATATGATAGGATTCGAGGGTCCGTGTGGCTGAAAGCTTTTGAGCTACGGAAGGTTGAATGTTCGAACCTTGCAAGAAAACAAAAACAAAACAAAAACTGTGCAAATGAGGGAAGGTCTACGAAAAACCTATCCGTTTTTGTTAGAGATCAGATAGAAGAATTCCGTCTCCGGCATACCATTTAAAAGACGTATACACACAAAATATATGGGATGGCGAATTAAGGAAATGCGTGGTTTGTCCACTAGAAACGGTCAAACTTCACTAAATTTTAGGAAAAATTAAAATTTCAAAAACATGTTTTTGTCGCTCCTGACTTTATTTTCTGTTCATTCTTCATGATATTTTCACACGATATGTATTGTTATGTTTGAAAGGGCCTCACAATTCAAAAAATAAAAAAGAATTGAAAAGGTCAAGGTCATATTACGATTATTGTGTTTTTATTCGGCCACAAATACCTCCAAAACTAAAAATATTCCATTAAGAGTATATGAACAAAAGTTTTAGTTCTTAAAGAGCTCTTTCTAGTAATGTTTAGTTTTTGAAGATCAGACTTGATTTGGTCATTATACGGCAGTCCAAAGTTTGATCCTTTTTTGGAATAATTGTAAATCAGGTTTTATGCTTCAAATTATGAAACATAAGAATAAAAAGTTTGACTAGTGCGACTTATATACTTGTTTGAACTATTTGCTGTTTTTGCAATTTTGTTTCTAATTTTGCCGCTAGAGGGCGTTTTGCTTAAAATCACTCTTTTGCTTATAACTCAAAATGTTAAAGTCTGATTGAAATGCGGTTTTCAGCATTTTGTTCCTTGTTGACTGCACCACAGAATGGGATGGATTTCAAGGGACAGGGTATGGGAAAATATATGCGCTAGAAGAGTTTGAATGTTCTAACATTGCAAAAAAAAAAAAAAAAAAAAAAAAAAAAAAACTGTGCAAATGAGAGTAGGTCTTCAAAAAGCTTTTCGTTCTGTTTCATATTGAAAATTGTGGCTGAGTTGAAATAAAGTGTTCAAGTTGATTAGGTTAAAAGCGAAAACCAAGATACTGCTTGCGGTTCTAGTTTTTAATTATTTTTCTAACCTTTTTTTGTGAACGGCATATCACCATGATAGAAAAAAGTCACATGTATGAAATTTTAATCAGTTATTACCACGTATTTGAACTTGATCCTAACGTTGAGAAAATTTTCATTTATGTCTTACTTTTCTCGCCAGGGGGCGTTTTGCATGAAATTTATTAATGGCTAATAACTCACTTATTTGAGGTCCGATTCAAATGCGGTTTTTTGCATTCTGTTCCTTGTTGATAGACAAATAAAATATGATAGGTTTCGAGGGTACGTGTCGCTGAAAGTATTTGAGCTACAGAAGGTTGAAAGTTCGAACCTCGCAAAAAACTGTGCAAATGAGGGTAGGTCTACGAAAAACCTTTCCATTTTTCTTAGAGATCAGATAGAAGAATTCTGTTTGCTGCAAATGATTTGCAAGACATATACGCACAAAATATATGGGGTGGCGAATTTAAGAAATGTATGGTTTGTCCTCTGCAAATGGTCAAACTTCACTAAATTTTAGGAAAATTTAAAGTTTCAAAAACATGTTTTTTATCGCTTCTGACTTTATTTTTTGTTAATTCTTCATGATATTTTCACATGTATTGTATTGTTATGTTTGAAAGGAACTCACAATTAAATAATTTAAAAATAATTGAAAAGGTCAAGGTCATGTTACGATTATTGTGTTTTTATTCGGCCCCAAATAGCTCAAAAACTAAAAATATTTCTTTGAGAGTATATGAACAAAAGTTTTAGTTCTTTAAGAGCTCTTTCCAGTGATGTTTAGTTTTTGAAGATCGGACTTGATTTGGTCATATTACGGCAGTCCAAAGTTTGATCCTTTTTTGGAATAATTGTAAATCAGTTTTTTATGCTTCAAATTGTGATATATAAGGAATAGAATGTTCGACTAGTGCGACTTGCGTACTTGATTGAACTATTTGCTGCATTGCTAGGTACCTTATGGTAAAATTTTAATCAATTTTGTTTTTCATTTTGCCGCTAGGGGGCGCTTAGCTTGAAAGCACTCTTCTACTTATAACTCAAAAAGTTAAAGCCTGATCCAAATGCGGTTTATTGCATTATGTTCCTTGTTGATAGCCTAATAAAATATGATAGTTTCTAGGTATGAGTGGCTGAAACTTTTTGAGCTAGCAACGGAAGGTTGAAAGTTCGAACCTCGCGAAAAACTGTGCAGATGAGGGTATGTGTACGAAAAACCTATCCGTTTTTGTTAGACATCAGATAGAAGAATTCTGTTTGCTGCAAATGATTTGCAAGATATATACGCACAAAATATATGGGGTAGCGAATTTAAGAAATGCATGGTTTGTCCTCTAGAAACGGTCAAATTTCACTAAATTTTAGGAAAAATTAAAATTTCGAAAAGAAGTTTTTTGTCGCTCCTGACTTTATTTTTAGTTCATTCTTCATGATATTTTCACAAGTTATGTATTGTTATATTTGAAAGGGCGTCACAATTAAGAAGTTAAAATGAAATTTCAAAGGTCAAGGTCATATTACGATAATTGTGTTTTTATTCGGCTCCAAATAGCTCCAAAATAAAAAATATTTTATTGAAAGTATATAAGAGAAGTTTTAGTTCTTGAATAGCCCTTTCCAGTGATGTTTAGTTTTTGAAGATCGGACTTGATTTGGTCATTTTACGGCAGTCCAAAGTTTGATCCTATTTAGAACAATTGTAAATCAGTTTTTATGCTTCAAATTGTGATATATAAGGAATAGAATGTTCGACTAGTGCGACTTGTATGCTTCATTAAACCATTTGCTGCATTTCTAGGTACCTAATAGTAAAATTTTACTCAATTTTCTTTCTCATTTTGCTGCTAGGGGGCGCTTGGCTTGAAATCACCCTTTATTACAAAAATAATTAAAGTCTGATTTTTATGCAATTTTTTGCATTCTGTTCCTTGGTGACATCAATTTGAAATAACACTAAAATATTTATGCGATATTTCATGAAAATGATAGTAATTCAATGCGACATTAGTTCGTTATAATGTTAAGTGGCATATCGCATTGTCGCGTGTCATTTTATACTGTTGTGTGTCGTTTGCAATTGTTGTTTATCGAGTACAATTGTCGTATGTCACCCTCATAAAGCAACACACACATATAATGTTGCAGTACCCGAAGTCTGTAAAAAAAGTTTTCAAGTTAGCGACTACATTACAGACAGGTAATACTTAAAAGTATTCTTCTTGGTAAAAAGTCTGCTTAAACATTGCGACAAAAATGTTTGAAAGATCACTGTATTCAACAGTATTCAAAAAGCCATTGAACGAAGAAATATGTTTTTCGAAACATGTGACTCGTGAACTGAATGGAATTGCTTTTGCGAAAACCGATGATATCGCAATAGCGATTCTAGTTTTTTTTTATTATTTTTCTGACCCTTTTTGTGAACGGCATATCGCCATGATAGGAAAAAGCCACAATTTTGAAATTTCTACCAGTCTTTCCTACTTATTTGAACTTAATCCTAACGTTGAGAAAATTTTCATTTTTGTCTTTGTTTTTCCATTAGGGGGCGCTTTGTAAAAATCATAAAAGTGGAATAACTCTGTTATTTGAGGTCCGATTCAAATGCAGTTTTTTGCATTTTGTTTCTTGATGATAGCCTAATAAAATATGATAGATTTCAATAATTTGCGTATATAACACTTTTGAGCTACGGAAGGTTGAAAGTTCAAACCTCACAAAAAATGGTGAAAATGAGGGTAGGTCTACGAAAAACCTATCCAGTTTTTTCAGAGATGAGATAGAAGAGTTCTATTTGTTGCATATGATTTGCAAGACATATACGCACAAAATATATGGGTTGGCGATTTTGAAAAATGCATGGTTTGTCTTCTAGAAACGGTCAAACTTCACTAAATTTTGGGACAAATTAACATTTCTTAAACATATTTTTGTTGCTTCCGACTTTATTTTTTGTTCCTTCTCCATGAAATTTTCACACTTTATGTAGTTTTATGTCCTGAAGGTTCCTGAAAAAAAAAACTTGAAAAAATATTGCAACGGTCAAGGTCATATCATGATTATTGTATTTTTAAACGGCCCCAAATAGCTCTAAAACTAAAAATATTTCATTGTTAACATGTGGAGAAAAGATTTAGGTCTTGAAGAGACCTTTCAAATGATGTTTAGTTTTTGAAGATCTGACTTGATTTGGTCATTTTATTGCAGTTCAAAGTTTATCGTCTTTGGAATAATTGTAAATTTGTTTTCAAAGTTTGAATTTAGTTAAAGTTTTCTGTGATTATCTTAAAGTTTAAAATTTTATATTTCAAGTAAAAAAATCTTGATCAAAATCGATTGTGAAATGTAGTATCTATGACATGTCAAAGTTAATGGTGTCGGAAAAAAGCTCACTATATCCTGACATATCCTGTATGCAAGCGAGAGAGGCAGATTGTCTTATCTCAAGTAGAATAGGTACAGCTGATCAATTATGTAGGTCAACCGTTGGAGATTGTTAGCTATGTTTAAAAGTAGACTGACTTGTCTTAGCCACCAATGCAGTACACATGTTATTGAAGAGAATAAATAAATTGTTGGATAGACAAATTACAAAGCTTATCACTTACATCATTTTTAAAACTTGATAAATCGCTATAAGTTTCTGCTCTCTCCTCCTTACCTCTTTCTCTCTCTCTCTTTCTCTCTCTCATAGATGTAATTGGACATAATGAAAAATATAGCTATGAAAATTTACTTTTAATTTTTTTATGCTAGAGTCAGTTTTGCAAACAATAAGTAATTTGTACCTTTGCATATACCTTTCTACACATGTTTTTAAAAGGGTATATATGAATGTAAGGTAACTTGATTTCTGAGTACATCTCAGCGTTAGAAAATATCTGCATCATAACGATCATTTACGAATTGTATGTATTTCATATATAATAACTTTAATATGTGTATATAATTAAAATACTTTTCATATATGTAGACACATATATTCAGTAACACAAATATAGAAAAAGTTTAACTCTTCCAAACTGAGACTCATATCTACTTGATTTTTTTTTAAATGTCCATTTGTTTAATTCTGAATGTTACTCTTCTTTATTTCATATACTTAAAACTTTTTTCTATCTGAACCCCTGTAATTTGGAATCTTAACATACTTTGGAGCACACTTTTATTCATAGCAACGGAAATAAAGTCTTGGATAGCCTGTAATCGCGCCTAATAAAAAAACGAGCGATCCTTTTAGTGAGTAAAGTCAGACAAAACTGAGACAAAAATGGGAACTGATAAAAAGAAACGTAAGGAAAGTTGCAAGATTGGTTGGCCCGGTGTCAGGAAAATGTGGCTTGGTGTTTTCATACTACTTGTTTATGGCGTGATACTGCAGTGTTGCAGCACTATAATTGTGTAAAGTAAACATCGTCTCCAAATGATTGAAATTCTGTCGAAGGAACGTTGTGGACCTATGTACAGGTTTGAGTTATGTAGCATAAGTCAAGGTAGCGGTTTCAATAAGCGGACGAAGACGTTGACAATAAAAAAAATACGTTTTCGATTGACCCGCCGTTTTGAAATCTTAGATAGCCATGTACGCCTCTGTGTATGAGGCTGGGTATATAAAATCTGGCAAAAATCGAGACACCCTGCGGTGATACTTAGTAGTGCATGTGTACATGATTGTGAAATAAATGCGCGTTATCTGTTTTAGAGTCAGGCTGTTTGTTCGACATGGTGCGCTTGTCAGAACTATGTATGCAAATTAAATTATGATTGCTCCGCCCACTTTTACTGACTGAGAGTTGCCGTTTTTTGATACCTAAATATAGGGTTGGGTACCTGAAAATTTGTTCTGCTTTATTGTATTATAAACAACATACTTACTAATAAATTAAACAAAATAGGCATCTATCACAATAATGCGTTAGACTGCAAAAAAATGAAATTATTCAGTACTGTGTTGAAGAAAAAAGGCACAATAAGTAATCACAAAAGAACAAAGTCGAATGTCATCGCGACACGTTTACTCGAGAACAAAGGGATGGAAACGACATTGCTTTGATATCCTAATCATTTATTATTCCAGTTTTTCAGTAACCTTTTTATCAATTTGCAGTTAATGTTATCTAATTACTTCTTGATTATCTAAGATATTTAATATTCTTGTTAAAAGCCTGATAAAATTTGATAAATCTAAGGAGCAAAAACCTATTTTTTTTACTGGCTATAGAAGGTTTAATGTTTGAACCTTGCACAAACTTTGCAGACTTATGTGGGACATTATGCCCCCTTTTACATAAAACAGCAATTTTGTACTCTTAAGTATCAACACACGCATAGAAATTCCTTTGCTTTTGTAATAATACAATTCGTGAATTGCAATGTTTGAAAAGAATGAGATTGAATTACGAAATATGTGCTCTTCGTCAGAAAATAGATCAAAAGAATTGCTTACATTTTGATTAATAATCAGTTCATCAAATTTGGTGAAGTCACACACATTTCCACATCTTGAATTAAAATCTCCAAACAGAAGCACATGCTTGCTGTTTTGACAGTATGATAGAGTTCATTCTGTATGGGTATATCTCGTGCCGTGCGGCGGAATGTAAACCAGTCCACATTTTAAATCTTCAGTCTCGTGACACAAAAGGTGCTAAATCAGATTTAACTAGGAGTGCTAGACCACCTGACCGATAACGAGCCATAGGAAATAATGGTAACCAGAAATTAATACTGCATCAGAAACGTCTGTTTTAGTTTCCTGCAAACCTACTATATCATATTCGCTTATAAAAGACACGAACTCTGGATCATTTAGTTTAGCAGTTAAGCCACATACATTCAAAGACAGAATTTTGAGCGTGCTATGATTAATGTGATTTCTGACTGTATTACCGGACGAAGTTTGTCTATAATTATCACGAGCACTACTTGAGTCACACAATCCGTCACGTGATTCACTGCTTGGTAGAAAGCAGCCGTCTACCACGGACCGCTATGCATACTTCTCACAATCTCCGGTTGCACGTGCACCAGACGATTTTTGATCTGTTGTGTTTATTGACGTTTTTGAGCATGTTGGCTGGGTACAATCTAGGTCGACGATAATGGAGCTTTAGTCACTGTCGGAAAGATCATCGGTGTGCGCTTTTTTCAGCAAGATATGTTCATCAAGGGGGGACGTTGCCTTTTTTTTGCCACGAAAAGGATCTCGCGAGTTTGGTGTATTCTCTGCTGGATATTCTCAAGTGTATTAAACTTATTTGTGTGTGAATAGTCTGAAAGCTTTGTTGAAGTCGATGTTTGAGTATTACTCCTGACAAAGACTCTGGTTCCCCGTGGCTGTGAATCTGTCGTCCTCCATTGTTTCACGTGTCGTCTAACCGTGTGTTGTGCTGGACCAGTATTTGAGTGTTGTTCATTAAGTGTGTATTCTCTGTTATTAATAAAAAGTTTGTCACGCACGAGGCGCACTTTGTTGTTTGGATCCTCACGTGCTTGTTTCGCAACGCTGTATAACTGTTTACGTTTTTGTTCCATTTCACGTGGGAAATGCTCTTTGACAAAATAGTTGCTGTTTTTTTAGAGTTTTAGGGGCTGTTTCTCTTACTAGTTCCTTGTCTTTGTAAAAAGTAAATTTGGCTACAATTGGGCGAGGGAATTCATGATTTTTATTAAATTTACCCAGGCGATGTACTCTATCAAACTGAATATCTTTCTCAATGTGCATTTCTTGGAGAATGAATTCTTTTATTATTTGTTCACAATTCTCTCCTTGGTCAGTAAAGTTATCACATTCTGGAATGCCTGAGAAGATTAGATTTTCTCTCATGCTTCGCCACTGAATATCAGTCACAAGATCTGTCATTGACTGTTGTTTTTTGTCCATTTCTTGTTGTTTTTCATCTGGTGATGTCGTCACACATGTCACTGTATTGCTGTATTGTATTGTCATATTCTGAGATTTTTTATTTTACATCTATGACATCATTTTGCAATAACTGTATCTTATTGTTAGTTTGTAATACGTCTCCTTTTAAGGCTGTTAAGTTTGCTATTTTTTCCTCCATTTGCAATAACTTTTCATTTTGGGTAGTAAGATGGTATTCGACTGTTTGCCATTTTAAGTTTTGATGATCAAGGGTATTCTGTATGGCAGTCATTTGTTGGCATATTGCTGTCGCCCATATCAGTGTTCCGCCGTCTGTCTGTGCTGGGATGGTGTTGCTTATTAATGCGTTTTGCTGTCGGTGTATGTTCTGTGACCCAGTTACAGCATTGTTTACGTGGTACAGTTGACCTTGATCTTGAAAATTACTGTGCTGGGCGTGTTGCACGTGCTGCATGCCCATGATGTTATTCATTGTAGTATGTTCTGGTGGCATGTTCACGGTCTCATATGTTTGTACACCGAACATATTTGGTGATTGATGATGATTAAACAGTACTTCTCTCGTTTGACCCAAAATAATGTTTGTTGGTGTAGGAGGAGGGACTGTTTGACTTATATTTGATACTTTTGTCTGTTTTGTTTTCTCGTCCCCTTCTTTGTCGGCTTTTTTTGTTTTTCCCATTTTGCATTGTATAAATTGGTTGATGATTGTGCCTCAGATTAAATATCTCATCAAAAAGTCATCAAATGTTTGTATAATAAGATATATCTTTGCAATATATTTTCTTAAATGACTTATTTTTACTGGAGTTTATATTGAAAATTATATTTTACCAGTTTGCAATATTCTGTGTATTCCTGTTCCCATTTGTAACGGTTTCTTAATGTATCTTTGTGTCCGATGACGTCCGATAGTTTCTTTGTTCAGTCCGATCTCCCAATGACAAGCCAAATGTCACTTTAATAACTTATTTTATGGTTTTAAATCCCACACACTTAATCACTTATGTTATCCAAATGTTTTGATTCACTTTAAATTGCAAAATATTTCCATGTTCAGCCCTTAAAACAATTTTTTCACAGAGCGGTGTTTTTTTCCGTTTAACGCCATGTAATGTCACGTGACAGTCAGGTTCATGACCCAAATTCCGGATTGTTTTGTAACAAACAGAGTGCGAATTATATTGTCTTACTACCGACTATAGTTGCAGGAGAGTGTGTGGAGTTTTTGCGTCATGTTGCTTTTGCCTCTATTGTATCAATAATTAAGAATCACAGCTTTTTTTCCTGTTTATCCGGTTGCCGTCTCTCAGCGCATTAGTAGTTATAGTATTGAGCGTGCCTGGGCCACCCCCCCCCCCCCCAAACTCCTCCAAACCCAGGCACGCTCAATACTATAACTACTACCCGTAAAAAAAATCAAAAAAAATCACACTAATGTAAAATTTTAAAAAAAACACATGTGTAAACTTTTAAAAAAAAACAACAATGAAAAAAATGAAAATTTTATGCTTGCGTTTAAATGTTTTTTCCTGAACCCCTTTTTACATTTTTTAGTAATGCTTTATCCTAATGCTAAAAAAAACAACAAAAACCGCGTCTGGTACACACTAATTTTAACCCCAACACTGGGCAGATTTATTACGCGCACACCCAGTGTTGGGAGTGAACCTTTAGCCTTTCTTAAACCATCTAACCTGTGGGCTCGCATCCAACTAACCTCTAATGAATCGCCATTCACCCCCTTCGTTCAATCTCGCGAAACGAAACCCGAGATCTAAACGAGGGAAGGCAAGTCAATGCAAATGCTTAATTACACGATAGGGAGAAATCTATTATGCGCGCAACCCATCATGCAATCAAACATTTACATAGAGGTATTATTAGCCACTACCCTTAAACAGACTAGACAGGTGTCATACTGAGCCTCCAGAGCATAACATGTGTCAAGCACGACCACAAATGTATACACCCGCTCTGCTTATATAGGCTGTGTTTTAAAAATATCAAAGAATTAGGTTGGCAAATTTGCATATAAGGTATAAATATATTTTTTAATTTAATTTAATCAAACATTTTTTTAATTTTTAATATGTTTGGTGTATATCAATACAATATAAATTAATATTATTAAATAATAATAAAAAAAACATGAATCATTTATTAAATCAGGAAAAATTTTTTATAGACTGAAAATCAATATTAGGTAAATAACACTTATGGATCGATCTAGAACTCGGTTATTTGTAATTCTTGTTCATAAAAACTACCTGTAATGTCTTCACCTTTTAAATCTTTTATTTTATAAGTAACAGGATTTGTATTTAAAACTTCTTCAATTACAAATATTTCTCTAGTCCAACGAGTAGTATACCCCTTTTCAAATTTACCTTTCTTTTTTGTTATTCTTACTCTATCTCCAACTTTAAATTTAGGTTTTTTAATTTCCTTTTCTTTTTCTGGATATAAATTTTCATACACTGTTAATTCATTTTCTAATTTACTTGCTTCAATAGGTGTCATTTTAATAGAAGAATGAACTGTATTGTTATAATTTTTAACTAAATCATCTAATATATCATAATATTTAGTAGTTTCATGAGCAGTAAAATATTTATACATGTGTTGTTTCATTGTTCCTATCCACCGTTCTACCACACTAGATTTTTCTTCATTCTCTGTTGAATATAACTTTATGTTATTATCCTTTAATAATTCTTTTACATGGTGATTATAAAATTCAGATCCTTTATCTGACCAAATATACATTGGTTTTCTTTCTTTGAACAATGTTTTAAATGCTTCACTTACTGTTACTCCTGTTTTATTTTTTAAAGGAATTAACCAACCATATTTACTAAAAACATCTATAACTGCTAATAAATATTTATAATGCTTATTTTGTTTTGAGTATTGTTGTATATCTACCAAATCAACTGCCCATGTTTGGTCTATTGAATGAACATAAACACGTCTTTTAGGAAAGGATTTTATAACTCTATGATGCAATTCATCAGCTAATTTATTCGTTAGACCGCCTATAAATCTAGTTTTTTTAGATCCACACTCAGAACATTTACCTTTTAACATTTGTCTATTGTTGGTTGTTGTTACTTGTTCTACTGAATCATTTTCAGTATGCTTTTTACAACGTAAACAATATATTTTTGGGTGATCCATTTTTAATGATAAAAAAATGGAGAAAGAAAAATCTTAAAAAATGTGGGAATATAAAAAAAATTTTAAATAAAGCCCCTGATGGGTTAAAAGCAAAATGCAAAAAATGTTTATACTTTGTTAAAAGAGATCATCGAGAAAGAAACAAAGAAAAATATAAACAATCTTATCAAGAGTTTATGGAAAGAAATCCAGATTATCAAAGTAATTATTATTTTAGAAATAAATAATTCGTAATAATTAAAAATGTATTCTATAAAAAATGGTCGACAAAAAATCCAAATCATTTAAAGATCTTATTACTGAAACTATTATTGATAATATAGATGAAGAAGATATAATTAAATATATTAAATTATTAAAAAAAAGAATAGTTATTAATCAGTTTCCTTTAAAAATAAAAATAATAATAACAAGTGAATTTTTAACCCCTTTGACCCTTGATATAATAGAAATTCATTACTCTCATCCTGTTCAAGTTATTCAAACACAAAATAATATGTCTACATTCTATAATAGTTTATAATATATTTAAACTAGGAAGATAAATTAAAAAAAAGTTTTTTTTTGAACATAACTTAAAGAAGGAATTGAATATCCTGTAGCTATAAAAGATATTCCAAAAGTAGAGAGACAAAAAATTTAAATGTTTTTGCATTAGAAAATCAATCTAATAAACAATCTTTATATCCGGTTTATGTTTCAAACGTAGAAAGTGAAAATGTAGTTGATCTCTTATACATTGAAAGTAATGAAAATACCCATTATTGTTTAATTAAAAAATTAGATAGTTTCAAGTATGATAAGAATAAGCATAAATCATTTACATGTAGAAATTTTTATAATGAATAATAAAATAAAAAAAGTTATATATTGTGATTTTGAATCAAATAATATTCCATTATCTACTTCAACCAAATCCTAAAGAATCTTACACAAATAAAATATTTAAACAAGAAGTAAATAGTTATGGAATATATGTTCAGTCAGATTATCCATTATCTATTATATATAAATCACAATACTTTTCTTATGTTGGAAATAATGCAATAGAAATATATGTAATTTTAAAATAAAATATGAAGAAGACGAATTTCAAGAAGCAACTGAATGTTATATTTGTGAAAAAGGATTTGAATGTTGTCAATATTGTGATGAGAAATTTCAATCTGAGGACTTTTATTGTTATAATTGTGAAAAACAAAGTAATAAAGTAAGAGAACATAATCATCTTTCGGGGGAATATAGAGGAGCAGCATGTCAATCATGTAATACAAAAGAGGGTAAAGTAACAAAATTAATACCTGTATTCTTTCATAATGGTTCTAATTATGATTTCCACTTTTTAATTGAAGAACTTATGAAATATGAAGAAAAAAAAAAAAATTTTTAAAAATTGAATATATTTCTATAGATTATGGATCATATTATAAAAAATTAAGATTCTTAGATTCTTATAGATTTATGAGTAAAGGGTTATCAGATATAGCTAAATCAATAGATGAATTTCCTATTTTAGAAAAAGAATTCTCTAAAGCGGATTTATTAAAACAAAAAGGATTCTATCCATATGAATATGTAGATTCCATACAAAAATTAAATGAAACACAATTACCAGATATTAAAGAATTTTATTCTACATTAACTCAAACAACAATTACAGATGAAGAATATCAACATGCTCAAAAAGTTTTCTCTCATTATAAATGTAAAACATTATTAGATTACCATAAATTATATCTTAAAACAGATGTTTTGATCTTAGCTGATGCGTTTGAAAAATTTAGAAGTTTTTTCTTAAAACACCACAATATAGACCCTTGTTATTGTTATTCTGCTCCAGGATTAACATGGCAATGTGGTTTAAAATATACAGGGGTAGAATTAGAATTATTAACTGATATAGATATGCTGCAAATGTTTGAGAAAGGAATAAGAGGGGGTTTCTCTGGGGTTCTAGGCCCAAGACATGTAAAAGCTTATAATAAATATACACCTAATTATGTTGATGGTGATATTCGAATAGTAGATGAAAATGAAAAAAATAAAGCTTTAGAAATATTAAAGAATGGAGGAAACTTAAATAAGTTCTTTGAAGAAAAATACTTATTATACTTAGACGCTAATAGTTTATATGGCTGGGCAATGTCTCAGAAATTACCTACTAAAGATTTTAAATGGGAAAATAATCCTAATTATTATAAAGATATTCCAGAAGGTAGAGGTTGTTTAATAGAATGTGATTTAAAGTATACGAACGAATGTAAAAAGAAAACAATTAAATATCCTTTAGCTCCTGAAAAAATAAAAAAAAAATCATATTTTTAAAATTAGGATTAAAAGTTACTAAGGTTCATAGAATAATATCTTTTGAAGAAAGTGCTTGGTTATCAAAATATATTAATTTTAATACTGAACAAAGAACTAAATCAAAATCTGATTTTGAAAAAGATTTATGGAAGTTAATGAATAATTCTTTTTATGGAAAGACTTTAGAAAATATAAGAGGAAGAAATGAGATTAAACTGCTTACTAATAGAGAAGAAGTAAGAAAATATATAAATAAACCTAATTTTAAAGATTCAGTTATATTCAATGATAACCTTGTTGCAATTGTAAATAATGTTACTTCTGTTACATTTAATAAACCTATTTATTTAGGGCAGGCTATATTAGATTACTCAAAACAACTAATGTATAACTTTTATTATAATGTTGTTAATAAATTGTGGGATACTGATTCAATATTTTTAAATATTAAAACCGAAGATGTTTATGAAGATCTTAAAAAAATAAAATTTTTTAAAAAATAGTAAAATTATACAGAAATTTTATAAAAAGTAAAGCATATTCTTTAATAATTAAAGAAATAAAAGAAGAAAAGAAATTAAAGGGAGTTGGATAAAGAAAGATATTAAATTTGCTGATTATAAAGATTGTCTATTTAATGTTAAAACTAAAATGAATAAAATGTATACATTAAAATCTGATAAACACGAAAGTAAATAAAGTTTCATTAAATCCATTTGATGATAAGAGATATATCTTGGATAATGGAATAGATACTTTACCTTATGGCCTAGCGGAGCTTCCATGCAACAAATCCAGTTAATACCATTCCACCAATAATAAATGCAATCTCTCTATTTTTCTGGTCTTCTGACGGAGTATAAAAATCACTTAATGTAGGTTCCCGAAGTGGCTCTAATTGTTTACCTGTGATATAGTAATATTGTTTCACTGCTTGGTCAGCATTATCAAATTCATCTATAGCATGATGTTCCTTTTTCAGTTGTTCATTAATAAAATCTAATCTTTGTGTTCTTTTTTCATTCCATGTAGTTGTTGCTGCTTCTAATTGTTCCATTGCCTTATCATGTCTTTTTCTCTCTTCATCACTATTGCTGCCCATATGCGAAAATAAATAATTACTACCCGAAAAGGCTAACGCATTCACTGCTGCTCCACCAACCATCATCGCTATTGCACTTGCCATTTTTAAAGGGCAAAAGCCCGATCACGAAGTTCTAAAGGGATCATTTCATAATATCAGCGGGTATAATACCTTGTTTAATCAACATATCTTTAGTTGCCATTGCAAGTAATATATCAATAGATAACATGCCAATATCTGTCATATTAAAATCCACTTTTGGTGCTGGTCTCTTAAATATCTTTCTACCTATTTCTGCATATCCAACTGTTAACAATGTTTCCACACCAGCATGATATAACATGTTTGCAATTTGTTTTCCGTCAGTCGCCATTTTTATATATTAAATTTAAGTTAGTTATTCAAATGGATCAATTTCTTTCTTAGGTTGCACGGGTTTTACTTGTTTAGAATTATACATATATAATCCCAATCCAACAACTCCAATTAGACATAAAGGTATATAATTTTTGTATATATTTACACGTTGAACTTCTTTAACTTCATCATCCTCTTTTGTAATAGATTTTAATTGTATGTTTTCTTTCTTCATTGCTTCTATTTCTTTTCTTTTTAATTCGGCTTTTATTTTTTTTGCTTCTGCACCTTTCTTACCAGCAGATACTCGTTTTGGATTTTTTATTTTTTTTTTAACTTCGGAACTAGCGTAGCCTTCGGTAGAACTAGTGTAGCCTTCGGGGGTTTCTTCATTCATTTTTATTGGTTGTATTTTCACTTTTTTCAACTAGCGTAGTTTTAACAGTAGGCATATTAAAATCAATATGACTAGCAGTTGTTAGCATAGCAGTAAAAGGAGCAAGATACATTCCATATCTATAATACAATTCACAACAAGTGTTAGTTAAAGCATGATTG
>CM037793.1:26773112-26814924 GCA_021229015.1 Solen grandis | reverse complement strand
AAAATTTTTTTTTCCTTTTTTAATTATTTAAAATTTAAGGGGTGTACAGCTTTAAAATTGCTGTTATCTGCATATTAAAATTGATGTATGCCAGGCATCCAGAATGTTCGGTAAAGTCTGCGGACTTATAAACAATGTTGTTTTTTGAACTCGGGGTAAACCATCTTGAGCAGTTTACTGACTAAATCTGCGGTTTAACTTGGTGGTTTTTCAGTTATGGCGATATTTGTTGAGTATGTCGGATACACATTTGTTGTTTAGGGTTTTTTTTTTCCCGGCAATGTCGCCCAACTAGCGATGTCCCCCAGTTCCAGTGGCAAAATTGGACGGAAACACTCTTGAAACCCTTGGAATCAAATTGAAGAACCCGCTTCTCAAACTTGTCGGCCTTGCACTCCTAAAAAAACCCATGACGAGCTTTGTAAGCTACATCGTGCGGGGATTGGTCGGGATGGTCCATTTTGTTCGGCCACCAAATTGGGTACGTTTGGTGTGCGGAACAGGACAAGGGAATGTGGTGGAAACCAAGGGGTCCGTGTCAACAAACATCCCCGAGATGACAAGAGTAGAAAAACAGCCTCTGTGGGGGGCGTGTCCCCCATCTTATAGCTTCACGGAGGGTGGTATTGTTTGAAATATGTCATAAGGCTGTATCCCCGGTCGAAGCTGTGAAAACACGTGTAAGTCTGACGGTGGCTTCTTGATCAATTTTAAACTCTCGAAGAAAGGATAGTGTTGCAACAATGCTAAAGAATGTACCTAAAGGTACACACATCTGGGTTGACGGGAAGAGATCAAGCAACACCAGTCCATGGGTGTTTAGTTATGAAGAGGACAAACAGGGTTTTACCAACTGGGATCTCACGACCCGGACAATGGGGCCCCCGGATTTGTGTTTAATATACGTAGATATAAAAGTGAGGGATGGAAAGGGAGATTCGACACAAGATGCAGTGCATTTATACCTTCCTGTGTGAAATCACATTAGTGTGACGAAAATTCAAACGTTTAATTATAAGTTATGTATCTACAGTTTTAAACATAGACGTTTGCTGAACGATCTATTGAACCTTTAAAAATTTTTGGGATAGGTTTCTCAATTCTCATAAACAACAAGAAAGGATTGTGCAATAAAATATTGTGGTGATTTTATAGTGTTGTTGTTAAAAAATATGATTCGGTTCATTGTATAATAATGGACGCTGCAGTAAACAAACTGGGGATCTTGAAGAGCTGTCTAGCCGTCGTAGTGTACAGGTCGCATGAAAGTCAATTGACTCAATTGACGTTGTTATGTAATATACAGTGTATATCGAGAAGCGCTTGGACTTTAGGCAAGTGTTAATCCCAGGACTAGTCCTAGTTTGTCACGTGCTGATACTATACGGAAATAAGTTCTATACTGACTAAAATAGTAGTGTTTTATTTCATCTATTCCTGCATTGTTTGTATGTAATTCAAACCAAAGATTGAGGTCTAATATGTTGCTTTTATGCCGCAATACGATGATACTTGTGTTTTATAAAAATCTTCTAGGATTCAATACGATCTCGCGTCCCTTAAGGAACCCTATATTATATTCATAATGTGTGACTTTTGTTCAAAAACTATGTTATCAGTTTAAGTTTTCTGTTTTTACCTCTGTTTGGCTTGAGAAAATAAAAATGCCACATCTCGGGATAAACATATTGTAATCTGTTTCCGGTGGCGCATATCCCGACACAATGTCATAATGGGAGAGGAAAAATAGTACAATGTAATTTGTTTGAAATATTCAAGAATAATTAATTTCATTAGATAACGTCGAATTTTTACAATTACAAGTATATTTCATCATATGTGCTCCCGTCTTTCGGGTGTTTTAAATTTTTAATGTATGTGGTGCAATATTTGATTATTTGTCGGGCTAAACATTTTCAGTCATTTTGGAACATTTTGTCTATATGAGATAAATATGTTGTGCCTTTCTGTAATATCACGCCGTAAACGAGTGGCATGATACAACACACTGATATGACGCGGTCGGCTATTGTAAAATGAGACCCTCTCGATTGCGGGGCGGGGCGTTCCAACTAGTCTTTATAGGCGACTTTCTTATATGTATACTTACATAATGTACATTTTAAATACAGTGTGTATGCATTCCGTAGTAATGTGCAACACATTTATCAATATTTGCAGTCGCTTCTAAAATCATATATGTAATGTGTTGTTGATATATATGAATGAAAACGAGTTTATTCATATATATTTTTACTCTACACTAGGTGAATGTTTACTTATGCAATTGTTGATAAATTTTTATATTTTGGTAGGTATCAATGTAATGGAAATTACGAAACAAAAATTGACTCTGATTTTTACTAAATGTGTACTACGCCTATCAATACCCATATACATACGCACGGTCAGCAAATGCAACAACTGTGACATTAAAAATTGGATGGTTTCCCCATCACAGGCAAAACGGTCACACGGTATTGAAACTATATTTTGAACAAGTATTTGTAGTTCCAAAAAACGCTAAAAATTCGCCGTTTTTAACCAAGTTGAACAGAAGTTACATTGAAACGTAAAGGGGAATTCTGAAGTTGAATGGAGGTCGTTATCAAAGCTGATATTAGAAACTATTCTGATTCCCCATTCATATGAAAAAGGAAGCTAAATTTATAACCCCCTGTACATACTTTAATCGGGGTGTTAATCACTTCTTACATGGTTTTCAGCGAATGAGTTTGATATTTCTCTTTGTGCTCCTAGCTGTAGTCTGTTTCGAACAATTTATGCATAGTTTTCTGAAGAATGTAATCGTAGCTATAAAAATATTCCTTGTCGATGAGAAAATTATAAGCTGCGTAAATTGAGAAGTGTAATAGGGAATGCAGGGAACAAAGGGACATATTCCCAGTCGAATCAATTATGCGACTACAGTCTAGCAATTTTGTACTACAGGTACCTTTGGGGGCACACTACATTTTAAATGACAATCTGGGCTGGGGCCGAGATGCAGTCTTCAAAGTCGAGCCACTCTAAAATCCTTGACACACACACACACACACACACACACCTGCAATAAATACGATTTTTTTTTATCAGAGAGTGTGATAAATAGGATCTGAAAAGGCCTCTGAAAAATGCATAAATTAGGTTCACACTGGTACTTTGGCCCTCTGACAGCTTTCTCTAAGGATTTGTTTTGGTCGCGAAAAACTGATGACAAATTTTGCCTGAAAAATGTTTGTTTGTTGGGGTTTAACGTTCCACCGACAGTATTTCAGTCATTTGGAGACGATGTCTACTTGAGACAGATATAGTGCCGCCACACTGCAGTATCACGCCGTTTGCCCGGTGGCATGATAACACAAACCCCGTCACATTATCCTGGCACCGGGCCAGACAGTCCTGCAACTACCCTTATAAGCTAAGCGACAAGCAAGGGAAACTATAACAGCCTAAAATGGCTTTACATCTTAAAAATCAGTAGTACAAAACGCGGGACCAGTATGCATATAAAACTTTTATCTAGTTTAAATTTTCCCCAAAAATAGTAGATCCCAAAAATAAAACGATGAATACCACATTTTCAGGCCGATTTTTCACAATTTTTATGTTTTTTCACCCACATTTAAAAAGCCTGCTAATTTTGCCCTTATGCAGGGGATAACTGGTAGTTTCGCATTTACCCCCCCCCCCCCTCCCTTACAAACCTATAAAAAGGTCATGACCTTTGCTTTATTATTTCAGAAACATGAAGGTCTTTACAACCAAAACACAGATTTGAGTATGTAATAAATGTGACTCTCAAAAACAAAGAAAAACCTGAAATTCCACATGGGCCCAAATTTACGAAAATATGGCTAAAAACGTTGTGTGCCCCCTTTAACACGTCCAGATTTCCAGCGTTCAAAGCAGTTTTCCCAAAGCTTGTTCCCGGTAATCTGATCTAGTAATCTATCTGCGACCGACTGAAAAGGAAACCCTTTGCTTGTTATTACGTCAGTGGGGGGGAGTAAAAAGTTTTTTTTTGCTCGATAGTATAATATCGCCGCCTGGGCCGGCGATAATTATTAAACCTATATTTATGATTTCTGTTTTCATTTGCCGTTTTTGGCATCCACTCTTCGCGCATGACTAACTAACTTAACCCCCTTTGAAATGTGACCTACACTTGTCGAGTGTATTTGTCAGGGAACAAAGACCTTACCAAATTACCGAGAGAGAGTAGTTTTTTTTTTTTTTTTTAATTTTTACCGATAATCTGTAAACCCAAGCTGCTGAAAGAACGTGAACACTTTTGTTATTTGGTATATATTTTGTTTTAGTTTTTGTGTATATAACGTGCACTTAGTAATTTATGGCAGTATGAGAGTCAACGTTACTGTTAAAGTCAGGATCCTTGAAGAATTATGATAAAGGTGGCATTCAAAAAAGTTTATTAAATGTAGATCAATGGATGAATTTGTAGGTCCTTTTCAAAACATAAATAAATGAATGATAAAAAAAGGGACCTAAAATTCAATACATGTATGACGATAAATACTATAAAAAAATAATAAGTTTATAGTTGAAGTAATGAAAATAATATAACAAAAAAATAAATTTTATTTTTTCTCTTTTTCAATTTTGTTATTCATTTTGAGTCTGAACCCACGCGGAGGGATACTGAAGTAGTGGTAGACGGGGTAGGGTTTCCCCCTGCGCCACTTTGGAGCCTTATTGTAAAGGGATTTATAACACCCATAAAATTACCTTAGTCAAAACGATTCGATGTCGTTGGAAACAAATAAATACCACAATATGCTCATATTTGAAAATACTGACTTTAGCTATTTGTATTTTGTTTTAAACTTCTGGGAGGGGGGGGGGGGGGGGGTTTTTAAAATAATTTGTATATAACATAATTCAGAGAAATGATAAATACTTAAAGATATGCAGTTATTTTCATTAAAAAAAAATCTTAATATGGAACCAAAATAATAACAAAGTATGGCATTAAAACGTGGATTATGGGAGATAAAGAGTTAGGCCTCAAGTAAGTTTCTGCACAATTAAGACATTCCCTAACGTTTGTTGAATGCGAACTCAAGCGGCCTTTACCGTTGTACGGTTTAGGTCTCAATCAAAACATGATCCTGGTCGTGGGCTCTCGTGCACTCATTTCACTCTTCATTTGTTTATTTTCTCATTCCACAGTCACTCAATTCTCATACGCTATTCTACCTCACTGTGGCATTGGAATCCAATTCAATCCTCAGTCACGCCCTTTCATCACAGTGCGCACTTCAGAGTTTGAATTGAAAGAAGAGATGAAAAAAATTTGGGAAAACTGCAGTGAAAGAGGAGCAGAGGAGAAATGTAAGGGATGGACAGTGCCTGTGGTAACGTAGTACACATTGAAGAAAGAGACATTGCAGGAGAGGAGAAATAAGAAAAAAAAGGGGGAGAGGGTAAAATATTTACCGGTATTAAGATATTCTATTAGAAGCGAGTTTAAAATTGTTTCAGATAGAAGGAAAGATGAACTCTTTGCATGAGAGCCCAAGACCAGGATCATGCATTATTTGAGACCTAAACCGTACAACAGTAAAGGCCGGTTTTTAGTTTTGCTCTCAACAAATTTTAGCAAATAGTGGGGCTTAATCTCTAAATCAAGCATGGTGACCGCCCCTACTTTTAATTTATTTTTACCTTTTAGTTAATGTCTAGTACTTATATAGTACTTATATGCACATCTTTTCCGTTAGAAAAAAAAACCGCTCAAACGCAGAGAGTCAGAACTAGGTGAATGGATTGGGAATTCATTTTCACAAAGAAGTCTGAAAGGTTGTTTTCAGCATTTTTTCAATGGTTTTAAAAGGCTTCACATGACTGTATTGAACCTTAAAATTTTATTTATGACTAAACACAAACGCCAGTTATTTTAAGAATATTGCTAGAGTCAAACTTTTTTTTAATCTAAAATTATAACTTGCTTTTTTTTTTTTTTTTTTTTTTTTTTTATTTTGTTAGTATATTATTTTAGTAAAAATGCCCGCATTTATTTCATAACACTCTTTAAAAATCGACTATCAATTTGCAAAAATTTAAATTTTTGCAGATTTTTCAAAATAAAAAGATTTCCATTTACTTTTCGCGCGAAAACGATCGAACATAAACGAAACGTCCGGAAAAAAAAAAGGGTCTTGAAAAAAGGCACATTAAAATTTTAGGTAGGTGTGGTTTATACACATGCCAGACCATAGATCATTCTTAATTAATAAACGTCTTCTGGGTTTAAGAGCCAAAATAGAACTTTCTTCGAAAAAGTCGGAGAACAATTCAAACAAGTTTTGCATCTGCAAGCAAGGGTTTTTTTCGTGAGATCAACATTTCAAACTGTCACCAAATTAAAATCCCAGAAAAAAAACAAAATGCAAAATGTTTATATGTGACCAAAATTTTAAAGGTTTCTCAAAAGGGAAAATGTATGTCCCCTGAGCCGGGCCCCCCATCTGCTGTGTCAGCCCTGCAAAATTGTGGTCTCACTGCAGGGAGTTTTTACCCAAATAAGAACCTATTGTTAGGGTAAAACTTGTGGGTTGATGCATAACGAAATTACTGCTACAATGGAAGTGGATAGTGGGCTGTTTTAAAACAAAGCAATAAACTATAATGACTTGACTTTTTGAGTTTCCCGTCGCTTCGAATTTTTTTCAGCATATGCGACGTCCAGCTAATTACAGGTGGGGGAAAAGGACACGAATGCACGGAGACTCCGGGTGAACCACCGACCTACCGCAACCCAGCTGGAAGGCTTCCTCCATGAAAACCCGAATGCCCCGCCGGGATAAAACCCACGCGGTGGGGGGCAGAGTGAGGTTAAAGTCACGATTAACCCTTCGGCCACGGGGGCCCCCCAAACATAAAATGAATGATGTGAAAATTTATGTGGGTTTTTAGTTTTATCCCTTCATAATTATTTTTATTACATTTATTATTTGGAGTCAATTTTGTAACTGCATGATTATGGGTCTACGGCATTTATTTCAAAAATTTAAAGTTTTGTATTAAAAATATAGAAACCATTTTTGTAGTAATTAAATGACCTGAAGGACATAATTCTGAAAGCAAGATCTTTTTGTTTTTATTTGTTTTTTGCTAGAGACATTTTGTTACTTTTATTAAAACAGAATTTCTCTTATAAAATAAAAAAAAGTAAAAAAAATTTGTGTTGATTTCCAAAATTAAAAACATGTGTTGAGGGAAGAAAGAGAGATGAAAGTAATGAGTGAAAATAATTTTTAAAAAAAATTAATGTCCCTTTTTATGATTATTTTACAATTAAATAAAAAAAAGAAAGAAAAACAAAATAAATGAAAAAAAAAGAAAGAAAAAGAACAAAAAAAGTAGACAAAATAAATAAACAGAGAAAAAAAGAAAAAAAAAGGAAAGATTTTATTTTGTCAATAAAAAAAAAAAAGAATAAAAAGGAACTTTTGGATCATTTCTGGTATTTGGTATTTCAAATTTTTTTAAAAACTGTAAGTAATCAACCCCATGTGGGAACATATGCACTCTTGAACAATACCTGTGGACAGATGTGGCAGCCTCCTAATCAAAAACAGAGGCCCACAAAACGGGGGTGGGGGAATTTTTGTTTGATGATAAATTTTTTAATTATACTCAATACCAAATTAATTGAAAACAACCGCCATAACCATATTTTTTGTTACAAGCTTTGCCAATTTTTTTTCTTGTAAATCTTGGAAAAAAACTATTGTTTTAAATTTGAATAAAGGGGGGGGTGGGGGTCATTATAAAGGGTTTTTGAGATGCCTTTAAGCTCCTATTTTGGAAATGACCCAATATGACTAAGTGTGGCACTTAAACGATTTGTTAATGTTGATATCACTGTCGCCAAAAATGTCTTCCCCAAAGTGTCCCACTTTTTAACAAACAGTTAAAAAATCAGGTGAGACATTTGGGGAAATCCTGCTTATTATTATAAGAAATGTTTTCAGTATATAAAGTTTTACTTTTATTTGTTATCAAAATTTGGAAACGTAAAACCCTTTTGGGTTTAAAACATAATCAGCTTTCACTCATGCCCAAAATTTCAGTATCCCCGAAGGAATTTTGGTAAGCAAAATTTTGTTTAAAGGGGGATGTTGACTGTATTAGTTTTTTTGCTATCCAATTCAATAGGAGTGTGTGGGAGGAAAAAAAATACATGTAGAAAAAAAAAACCAATTCCCCCCTTTCCTTCCCTCTCTCTTTTTTACCCATATTCTTGAGCGCTTTTTCACAGGTCTTTTCAGACCATGTTGCACATTGTCTATGTTACCATACACTAAAACATTGACCTGTTGCAAGCCAGCTAGCAGAGCTGCATTAATTAAGAAAAGGTAATTTCTGTCAAATTTTCTCTGTTTTTATTTGGGGGTCATGTATTGAAATTCTCATAAACATCAATTTTTGACAGTTTTTTCAAATTCTTTTTTTTGTTGAGAGGAAAGCATTTTTTTTTTCCAATGTGAAAAAAATATATCACACATTTAAATTTAAAGGTTTTAAAATAAATTTCCCCAAAGTTTGACCAAACTTCTACTCCCACCAAACAACCAAAATAATCCGACTGAAAAAACTAAAATTCTTCAAAAAGTATTTTTTTAGAGGCTTTGATTTTACCATATTCTTTCGATAAAAAATTTTTTAGTTTTGAGATATTTAAGGTAAAAAGAAAAAAAAAATAATCAAAATATGACCTTTGCCTTTGTTTTTTTTTGAAAATTTGAAACTGTGAAGCCCTGGAAAACAAAAACAATCAATCTGTGAAAATTTCATAAAGATTGCTTCAAAATAATGACAAAACCCTCCAAAAACAAAAAAAAATGCCTTTTCCAAAAAATTTGTTTCCCCCAATTTTGTGCACTTTGCCCGCTTATTGAAACCCTTTTTAGCATTTTCTGAAATCGCCACCCATTATTTTGTGCGCAAAGATTTCGGAATCAATTAAAAAAACCCAGAATGGCGTTCAAATTCTCAAAACAAAAAGGGGCTGTTTTTGTGGACACCCCCTAATTCCAGTTTTTTTTCAAAGATTCAAACTTTAAACCCTTTTTTCCAGCTCAAAAGTTTCAAAGATTGGATTTGCCACTCATCATTTTTTAAACGGGCAGTTGACAGAGAACAGAATGAAAAAAAAACTGCTACAAATAAAATGTAAAATGACAGGTTATCGGCTTTTTAAATTTTTTGATGCTAAACGCCACTGCGGCAAAATTTAGTCTAAAATGAAAAGCAAATTTAAATGGTGCACAACTTCAGTACGTGTGAGTATGTGGAAAAAATTTCTATTTGTGCATTTCAAATATGTCGCAACAGCGGCCACAAAAAAGTGAAAAAGAATAATAGATTTGACCCGCAAACCCGGGTTTTTTCTCACTTAGATAAGCTTCATCAATGCTATTGTTATTTCTTCTATCTTCCCTTTCATTTTTTTATATGAAATTGTACCTCTTTTTTTAAAAAAGTAAAAAAACTGTTCCTACATTTGTAAAACAACCCATAAAGGTTAACATCCCCCCGGGGCCGTGGTATACGACCGTATGGCCAATACACTGAGAATATACACCCCCCAGTTCACAGTACATAGACAGCATTAGACTGCGGGAAAAAGTCACTTGACCGCGGTTTTTTAATCACCCCAGCTACGTGTGGTCAAAGGGCCAATAATACACTGGAACAAAGGTTGCACCCGCAAAAATCATGGTTTTTCTCACTTAGATAACTTCATAAAATGCATTGTTACTTCTTCTATCATTTTTTTCATTTTTTTTATATAAAATTGTACCTTTTTTTTATAAAGCAAAAATAAACTGTGTCCTACTTTTTGAAAAAACAAACCAATAAGGTTAACTTATCCCGGCCCCGGGTATACGAACGTTGGGCCCAAAAATAACTGAGAACTTACACACCCCATTCACCATACGGGTAGACCAGCATTGACGGGGGGAAAAGCCCTTTGACCGCGAGTGTTTACATCATCCCAGCTAGCTGTGGTCAAAGGGCCCAATAATACCTGAAAAAATAACACCCCAGTACAAGTGATAAGCGTTGGATGAAATTTTTTAAAAAAATTGGGTTTTTCGTAGGGAGGGGAAAATCTAACAAACTGCCCTTTTTTTCCCGTTTTCAAAACTGATATCGTTAAAAAGGAAAAAAACATTCTAAAAATCTGAAAATAAAATTATAATGTAGTGATTCCCCTCGAGATAAATCCCAGAAAACACGTTGTCCTATAATTGGTTTTTTATAATTTTTTTTTTCTTTTGATGTTGATTTTTAAAATTTTTTGGTCCCGTTAAAAAAGTCCTTAAGATAACATTTTTTACCGTTATGTCTCGATAAAATATTTACCTTTTTTTGAGCTTTGAGGTCAAGAAAAAATCGAATTGCTGTATGCCTTGCCTTTACTCCCTTTTATTTTTTTAAAGTAAAGCTGATTAAAAACATCTACTGCCATTCAGTAAAAAATTTCATAAAAATCGAACAAGAAAATAAATAAGGAGAACGAAAAAAAAGAAAAAAAAAAAAAAAAAAAAATGAAATATTTTAAAAAATTTGAAATTTTTTTTTTTTCCCGTATTCAGTGTCTTTAAACCTCTAGCGGATAAAAGGTGCATTTCTAAAATTTGCCACACTATTTTTTGTGGGGCTGGTTTGGCAATTTTTTAAAACAAACAAAATTCTTCTATTTTTACAAAGTCGGCCAATATTTTTTTTTTTTAAAGGGGGACCTACCAATTTTCTCTTAAAAAACGCGTTTTTTCCCCCAAGATTCGAACTTTGGTCCCCTCCTAACAGGAAATGATACTTTTTTAAACTTAGCCTATATTTTTTTTGGGGTGCCATAAGGAACAGAAAAAAAAAAACCGTTCTAAATCCGATTTGGATTTTGGAGTTTTTCAATCAATAAATTTACATAAAAACCCACCTAGCGGCAAAAAGGGAGACAAATCTGAAAAAATGGCTCCAAGGATCAAGCAGGAAAATGTGAAAAGGTTAAAATTTCAGGGTCGTGTTAACCCTACTTACGTAGGCTCGGGAAAAATTTTTGACAGAAAAAGGGAAAAATAAAACTAGATTTTTGCACCCGCAACTCATCGGTTTTTCACTTGATAGCTTATCAATGTTTTGTTATTCTTCTTTTCTTTTTTTTCCTTTTTTTATGAAATTGTACCTCTTTTTTTAAAAAGTAAATAAACTGTGCCCAATTTGTAAAAACCAATAAAGGTTAACATCACCCCGGCCGTGGATACGCATATGGCCAATACAGGAACTATAAAACCCCCCAGTTCACCGTACAGGTAACCGCTTAGCTGCAGGAAAGCACTTGCCCGCGAGTTTTTTAATCACCCCAGCACGCTGTGGTCAAATGGCCAAAAATACACTGAGAAATATACACCCCCCCGTACAAGAAAAGATAAGCTTTGGGACTGAAATATTTTAAAATTGGGTTTCGCTACGTATGGGAAATCTAACTAACTCCCATTTTTTACCCGACTTAAAAACTGATATCGTTAGAAAGGAATAAAATTCTATAAATTGATATAAAATTAAAATGAATGTGTTAACCTCTGAGATAATGCAGAAAACCCACGTTGTACCTATAATTGATTTTTTTCAAATTATTTTTTTCATTTATGTCTGACTTTTAAAATTTTGGTACCGTTGAAAGGTCTCAAAAAGCATAACATTTTATCCCCGTTATGTCTCGAAAAAAAATTTTACCTTTTTTTGATTTAATGGGGTCAAAGAAAAAATCGATATTTGATATGACCTTGCCTTTACTACCTTTTATTTTTTTTAAAAGATAAGCTGTTAAGAACTCATACTGCACATTCAGTAAAAATTTATGAAAATCGAACAAGAAATAAATACAGGAAACGAAAAAACATAAAAAAAATGACGGAAAAATGAAATATTTTTAAAAACTTGAAATTTTTTTTTTTTTCCGTATTCAGTGCTTTAAACGCCTCTAGCGGAAAAAAACGGTGCATTTCCTGAAATTGCCCATATAATTTTGTGGGCTGGGTCTTGCGAATCTTTTAAACAAACAAAATTCTTCTTTTATCAAAGTCGCCAAATTTTTTTTAAAAGGGGACCTCCCATATTTTCTTTTAAAAAAAGGGTTATTTCAAGATTCGAATTTTGGTCCCCTCCTGAACGGAAATGATATTTTTTTTGAACTTTTAGCCCTATAATTTTGTTGGGGTCCCCAATAAGGAACAGAAAAAAAAAAAAACCGTATCTAAACCCGATTTTGGTTTTGGAGATTTTTCAATACAATCATTACAAATAAAGCCACCTAGGGGCACAAGGGAGACAAATCTGAAAAAATGGTCTAAGGTCAAAGGGTCAGGGAAAATGGAAAAAGTGTTAAAAATTTAGGTCGTAACCCACGTTACTGTGGGCTGGGGACAAATTTTTGACAGAGAAGAAAAATAAACAAAACGCAATCGCGATATCATCGGTTTTCGAAAAAAGAAATTTCCATTAAGTTCACGAGTCGATGATTTGAAAATATTTTTTCTTTTCAATGGCTTGTTTAAATTTTAAACAGCGTCTTTCAAACATTTTGTCGCAATGTTTTAAAAAGTTTTTTCCAAAGAAGATTTTTGAGTAGGCCCAAATACCTGAGAACTTACACCCCCCCATTTTCCCCAGTACGGGTAGACCAGCATTGACTGCGGGAAAGTCACTTGACCGCGAGTTTTTTTACATATCCCGCTACGCTGTGGTAAAAGGCCCAAAAACCGAGAAAATACACCCCCCAGTACGGGTAAGTAAGCGTTGGACAAAATTTTTTTAAAAATTGGGGCTTTCGCTATATGGGAAATCAAAACATAACTGACCATTTTTTTACCCGACTTAAAAAACTGCATATCGTTAAAAAGGTAAAAAAACATTCTATAAATCTGATAAAAAATTATAATGATATGTGTTTAACCTCTGAGATAAATGCAAAAAAACCAGTGTGTACCTATAATTGGGTTTTTTAAAATTTATTTTTTCATTTGATGTTGTTTTAAAATGTTGGTACCGTTAGAAAGGTCTCTTAAACTAACATTTTTTTACCCGTTATGTCCGATAAATATTACCGTTTTTGAGCTATATGGGTAAAAGAAAAAATCGATATTGCTGATATGATTTTTCCCTTTTTTACTACCTTTTATTTTTTTTAAAGTATAAGCTGATTAAGAACTCATATGCACATTCGTGAAAATTTCATAAAAAATCGAACAAGAAAAAAAATACGGAGAACAAAAAACATAAAAAAAATGACGAAAAAATGAAATATTTTAAAAACTTGAAATTTTTTTTTTTTCCGTTTCCAGTGATCTTTGAAGCCTCTAGCGGATAAACGTGCTTTTTCCGAAATTCCCACACTATATTTTTTGTGCGGTAGGTTTGCGAATTTTTTTTTAAACAACAAAATTTCAAACTTATCAAAGTGGGCCCAAATTTTCTTTTTAAAAGGGACCTACCATATTTTCTTTAAAAAAAAAGCGTTTTTCCCAAGTTCGAATTTTGGGTCCCCTCCTGAACGGGAAAATGATATTTTTTTTGAACTTCTGACCTAATATTTTTTTGGGGTGCCATAAGGAACAGAAAAAAAAACCGTACAAAATCCGACTTTGGATTTTGGAGTTTTTCAATACAATCATTCATTTTTAAACGCCCCTAGCGGCCAAGGGAGAAAAATCTAAAAAAAGGGCTCCTAAGGATCAAGTCGGAAATGTGAAAAATTTTTAAAAATTTCAGGGTCGAGTTTAAAATCCTCGTTATGTAGGTCGGAAAAATTTTGGGGGACAGAAGAAGGGGAAAATAAAAACTAAGTTGCCCCCGCAACATATCGGTTTTCTCATTTGATAAGCTTCTTTCAATGCATTTTTACTTTTTCTTCATTCCTTTATTTTTTATATGAAATTGTCCCTTTTTTTTATAAAGCTAATAACTTGTCCTAATTTGTAAAACAACCAAAAAAGGTTAACATCCCCCGGGCCCGGGTATACAGACACGTATGGCCAATACACTGAGAACTATACACCCCCCCAGTTCCCCAGTACAGGAGCCCACATTAGACTCAGGAAAGTCATTTGCCCGCGATTTGTTTAATCACCCCCAGCACGCTGTGGTCAAATGGCCAATATCCCCTGAGAAATATACACACCCCATTAAAAGTAAGATAAGCGTTGGACTGAAATATTTAAAAAATTGGGCTTTCGCTACGATGGGAAATCTAACATAACTCGACCATTTTTTACCCGTTTTTAAAAACTGAATCGTTTAGAAAGGTAAAAAACATTTTTAAAAATTTGAAAATAAAATTATAATGATATGTGTTAACCTCTGGGGATAAAGCAGAAACCCTGTGTGACTAAAATTTGAGTTTTTTAATATTTTTTTCATTTGTGTCTGCTTTTAAAATTTTGGCCCGTTAGAAAGGTCTTTAAAGCTAACATTTTCCCCGTTATGTTCGATAAAATATTTACCTTTTTTTGAGCTTATGAGGTCAAAAAAAAATCGAAATTGCTGATAGCCCCTTGCCCTTTATACTTTTATTTTTTAAATTTTTAAAGTGATTAAAAATCATATGACTTCAGTGAAAATTTATGAAAATCGAAAAAGAAAAAATAAATACGGAGAACGAAAAAACATGAAAAAATGCGGAAAATGAAAATATTTTAAAATTGAAATTTTTATTTTTTCCGTATTCAGTGATTTTAAAGCCTTAGCTTAAAGGGTGGCCTTTTCCCTGAAATTGCCACACTATATATTTTGTGGGCTAGGTTTGCGAATCTGTTTAAACAAACAAAATTTTTACCCTTTAAAAGTGGGCCCAAATTTTTCTTTTTAAAAAGGGCCTCCCATATTTTCTTTTAAAAAACCGTTATTTCAAAGATTCGAACTTTGGCCCCCCTCCTGAACGGGGAAATAAATATCTTTTTTAAACTTCTAGACCTATATTTTTGTTGGGGTGCCAATAAGGAACAGAAAAAAAAAACCGATCTAAATCCGTTTTGGGGATTTTGGGATTTTTCAATACAATAAATTACATAAAAAACGCCCCTAGGGGCAAAATGGGAGAAAAATCAAAAAAAAGGCCCAAAGGATCTAATAGGCAATGGAAAAAATTTTAAAAAAATTTTCATGGTGTAGTTAATCCTACGTTACTGTAGGCTCGGGACAAATTTTTGACAGAAGAAAAAAAATAAAAAAAACTAGAGTTGCATCCGCAACATCATCGGTTTTCTCACTTAGATAAGTTTTCATACAATGCTATTGTTATTGACCAGCTTTTAGAGCAGGAAGTCACTTGACCCGGTTTTTCATCATCCCGCTACGCTGTGGTCAATGGCCAATAATACACTGAAAAAATATACACCCCCAGAAAGGTAAGTAAAGCTTTGGATAAAATATTTTTAAAAATTGGGCTTTCGCTAGTATGGGAAATCTAACATAATCGCCCATTTTTTACCCGATTTTCAAAAACGCAAAAGTTAGAAAGGAAAATAAACTTTTATAAAATCTGAAAATAAAATTTAAAAGATATGTGATTAACCTCTAGAAAAATGCAGAAAACCATGTGTGTCCCTAAAATTGATTTTTTCATAATTATTTTTTCATTTGATGTCTGATTTTTTAAAATTTTTGGTCCCGTTAGAAAGGTCTCTTAAGCATAACTTTTTTATCCCCGTTTGTTCGATAGTATTTACCGTTTTTGAGCTATTGAGGTCAAAAAAAATGATATTGCTGATATGACCCTGACCTTTACTACCTTTTTTATTTTTAAAGTAAAAGCTGATTAAAACATCATACTGCAATTCATGAAAATTTCATGAAAATCGAACAAGAAAAAAAACGGAGAATGAAAAAACATGAAAAAAAGACGAAAAATGAAATATTTTAAAAACTTGAAATTTTTTTTTTTTCCGTTTTCAGTGATCTTTAAGCTTCTAGGGGATAAAAGGGTTTTGCATTTCCTAAAATTTCCCACTAATATTTTGTGCGGCTAGGTTTTTCGAATCTTTTTAAAAACAAACAAAATTCTTCTATCTTTAAAAAAAATGGGCCAATATTTCTTTTTAAAGGGACCTACCATATTTTCTCTTAAAAAAACGCGTTTTTCCCAAGATTCGAATTTGGTCCCCCCCTGAACGGGAAATGATATTTTTTTTTGAACTTCTAGCCCTTTTTAATTTGTTGGGGTCCCAAAAAGGAAACAGAAAAAAAAAAAAAGTTCTAAATCCGATTTGGATTTTGGAGATTTTCAATACAATAAATTACATAAAAAACGCCACCTGCGGCACAAGGGGAAAAAATCTGAAAAAAAATGGCTCCTAAGGATCTAAGTCGGACAATGTGAATAAGTGTTTAAAAATTTCAGGGTCGTAGCTTAATCCTACGTTACTGTGGTCGGGAAAAAATTTTTGAAAAGAAAAAAAAATAAAAAAAAAAAAAAAGAAAATAAACACAACAAAACAATGGGTTTTTCGATTTCGCGTTGTGCAAAAAACTAAAAAGAAAATAAACAAACGAGAACAATAGGTTTTGCACTTCGCAGTTGTGCAAAACCTAAAAAATGACAAATAAACACAACGAGAACAATAGGTTTTCGCATTTCGCAGTTTTTGCGAAACTAAAAATGACAAATAAACACAACGGAACAATGGGTTTTCGCATTCGCGTTGTGCGAAACCTAAAAAAAAAATGACAAAAAAAACAACGGAACAATAGGTTTTCGCACTTGCAGTTGTGCGAAAACCAAAATAGGCGGGACACAAATAACAGGAAGTCACACAATGACCGTCATTGGTAATAAAGGTTGGGGGGGTCTGTAAATAAATGGAAAAATTTTAGTTAAAAAAATGGAGGATTCATTGTAACTGTTTATTCCTTTTTGTTTAATATGTAACTCTTTTGTGGTTCTAGTAGTTTTAAAATTTGCTGTAAAAGTGGAATTGCTGAATTATAAACCCACGTGAAAGGGTTTTAAAAATAAAAAAAGTAATAACAAAAAATAATGACGCAGGGGAGGAATTTACGACAAATGAAAACTAATTGTATTACCAAACGGATGCACCCCGAAAAATTTGAGGCCGCCAAGGGAAATTTTTAATACTTTAGGATAGGAAATTTAAATAAAAGAAATCATAAAATCCATGTTTTTCATTTTACGATCGTTTTTTTTTTAGTTCTTATGTGCCTCAATACAAAAACCAAAAGAGTTAAATTAATTGGTCACTTTTACTACCCCATACTGACGGGATTTCTAGGATGTACTTATTTCCCAAGCCTACTTCAAGTCCCCCGGTAACGCGGGCACGTGCCCCCTCGTGTAGGTGGGTTGTTGTGGAAAACACACGCCTTGCCGATCTCTTTGGTATACAAACCTCCCTAACAACTGCGAAATGAAAGAGAAACCAAAATGTTTTTTAAACAATATTGTTGTTTATTTAAACCCTTTTTTCCCTCATAAAAATTTTCGATTTTTATGCTTTTTTGTCAAAAACGGAAATCCAAAACCTTTGGTCCGTTTTTTGTCCCACAAACCCCCTTTTCCAAACAAATCCACTGTTTATTATGACAAAAATATAAAGACCGTTCTCCAGGGGGAAAGCCATTGATTACCGACCCTTCATTTCCCCTTTTGGGAAATTACAAAACCTCCCAAATTTTAAAGGATAAATACATACTAATACATAAGCTTTTGCATACCATTCTTGGTTCGGTTGTTTTCCCTTTGAACATATTTATAATGAAAAGGTAAACAAAGATGAAAGCCTTAGCTCAGTAGATGAGAGGATAAAAAGAAATCAACAAAGAAAGGGAAAAAAATGCAGTATGTATGTCAGTCTAACAAATTTTTTCACCACCCTGGTCTCTAACAATTTTTTTCACCTACCCTGTATCCCTAACAAATTTTTTCATACCGTCGACTATAACAAATTTTTTTACCTACCTCGTGTCTCTAACAATTGTTTACCACCGTCGTATCTCTAACAATTTTTCATTTACCGCGTACTAAACAATTGTTCACCCCCGTCGTATCTTAACAATTATTTACCTACCGTCATATCTTAACAATTGTTTACCCACCGTCGTGTCCTAACAATTTTTTCACATACCCCTCTATCTCTAAAAATTATTTCACCTACCGTGTACTCTAACAATTGTTACCTACGTCGTATCTATAACAATTATTTCCCTACCCCTTGTCTCTAAAAAAATTGTTTCACCTACCGTCGTATCTATAACAATTGTTTCACCTACCGTGTATCCCTAACAAATTTTTTCACCTACCCTGTATCTATAACAATTGTTTCCCCCTACCGTGTGTCGTAACAATTTTTTCACATACCGTCGTATCTTAACAATTGTTTCACCCACCGTGGTCTCTAACAATTTTTTCACCTAAAGTCGTATCTCTAAAAATTATTTTACCCCCGTCGTATCTCTAACAATTGTTTCATCCCTCGATCTTAACAATTATTTCACCCACCGTCTTGTCTTAACAATTGTTTCACCACTGTCGTTCTAAACAATTGTTTCACCTACGTCTATCCTAAAAATTGTTTCCCTACCGTCGTATCTATAACAATTGTTTCACCTACCGTCGTGTCGTAACAATTATTTAAATACCGTGTATCTCTAACAATTGTTTTCCCCAGTCGTATCTATAACAAAATGTTACATACCGGTGTCTCTAAAAATTGTTTCACTACCGTCGTATCATAACAATTTTTTCACCTACCGTCGATTATAACAATTGTTTCACTAAGTCGTACCCTAACAATTTTTCACCCACCTCGTTCTCTAACAATTGTTTCACATCCCTCGTTTTCGCTAAAAAAATTATTTCACAAACCCTCGTATTCTAACAATTGTTTTTTCCCCACCGTCGTATCTTAAAACTGATTTCCATACCCTCGTGTCTCTAACAATTGTTTCACCTACCCTCGTATCTATAACAATTGTTTACCTACCGTGTATCTATAAAAAAGTGTTTACCTAACTTTGTATCCTAACAATTTTTCACCTACCCCCAATCTATAACAAATTTTTCTCCTACCCCTCTTTTCTCTAATTTTTTTTTTTACTCCGCGTATCTATAAATTGTTTCCCTCTCCGTGTACTTAAAATTTTTTCACCCCTTTGTCGTATCTATAACAATTGTTTCATCTACCGTCGTAAATTAAAAAATTGTTTCACCCCCGTCGTATCTATAAAAATTGTTTCACCTACCCTGTTCTATAACATTTTTTTTCATCTACCGTTATCTATAACAATTTTTCACCTCCGTCGTATCTATAAATTATTTCACCCTTCCCCTCGTACTTAACAAATTTTTTCACCCACCGTCGTATCTAAACATTTGTTTCCCTCTACCGTCATATCTATAACAATTGTTTAACCCACCGTCGTATCTAAAAAAAAAAACCCAAAAAAAATTGTTTCAACACCGTCTATCTATAACAATTGTACTACCGTCGGCTCTAAACCCCTCGATTCTTTATTGAAAAATCGTTTTTTCAAACAAAGGCGTCAATGTTGAACCTGGACAAATTTTGTAAAGAGAAAACAAAAACGTGTTTACAGGTTTAGCGCCCTGTCCCGAGCCCCTTTTCCTAATAACTAAGATACTTTCTATTCGTTAAGTCCCACTAACACCTGGTTTAAGGTGAGCCCTGACAGCCCTGTTTTTCAATGGTCCCAAAAACATGTAATTCTATTTTTTTTGTAAAAGAGTAACTTTGAAATTTGAGAGTACTTTTTAACACGGGGACTTTTTAAATTCGTACCCTTAATTTTAAAAAAGAAAGGCCCGTCCCCTTTGGGGCCCTTTTTCCCACGGATCAAAATTTTTTATTTTTATTCTTAGGAATCTGTGCCATTGAAACCCAAAAAAACCATTTCCAGTCGTGCTTTTTGGCAAGAAGTATTTAAAAGTTTTCAATTTTTCCCTTTTAAATTTCCATGACAACCCGATTTCTGCCTGCATGGAATCTAATTCTTTGAAAAATTTTGGAAGAAAACCACCAAGGAAAATTCTGGGCAGTTTTATGAAAATTGGCCCCGTAGTTCTCCCGGGTGTCGTTTTAAGTTAAATGGAAAGGCTTACGAGGACATTCTTCGGTCACAAAAGCTCATCTTTGGCAAGTTGAGCTAAATTACTTAACAAAAAAAGTTGTACATAGCATTAAAACCCGGGTCCCGAAAACGGCCTCGTCTATTGCTAGATCCATAGTCAGGCCCACCGGTCCCTTGAAAAAAAATGACGTCATAAAAAAGGGTTATTTAGCAAATCGGATCAAAAACCGAGATGTGTTGGAGACAAAATCCATGAAAATGTCTAGACCTTTTCTCCCATCTGATGCAACCATAAGCGAGGTTGAATTAACTAAAGAACATAAAAAAAAAAAGAAATATTTTCAAAAAAAACTGCGGCGTTAATGGGGTTAAAGTAATGATAAAAATACGATTATTCCAGGGAAGTTTTTTTTAAAAAGTCGGCAGGTAAAATTTTTGTAATGAAACGGACCTTTCCGTCTTTCAGTCATAAGGAGCGTGATACTTTTCGATTGTGCGTTATTTTAAACGTTTTGGCCCCAAACAGTCCCATTGAAATGTTTGATAAATCAATATCATTATCGAAGCCCCCGTAAAAAGGAAGAATTTCATCCCGCGGCGTTACTTTTTTCCCCTGGTATAGGCATTTTAACCAATGAAAATCGTTTCAAATAACATTTGGTTTATCTCGCGTTATGTCTTTAAATAGGCAAAAATGGATTAGACAGCCACGCCGATAAAAGACAACAAGTCCTTTTTTAGCAGTATAAAGTACTTTTCTTTTTCCTTCTCCCGAGATGGCGTTACAGCTGGAGATTTGACAACAGCCCCTTTACCTTCCGGGTATGGGGCAGGCGTACTGCAAAAGTAACGAAATATACTGAAAAATGCTTGGACATGGTACATTTTTAATAATTTTAAAAATAATGTAGAGTCCCGATAAATGAGAAACATATACCTGTGAAATGTTTAAACTATGTAAAATAGTCAACAGAGACCTTTTTCCTTAAGATACTTTTTGGTTAATGTATTTTTAGTCTAGTTAAAAATTTTGTTGTAACCAGCAATAAAAAGACAATAAAGCGATGTTCATTTGAAAACGAACCCAAGCTCTTTTTTACAGGGTTTTACGCTAGTTTTTTAAACACTGCAAGATAAGCTAGTGGCATTCCTCATTGAGTTTGTTAACTTCAGCGTTTCCACTTGCATGTAATTTTAAAATTTGCGAACGATCTTTGCTTATAAACCATTTCCCTTTTTAAGAAATCTTTTTGCAAGTCTTGTTATTAATTTGTGCTTATTCTGCCGGTTACTCATTTATTTCCCTTCATTAATGCAGTTATGGACCCTTTGTATGTAAACATGTTTTTCATTTGGGTTTTAGTCACCATTTTGGCAATGCATTTTTGATCTTCTTGCACTGTTGTAATGGTTACAGGTCAGTTGTTTATAAATAATGTTACTCTATGATTTGTATCATTTAAGCAAAAAGAATTTAAAACTTGTGTAAAAAGCCCTTTTTGTCATTTTTGTTTAAAATTTTTCATTTGGGTTATCTTATTTTTTGGTTTTAAAAGATCCGCTTTGGCTACAAACCAACGTCAAATGGGTAAAAACAAAACCTTTTCAACCCTTTTTTGAAATTGTAGATTTTTAAAAAGGGCTCGGATTGTTGGTTGGGGGCTAGTTAACTTAGGGATTAGACGGGGCAACTACGTTCATACTCTCTCCAAATTTTAAGACTAAAAGTATCCGTCTGTTATTTAGTGTAACACTAAAATAAAAAATATTTAGTGTTTAGATCTTCGAAAGCTTACGCTAAATTAAAATTTGTGTCGAGAAAATTTTGTACTATTTTATACAATTTAGAGTCTTTAAATACAAGTTTTTTATTGTTTAAGAATATCCTTAATTTAAAATGACAAATTATCACGGTTCACTGGTGCGTTCCACTTGCGAAAATTCTTAGGAGGTTTTTTTTGTATAACTGAGTGTTTTCAAAATTGGATATTAAAGTTAAGACCTTAAACTTTTAAAAAAATTATAAATGTCGCGATTATCTTGAAAATTTGGGAAAACAAAACACATAATTAAATGACATTAACGTTTACTGCTTGTTCATTTCTTTGTGTACTCCATGAAGTCAATATATTTAGGCTCCCAACGTTTTAAAAAAACGTCCGGCCCGTAATGATATACAGATTTCGCCAAAAAATTTAAAAGAACGTACCAAAACCCCGGGGGAAACCCGGAGGGAAAATCTACAAATATCTCTTCCCCTATATACATAACAGACCGTCCAGCACGTGACAATAAGTGTGTGTTGTCCCGCGGGGATATGGCAAAGCGGCAATATGAAGAAAAATACTGACAGAATTGCGGCAGGACTTTAAATACAAACCAAAAAATCTATAAAAATTTTTTTTATATTTTTTTCATAGACGAACATTTATAAGGTCAAGTTTGCCATAAAAAAAGTTCACGGGCGTTGATTAAGTCAATGTAGACTTTTCATGGGGGGGGCAAAACCCGCGGCCTTTTTGCGTTTTTTTAAAAAAAGAAAAGTATCTGACATGGACTAGCTGAATTTGGACTTTCCCGGTATTACGAGCTGGCATCAAATACTAGACTTTTTTAAAAAATTTTTTGGGTTGAAAAAGCGGGAAAGTCTTTTGTCATTTGCAATATTGACAGGGTTTTGAGGTTTTTTTTTGAATGAATGTCCATGTGCCCAAAATTTTGTATTTAAATTAAAAAAAAAGCGAACTTACAAACAACACAAAACCCCCGTTAACAATTGAATACTAAAACACTATGAAAACGTTCTCGTTTCAGTCAAAGTACTAAAGCGCTATAGGGAAAGGAATAGGGGGAAAGTGCCCGTTTACCTGGGTGGAGTCAAACGTATGCAAAATGTATGTCTTTTAATGAAAAATTAAAAAAGGCTTCGTACATTAGCCTCACAGGCAGGTGGTCATTCACATACGATTAATTTAACGTTATAAAGGGGCGGCGAGGACGACCTTGCACGTCAAAAAAGTAGCCCAAACACGTTGATTTAAAAAGTGCCGGGAAACCCTCAGCCCTGAACTCGTCAATAGTTTTATAGGGGGGTCTGCAAAAAAAATCGACCCGCAAGAGTACATGTTAAAACTTAAAAAGGGGGGGCCTGGAAAACCCAAATTTTTGGGATATGCACCATGGCTAGGGTGGGTGGGGGGGAATGCTCCCCCCGGGGGGAAAAAAGCCCGGGACGCTGTAGGAGCATTTTAGAGGGTCATTAGTAATAAAAAAAACTGTAAAATCATAAGAAATATAATAAAAACCGCAGTATTTCTAACCATTAATGCATTAGGGTAATTCTACCCGGTATAGGCAGAGAGCAATTACGGTGCTTGTTTTTTTTTTGTATCCTTAGTTAGTACCTAAATAGTTTCATTAAAAAATAAAAAAATTCAAAAAATTTTTACATCAAAAGAATAAAGTTTTTTAAAAAAATATGTTGTTTGTACTATTTTTTTCTTTAAAAAAAACGGCGTGGGTTTTTTCGATTTTAAAGGGCATTTAATAATGATGTATCAATGTAAACCCAATTCTTTTTTTCATTTAATGTTTCACCCAAATAATGACATACATTTATTAAATTAAAAATTGCAATTAATTTGTAGAAAAAAAAAGACTTGTTATTTTTATCATAAACTCTATATTTAGGGGTTACTGATAATTGAAACGTCGCTATCGTCCTTTAAGTGAGTTTAAATGCCCCTTGTGAAAACTTTATCCAAAAATTTCGAGTACCCCAAATTGTTTACAGTCCAAACGTTGGGATTTAAACTATGCAAGCGCCGGAAATTAAATTGAACTTTTCGTTATTCTTTTAAATAAAAATAGACATTTTAGTGTTTTTCTTCAATGCGAATCATTTTGCTAAAAAACAATTTGAATGGATATGAATCTTGTATATCACTCAAAGTTTAAAAGAGGTATTTTTAAAAAAGATAAAAAAAAGAAGCCTATAATTCAAAAACAAAAAAAGATTTGACATTTTCAAAAATAAAAAAATCAAGTTTAATCTGCATTATCAAAAAAAAACAAATCAAGTTTTAAAGTCAATAAAATTAAAGTTGATATTTAAAAATATAATATTATATATATATATATTATATTATTCTTTTTTACCTCAGAGCTCGAGCCCACGCGGATGATACTGGAGTTGTAGACAGAATCGTTCCCGGGCCTTTTGGGGATTTAGAAAACTAGATAACACTGTCCTTTGCCCACTTAATAGAACGGCCCCTTTGTTAGAAAATAAATACAAGATAAGTCTATATTGGAAACACTGAGTTAGCATTTTTATTTTGTTTAGCTTTGGGAAGGTAAAATAATTTGTATGTAATATATGTCGTGAAATAAATTAAACTTTAAAGAAACACAAATCATTTCTTTTAAAAAAATAAAAAAATCTAAAGGTCGTGGTTCACCCCGGTGCCTCCCTGCATTCGGGCTCTTCCACTCCCAAATTTGCTGGGGCGTCGCTATATGACTGAAATATGTCGAAGCGACGGTAAACTAAATGTCAAATCAAGTTAATAAATCTAAATTAGAGTAATTCAAAATCCGTTCGAAAAATATTACAAAAGGGGGAAATTTAAAAATGGGATAATGTGAGGTTGTCAGACCCCCAAAGGGTTCTGCACAATTCAGAGGCGACGTTTTATAGCGTTTTTGGCGTTTTTAAATTTTTTGATTTTTCAAATCAATTTTACGCCGTGCGTTAGTGCGTAAAAACCCCGGCCCGCCCTTATTTAAAAGAAAAAACAAAAATTTTTCTGATAAAAAAATATAAGCCCTCGGGTGACAGAAAGTGCTAACCCAATAAGTTAAAAATTTTAAAAATATAAAAGGGATGTATGTTTATTAGTTATAGCGCTTTTTAAAAATATTCACAATGGCAGACATAGACTCAAAAATATAGTATTTTAAAAACATTGATTAAAATAGCTGTTGTTTTTTAGTTTTTTTTATAGTAGTTTAAAAAAAAAAATGTTCTCCACCAGTTAAAATAAAACGGTCGGACGATTTTTAAAATATATCTAATTCGATATAAGGATAAATGGAAATTTAAACCGTCTAGTGGCCTTATATTGTCTGAAGGAAATGTACAAAAATTTTTCTTTAAACCGGCTACGAATTCTTTATATTCGTCATATTCTTTTTATTCTTCATTTTGTCGTCAATCAAACGAACAAACCGCATCATTATTTAGCCCTTTTGGGTAACTAAGATTGACTTTACTGATTGATTGACTATTTGCGTTTAACGTCGCCCGACAGTATTTCGTCATAAAACGAATCCAGCTAATTACAGGGGAGGAAAAGCAAAGACCTACCGCAAGCCGCGACTTTAACACCATCACCCCTCACCGCGTGGGTTGTTTACCCCGGGGCCCCTGGCATTTGGAGTCTTTTTCCCTTGTTATTAGGGACGTCGAACGACTGAAATCTGTCGAAGCGACGGTAAAAATAAAAAAATCAAGTCTTTTTACTGGCTTTAACAGGAGTTTGTTTCCCTTTTCGTTTGAATATGTTTTGGGTATTTTCAAATACTGTATTCTTTTTTTTATTTTTTTTTCAATAGCCGACCGATCAAAGTATTCATCCGTCGTATTTATTGTGTTTTTTCAGTAAAAAGTTTTTTAAAAACAGTTTGTACATGCTTTGTTAAGCATAACAAAATCATTGATTTCGATGACATAAAACCGTTGTGCTTTGGTAACTTCCAATTAAAACCCATCAACTGTCTTTAATATCAAAAACATTTGGACAAACATTGATGAAAACACAAAAACAGCTGGGGAAAATTTTTAAAGTATAAATCGAAATTTTTCTTTTGGAGCATAGCTTTGTGAAAGTTTTAAACGAAATGAGACACACAAACTTTTCGAGCCCCCGTTGTTCACTAACAATCAAAACCCACCAAATTTGTCCCAGTAGTTCAATCCCCATCTAGAATTACAAAGGAAGGGGGTTTGAATTTAGAAAGCGCCATTTGCAAAAGCGGTTTGTTAATTATTTTATGATGAAAAAAGTAAATGAAGACTTAATGAATAGGGAAAAAGAAAGAAAAAGACGCAAACAGAAGAAGTTTCGAAAGTAGGTTAGAAATAGGGAAGTAGGAAGTCCCGCATTGTTGTGATATGACTAATGTTTATTATAATTCCCGTAAAATGTTCGGATAGTCAGTATTGGACAAAAGTGATCTTTGTTTAGAAACGTCCAAGGAAAAAATGAAAAAGAAAATTTCCTAATGAAAATTCGTTCATTCCTAGTTAATTGTTGGTCGGGGGGTTTTTATGCCACAGCGATTTTAGCTGTAGACATATTATATCGTGGTGTTTTGTGGGTGATACCACGCCTGGTCGAACTCCACCTTTCTATAGAGTAAAACTTAGGGGGAAAATTTCATATTAAAAAATTTCTCTAATTAGATCCCTAATATTTTATTTCTTAACAAATATTTTTAGTTATTTAAAGTTTAAAAATTTGCACCTTATCGTTACTTGATATTTCATAGAACGGAATGGTAGAAGTCAAAGTATTTCTTTGCTAGTTTCGTCGGTGAATTCGAGCATAATCCGTATCTTTTTAGCGTAATGTTCGTCCCGGAGCAACTTGTACACGTCACCGAGCAATTTGCCAAAACATTGCCATTGGGGAAGGAGTTGTATGGCGTAAAATGATCCATCCCGGGCATTGTACTTAAAAGGTGAATTTTTACCAAAGATTTATGCGTCATTATCGAAATTGTCTACTAGGGGTTTACCTTGTATTTCCCGTCTGTTGGTCACAAAGGCGAAAAATACACCCCCCCTGGACCCTTGTGGTCAGTTTGGTGCCTTGGCTCTGGTGGAGCAAAACATACCCATTTAGCGGTTTGCTTTTCTATAATTGCATTTTTAGATTTCCAATAAAGAGACTTAGAGTATCCCCGCAATTTCTCATCCTTATTTAAATTCTTTTCGTTTTGACAGGTTTAAAAATTGGTTAGTTTTAATTGGTTTTTTTAATTTAGGAATATGGGTTTTTGATTGATAGGTAAGGGGAAAGGGGTCTTGAAATGGATAAAACAGTTTTAAAAAGGTCCTTAGGAAAGATCTTTTTTTTTTGTAGCGGACGGAATTGAAAATTCCCCCCAAAATTGAAGTATCCCCCAACCCTATTTGTATTTCTAAAAGGGGTTTTCCCAAAACAAGCTTACCCTCAATATCAAAAACGGCAATTTTTCCCCCCTTTGCAACTGAAAGAAAAAAGTCAAAAAAGCATTAAACAAAAAGGTAAAAAGGTATGGGTGAGTTGATATGTTTCTTTTGATACGATTTGTCTTTTTCGACAGACACGACTGCTTCATTGGTTTACACTCTTCTATCCATTATCGGGGACTCAGCCCCGGTAACTTATTTACTGAGCATCAAACAATGTTTAATGTATTTTTTTTACTTACATTTAAAAAATGCTCGACGCCCCTAAAAACATTAAAAGGGCTTTTCGTGAACACAGTCATGTGATTGCTTTTTGGCCCTTTTCTTATGAATCCCGAGGAGAAAATTAAAGGGCTACATGTCAAAAAAATATAAATAGATGTAAAAAGCAATACATTACTTTAGAATTTTAGCATACAAAATCTTTGTGTAGTTTAGACGTTTAATTTAAAGTATTGTATGTGTTTTTGCTTTTAAGTATAGCACTAAGTTTTCTATTAAACCCCCCTTTAAAACACAGAGGGATTCTTATACTTCAATCCCCTGAAGCTTCCTTATATGAAACTTATTTTTTTTATGTACTTTTAAAACTGCTGAAAGTTTTAAAAATAACAAAACAAACACTGAAGATGAGAATACCCCTTTTTCCCATTTTGTCACAGAAAACCCTTTACTTTTCCCAAACAGTCGTGAAAAATTTTGAAGGAAAAAAAATAAAACACACAGCTACCAAGTAAAGCTTTGATCACATATACCCCCGAAATTGCCGACAAAACTTTTATTAAATAAAAAAACGGGCCCCCATGGATATGTGAAAACTAGTGTTGGTTGTTATACATACTGTGTTGTTAAAATAAAATCGGGCCCAATAGCACTAAAAAAAGAAAAATAAAATAAAATTCAAGAAATTTTAAAAGGGGGGCAAAAAACTAAATGAAAATTAAAATCAAGCATGCAATTTTTAATAATATGACCCAAGTAGGCTTGGTATATATTATTGTTGTGAAGTTTAAAAGAAAAGGAGTAAAAAAAGGGGGGCAAAAAAATCTTCAAAAATAATCGTAAAAAACAAAGGGTCTAACTCATAAAAAAACAAGCCCGGGATTTATGTGCCAAAAGATAGCCCCAACTAGGGCTTCATACTTTTCCCTTTTTCAATATTGGAATTTAAATCAAAATCGACTTTTGGTAGCCAAAAATAGTTTGGACAAAAAATATTCAATTTTTTGTAATCAAGGGGGATAAATTTATATAAAATCAAGCCCGTCCCTATTTTACGCAGCTTGACTTTTGGGACTTATTAAACTGTAAGTAAAAAACCCAATCGACCATTGGTAACCCAAATATAGTGTGGGGGCAAAATATGTTCAATAAAAATGAAAAGGGACATAATTCTTTAAAAAAACCAGCGATTTAAAAAAAAATAAAGAAATATAACAAAGGGCCCCTAAAAACAAATTTTAAAAACGAGGAATTTCGATACCCCAAAGAATTGCAACAACTTGGTAAATTTTTAAAGCTGGTTAAAATTAAATCAAAAACCCGGGGCCCAAAATTTTTTAGAAATTTGCGCAGAAAAACATATTTTAAAATATGAGGGAAGGGGAATAACTCAAATTTAAAAAACAAACAAATCTGATTTGTTTTAAAAGAATGCCAACTAAAAAATTAAAAAAAAAGGGTTTTCCTTTTGTAAATTTGATGAAAATGACAAAACCCGTCTACAGACGGGCCGACCGACCGACGGACGTGACACCAAAACAGCCCCAGAAAACTTCGTATCTGGAGGTTTAAAAAAATGTTTTATGCCAAACCCCTTTTAATTATTTTCCTTACGAAGTGCATCCACACCCCTCGTTTCCCAATTTCCCTTTTTAACCTCCTGTAACTAGGAAAAGCGAAACCTTGAATTTTTTAATTTTCCCCCCTTTTGGGCCCTATTGTTTATAAATGTCCCCGCAAATGTTAAATTTTTGGGGGCGCAAAATTAAATCCTGGGCGTGTCTCTGACGGCTTACAAGCATGTATATACACGTCAAAGTTACAAGGTCAAAACCTTTTCGATTTGAATTAAGAAACACTCTGGAACACAGTATTGCGTTTCAAAATCTTCGCATATAATACAGTGAAATGTTTGAGGTATTTCATGTAGGTGAATTGTATCATACAACCCAGTTTCCCAGTGGTATGGAATCCGATTTTCAGATATGAAAGTTGTGAGGTCAAATCCTGAGTCGGAAAGACATTTCAAGGGGCAGAGCAACTGGTCCAAAAAAAACGATTAGTACCAATCTATCAGATATAAGAATTTGTTTTCACAGTCAACGTAAAGAACACAACAAAGGCTGTTGGTATTGATAATCTAAAACAACATGATATCAAAATGTGGAATATGACGAGCACATCTAATGAGATTTCTTGTCAACGGAATGACTGTGACTTGTTTATGTTTTGCACCAATAAGATTTAGAGGTTTAAAAATTGAAAGGGAGATGTTTCCCAACATACACGTTTAATACATTAGACAAAAGTGTTCCTTGGAACACATTGTCACCTGCTGAAAAAACCTATACCCTGTCTGAGAAGGTCAGATGTCAAATAATTGACGTCAACTGAAAGCCATTCATGATTTGGGTAAGTATGTCAAATATATGATTTTACTCCAAATTAAACCTTTGACATAGTTCCTTTCATAATCATTCACTTCTACTATACGCCCTCTCTATCATTTTTTATTTTAAGTTTCAAATCATACCTTTGTTTAGAGTTTTGCCCATTTTTTATAAAAAAGTAAAGAAAATAAAAGGCCAGATTGGTGTTGGTTACTGCACTGCTCCTTCTTGCTATCATATTTTTGTTTTCAAGTTTCAATCCTTACGGGCTTGTTTATAGGTTTTGCTCCCATTTTTTTATTAAAAAAAAAGTAATGGGAGATACTCAAAAGCCAGACTTGGAAGTTATGGCTCCCAGTCACTGTTCTATTCTTAGTTGTATCTACTTATATATGAAGTTTCAAGTCAAAACCTTTTATAGTTTTCAAGTATTTTAATAAATAGTTATTCTCTGGACAGAAATACATTATAAAATTTAATAAAGGGGGGGAATTCAAAAACTGGTCCATATAGAGTTATGGTTCATGGTAAACTGCACTTCCCAAACCTCATTTACCCCGATAAAAAAATAATAAAAAGGGGTTTTTTTTTCCAAAATTGGGGCCAGAAAGAGTTACGGTTCTTAGTCAATGCACTTCTCCTTGTCACATTCTATTCTTTATGAAGTTTCATGTCAATACCGTTGTAGTTAGGGCAAAAATAAAGAAGTGTGACAGTGCTAAAAAAAGTGCGAATGAAAAGGGGAATAGCTTCAAAAAAATATACCAAGTTATGGCCCTTTGTGCATGACAAATCCCAGGGTCAAGTTCTGTCTATAAAAGAAATTTTATTTCAATAGCTGATTACAGCATGAAGTATTGCAGACGACGGAAAAGTGATCCTATGTGTCACCCTGCTACAGTAGGTGACACAAAAACTATGCTCGATATCATTTTATATTTTTTTATGGTTTCTTTTAAATTTGGTAAAAAAGTCGATTAGTTTGTAATTAATCAGTGTCTTACTTTTATGCAAAATAGGATTTTCATCATGTTTTTATAACATCCGAGAGAAAAAAATCCTAGCGATCATTAAAAAATAGGAAAGGACGCGAACTTTCATTTGACGACTGTTTTGTTCTTGCGACTGATGCAACCGGGTAGATCCACCGAACTACCCAAGCCAGATGAAAGGCTTCCTCACAAGAAACTCCGGGTGACAATTGTCGGGGTTCGAACCCAAAAGCGGTGAGGGGGGTATGTTTTGTGACTTACACCATTTCTTTTTAAAAACATTTCTCTTTTTCGGTGTTTATGGTAAAGATTTTCAGTTTGTTTAAAATAAAAAAAAAAAAAAAAATATTTGTGTGATAATTTGTATGCCTAAAGGCTAAATTTTTTTTTGTATTTTGGGTTCTGTATTTATTTTGCTTTAAAAAGATTTAGCAATTATTCAGTTCCAAGCATTAAGTACTTGTCCTAACCAAAAATTGTTGCATCTTTTCCACAATCGACATAAAATAAATATGTTCACACTAAATTCAATCTAAAAATGATGAATTGTAAACCAATGTTTAGCACATCTTAACGTTTGACCATTCTGTTCAGTACATCATAGATAAGATAACAGGGTCACCCCCACATTGTACACAGTATACAGTCATTGAGCAAGTGCTTCAACTGGATATAATTTACCAAGATTTTTAAATGAAACATTAAATATGTGGGCTGAGAAAAATCATGTTTATATTAAAGGCACAATTGGGTTTTAGAAAAACAAGGGGGACAATAGACGTGTGATGTTTACCTCTACATCCTGCATCCAAAAGTGCAATGTTTTCGCTGTGGATGCAATGTTAAATGCATCCACTGGATGTGTAAAATATACAGAAAATGCTATTAAAATCAAAGTAGAATGCATACTTACCATATGGTACTCATATTTTTTTGCATAATGACTGAATATAAACCGTTTTTATACTACATGGAATTATAACACATTTCTAAATCAAAATAAGATGTTGCTTTAATAGATTTACAAATGCTTTTTGTTTTTTGGGTGAGAGATATTTGGTAAAACTTCTAGATATTAAATAAATATATGAAGATTTTGTATGTTTTAGGTGGAGTTCGAGATGGATTAAACGACAGAGTTTGGGAAATACTTTAAAAAAACCCGGGTTTTTGTGAAAATGGAAGTTCACCGTTAATTCAAACAATACAAAAGTTATGGTGTTTAGAAAGGGTGGTAGATTGATTTACAACAAGTTGATTTTTGAATTTTTTAAAAAATTTGAATTTTCAGGGAAAATTAAGGCATTATATAACTTATAAAGTCAATATTAATAATTTTCTGGTAAAATATTTAACAACATTTAGATTTTTTTGATACGCTTGATTTATAACTTTTAAATTATGATTTAGAAAGTCTGGTTTAACAGAAAGTCAGAAAATAGAAAAAAGTGTATTTATTTTTTTGTAAGCAAATACTTGAGGTAAACTTGGAGTACGACATCATAAACAAAATAATTTTGTTTATAATTTTGTTTATGGTGAGTTAGTTAGACTCTTTGAGTACAGGTAGGGTTATAACAATAGCTTGTACGGGATTTTCGTATATGGTTTTGCTTAACTTTTTCCGCCAAATTTTTTTTAAAGGGTCAACTGCATTATGTAATTTAATGTGCAAGTGTTAAAATTAATTTATTGTGTTACTGTACCACCACTGACTTTGTTTAGTAACAAACTTTTCTTTTTAAATTTGAAAACTTATGTGCCTATGGCTAGTGTTGGAATAAGTCCGGAAAAAAGTCGATCAAACAGCCCATTTCCTTACTGATTAATGATTCGTCAGTGATTATTATTACACTTTTACTTGCAAACTGTTATTTCATATACAGACTGTGCTAAAAATTCAAAAATTTATTAAAATACGATAATATCGACTATTACAATAAAATGTGAATGTCTCTGTTTTTTTTTGAAATAGTTTTATCAAATTTTTACGTCAGAACATAAATATAGAGATGTAGACCAAAACGCAGTGACAGAAGGTGTCGGGAAATATACAATCAGAAATAAGCTTACAGTTACCAAAGACCGCTGCTTTGTCTAAAATCATAAAATGCATAATTTGATGACCAAAAAGAAACAAACGCCCACGATTTAACAACGTTTGGTCTTCGTCTACGATTCGTTGACAAACTGATTAATAAGTTCAACACTACCATTACTCGTATCCGCTAAATTACGAACATATTAAGATTCGGGACTCTAATACATGAGTTATGACTCCCCAAAATCAAAATTACTATATCAAAAGTATTGTATATTAATGGTACATTTTTAATGATTTTACCAGTTGTGTTTTTTATATTTTGAACCTCTATCCCAGGTTGGCGCCAAAATACAAACATAACTACAAGTACAATGAATTTTTTTTTCAAATGAAATGTGTAAATTATTTACAAAAATTTTTTCTACATAGCCATAGCTCAGAATTGTATTTAAAACATTCACACACCTTTAAAGCGCACTGTTTGTATCATATGTAAGTAAATTTAAAGATTGCTTCAGAATTTTGCATTTTTGTTTATTATTGTTAAATAAACATATAAAATCTTTTTGAAATTTACCACGGCATTTAGAATTTGATAATCAGTAATGATTAAAGTACCAAAAACAAATGCTATTTTACCATGGCTCATTTTTATTCTAATTAATAAACAACTTACACCTATACACAATATTAAACAAAACTAAACATTTTTGAGAAGTATAGAAAAAAAAAGCATTTGACCTAACTGGGATTCGGCCACATAGCCAAGTCAGTTATGGATACACTTCTACTTGAGGTATGCATAATTCTAGAACCTAAAGTGCTTCCGAAAAAAAAAAATAAGTCCGATTATTGTCATGGAAACAATAATTCAGTGATTGTAATTCATTACATATAAAAAGTTATGTATGTGTATTAAAAATAAAAGCTAAATGATGTCATTTCTGATGAAAGATTTCAAAAAAAAATAATTTCTTAAGGGTGGAGAAAAATAACAATTTTATTTACGTAACGTAAGTTACAAAAAAATAATAAAATCATACTCTGAAAAAAAAAAATAAAAAAAAAATAAATAATAATCTGAAAAAAAAGTAGAGCCTGTATACTACTCATGACATTGTGCTCAAGACAAAGGAATTTTGTCTCATGGAGGTTTTTTTTTTGTACATAGAGGTTTAAACCGCAAAATCTTCGGCCCCCAATTTTCGAAAAACCCTTTTTGATACGCAAACATAATCATTTATCAATTGTTGTTTTTTTTTAGGGACCCTAGCCCCCCCATTGGGAAAATCATCGACATATTTCACTAACTGGGAATTTTCAAGGAGCAAAAAAGGGAACAAGCATGTATTGTTAAAAGGGGACATTTTCTTTCATAAACACAATTAATTTTAATTAAATAACAAAATAAATGAAAGAAAAAAAACTGCCTATTGTTTAAATTGCATACATGTATTTTCTATTTGGAACGGGGTGGTATTCGGTTGTTTACAGATAGGCAGAAAAACCCCAGGTGCTGATTCAAAACAATCTTTTGTACTCTTCTGTGAGTGGTATTATTTTTTTTGGAACCAAAATTTGTGCCGTAATTCAAATGTCACAGACAAATCACGCAACAGTATATTGTCTTGAAAATCTGACGGGTCACGTGGGTTTCTCATGACTGTACTTGCATCCGAAGCCTCCCTCCAGTCCCCCGGAACGCTGAGGCACGTGCCCGTCGTGTAGGTGGCGTCTGTTGCTAGGAAACACACGCCTTGCCGATCTCTTCCGGTTCACAAAGTCGACGAACAACTACAAAATAAAAGGGTGTATAAAAATATTTTTCAAATAATCTGGCCTATTACTTTCTCGATTTTATGTACAGATGCGTCGTACAATATTGCCCACGGTAAATCCAATACCTTTGGTCCATTTTCTTGCACATCTAACTCTTTCTCGTTTAAAGGTGTATGTTTTCCCCGCATACATACATAAACATATAAAATTTATAAAAATAAATAAAATGGTTTCAATGAACAAATATAAAGATACAGTGATAGATCTTTTTATTAAGTTCTTCAAAAAATCTCAATTAAAGTCTCAGTATACTTTGACAGCAAAAACGTTTTTAATTTCGTTTATTATCTATAAAACTATGCTATGACCTACGTATGATAAATTAGGTGTAATATATGTGTATTTTGTATATTCTTTTATAAAATAGGCATTGAGGATGACGTTTGTGAATAAAGATTGACTTGTGGCTAACTAACTGGATAAAACAATATATTACAAAGAGCTATTGACTGAAAGCGCTGCTAGTTCCGAGTTAAAAATGGACATGAAAGAATTTTGGTGAATGTGTAGATTAATTAATCCATTGATTGTCTTAATTGATGCACAACATAGAGAATAATTGTTTTGTTTTTGTTTTGTTTTTGATGTAAAATCGATTAATATTTCACTGAGTGAACATAAAAAATGAACATTTTATGTTCACGAATGAATTTATACATCGATCTTTTATCAAAATAAACATTTTTTCCTTTTTATTTTATGCTTAAAACGCCAGAAATTAGCTTTGTTATTCACGTCAAAAGTGGCGAGATTACCTCACGTGCGTGATGTCATTTCTTGCGTAAAACCCAGAATAATTGACGTTCCGATCAGTTTATAACGTGAGGTCGGGTTCAAGTTCCTGATCATTTCACTGTTTTCCTGATATATTTCACTATTCAAAATAGTGAAATGTTCATTCCTACTCTTAACATTATTATGGATATCCACCATGAGACTTCTCCAACCATCCGTCTCTCTTGACCAGTCCTACCTACCTCTCTTTTCTTAAAAATAATGTGATATTCTCTCCCACCCCCTGAAATGCATTATTCAACAAAAAAAAAAAATATAAAAAAAAAAAAACTTTTATAATTCAACAAGAGAGAGTGATTAAAATTCGAGTAGGGCCATCATTTATAATAAATAAAATATTTTGTCAAAGAAATGGTTGATATATAAATGATAAACAGGACCGATCACTCGTGAAATAAAATGCGATGATAATTTATTATGAAACTATCCTGTATAAACAGTTTATATTGTTTGCATACCGTTGTGTCTCTGACCTCATCGAATTCTTCTTCCGGAACCACTTTCCTAAGCAATGGCGTCAAAACTGATCCTGGACATATTCTGCATAAAATATATCGTACCTTTCTTTGAATGTGTAACAAAATCCACTTAAACTAAGGGCACTGGTTATGCCTTAATGTTTTGTGGAGCTAATGAAATTGGCAGATGTCTGATGTTTTCGTTAGATGAAAATTACAAAAACCAAACTTGACGGTTTACACAGTGATGGTCTATATAATCTTTGTTTAAGTGCCACTATTTGCTTGAATGGTGGGTCATTCGATTTTTCATTGTAGAATTCTTTCTACAAGTTAAAATTGAATCTCCAAAATATGAAATGTTTAAGAAAGAAGAGAAAAATTTCTATCAGTGCATATTAATAATAGCATACATGTATAGACAAACTTTCAACATTTTTTTGGTTATTGTTGAGGAAGAAATTATGGACAATCTAGACCTTTAAGAATTTCTCAATTAGGATGGTTCATGAAATGCGGGCCCAGGTAATTAATCAAAGTTTGATTCCATTATTCTTAGACTCAGGTCTTAACTGTAGGATGGGGATAACGGATTAGCGTGACTTGATAAAAAATGGGGTTTTTCCCTCAAACTATTATAAATAATGCTCCTATTCAACTTATGTAGCTCTATAACTTATTTATGTATCTAAAGACTTTAATTCTGATCAAAGAATCAAATCCCAAAAACCAAGTCACATACAAAAGTTTAAAGGAAAATCTAAAGGGTTTAAATCCGTCATTGTCAAAGTATTCCGACTAAAAAGGTATACAAACGCATTAACTCTGACACCGTGGACAGTTTCGTCTATTGCCAGACCTTTGTCATGGCCGAAAACGGCTCCCTAGGAAACAGGTTGCTATTATACCTTGAGAAAAAATAAATCATTATTACCCATTTAATTGCATTGAATGAAATCTAGGTGAAATACTAGATGTATGAAAAAAAATCGACAAGATCAAGATGGAAAGTCGAACGGACGATGGGGCAGACGGCAAACTTTCAGTCTCTGTCCTTCTCCTTTTAACAGATGTAATCAAAATGCATATTTCTTCACGTATGAGAAATGAATATTGATTCACAATAAAAAAAAAGTGCATCCAAGACAGAAAGGCTTTTAAAGTACCTTGGTAGCAGAAAAACGTTGCATGATCTCCCTCTCCCACATGGCAGTAGCGCTGGAGATATTGACCACACTACCCTTGACCTTCCTAATATGGGGCAAGGCGTACTGCAACAGTTACACTAAAATTACTATCGGCCTAACTTTGTTTAGATATAATTCATACAAACTTTGTTTTTAATTTTTGAAAGTAAATACTCAAAAATACTATGATTACGTTTATGAAACTTCCCAATTCTTCCTGAATAGTCACGACGATTAATTGCTTTACAAATCATAAACGCTAATGCATGTTTGCTGTATTATTATAAGGGTTTACATAAGACAGTTATGCTCATTTGGGGGAAACCAAGGGCTAACCTTGCATGTCAAGAAATAGCCGACAACGTTGATGTCTAGAAGACCCCTGAAACCCTCAGCCGTTAACTCGTCTATAGTTAACATCGGGGGGTCTGCAAAAGGTGGTGTCAATCGCATAATACTATGATTCTGGTAAATTAAGTTTTGTTTCTTAGGTTTCATTTTTACGTAATCGATCTACAAATCCCCATTTTGATTTCCATTTTGAAAGTTAATGTCTAGATTTACTTGTGATATTTTAAAGGCTATCCATCCATCTTTTTAAATATAATCATGGTCATTCAAATGCTTAAAAAAGTCTGCATGCATTATATACTTGGAGGTTATTTTGCTTAAGTCTGATATGGCTTGCATTTACTAAAAATGCCAAGCTCACTTAATTGACCATGATCACAATTTAATTATAGATGAATCACCTTAATGTTTGAATGTTAGCTTCGTCTGTGCTTCTGTAAGTATCTTGTCAAACTGACTGACGTCAAATTGTAATTTATATACTTGGAGATTCCGAATGAAAAAAATTGAAAGAGTAGTTGACGAAAAGCAAATCTCGATATCTTTTGACAGCAAACGATTTACAAGTAGTTGGAAGTGTACTTACGAGTCCCCGCGTTGTTTTATAAGCAGTCAAACCGACCAAAATTTTTCCAGTGTAGCATCAATTGCCGTCTAAAAGTTATAAACATGATGAAGATAAACGTTAGACTTTGCAAATGGATTTGCATCGTCGGAAGCCACGGAATAGCACTACCCACCTTGGGCTTTTCAACTTGCAAAGTTCTAAATACATGTATTTATACGCTACTTGCTGACGCGTGGTACTTTAAATACTCTTCAATAATTACAAAAACAAACGTTGACTTTCACATCCGAACAACTATATGTAACGACCGTTTCATTGGTCAAATGATCTATGCCATTCCGTCACGGATCAAAAGAAATGCCCATTAGTGATTCAAGCGTAAGAAGCTTTGCTAATCAAAATTGTAAAAGCCAAACGTGGGTCCTGACGGTTAGGGGTTTGAAGTATATGAATAGTAAAGCATTAATGGAAAATTATCATTTTTAAATGAAGAGAGCATTCTTGTTATAACCATTATATTAAAAATATATAATAAAAAAAAAGAGAAAGAAAACCTTTATATTCTCCCCGTCCGATGTATCACAAAGGATGAAAAACCCTCCCTGGACCGTATGTGGTCAGCTTATAGCCTGTGACATCTGAGGAGGCAACAACATAATTATTTGTGGTGGGCTTTCATATTATTTTTTAGTTTACTGACACACGATAAATTGCTCCTGAAGTGGGAATAAAAGGAAAAAAATAGTTTTAAAAATTGTTTTTCCCTGCGGTTCCTAGTCTCAAACCGTTTTTAAGCTTCAGTAACCCTCATAGTTTCGGAATTATGAAACGATAAAAGAAACTTAGACGAAGTAGAATGTTCATTTGCGTTCATGTTTGATGTACATTTTTGACTTGTTTCGAGCCGAACGTTATAACTTCCTGCAGTAAAGTCTGTTTCACAGAAAGACTGCGCGCTTTATTGCAATGATGTTTATCTCTCGAATGTGGTTGTTGGGCCCCTTTATACGAGTTTAAATTGCCTATGCTTATTTTGAATGCTTCACCCTGAGATATGATTTGTACTTCGTGTAACTTTCTACATTCTCCTCCAACGCCGCATATCTTTTTAAAAATATATCTCTTGGGGTTTAATAATTTTACGCATTGACGTATATGCGTATGCCTGGATCTGTGTCTTCCAGCATGTACTAAAACAGGGTATAAAACTTAACCCACCATCAATATCCAAACGGCAACTTTCGCGCCCTCATCAACTGAAAAGGAAATGACAATAAACAATCAAATAATAAAACTTGCTTTGATGGGGTTTAATGACCCGCAGCAGTTTCTGTACACACCCATTCTAAACATGCTGATATCAGGCAAAATCTATTTTTGCTGAGTACCAAGCATGTTTGCTATGAAAAATTTAGTTTGTGGCTCTTTATACCATCCCACAATCACTGTTTTAAATTAGATTAATTTTCATCTCAGGGTGATAATATAAAAGTGGCATGATAAGACTGGAGTAACTGATGTCCCTCAATAATTACCCATTATTGTATTGTACATGTAAATGAACTGTATGGAAATGGTGCAAATTTCCCAATATGTACTGCATTGCCCCGAAAACGAATTGTCTTAACTGAAATGTTTACACGTGTGCTCATGCACGTTCAAACTTTAACGCAAAATGATATTTACCTTATCACGAACTATTATTTACATAAAATTTTACAGTCAACTTACGAAGACATCAACACATCCACGCCCAATTTCCCGTTACATCCTCCCGTTACTATACAACACGATCCTTGAATTTTAATCTCCCTCCTTCAGCCTGGTGTAGTGTGGTGGTAAGTAATCAGCTATCGAAGGTGTCGCAAAGGTTTGTCATCGGGTCAGAGGAAATGGTTACCGGAAAAAGTCGGAAGTTACCGGAAAAAGTCGGAAGTTACCGGAATAAGCTGAAGAATAACAGATACTTGTTCGATCACAGGTACTTGAGGACAGGACCCTGTCTTTATCAATAATAAAAAACCCACAAAAGTCTATAATAATAAAACGACAAGGTTACCAACTTCAGCAGGATGGGGAGGGAAACCATCGGGAATAAATGTCAACAAATCAATGAAAATACGCCCATCGATAATATTGGGGAATTCCCACTGTCAGCGATAATTTTTCTTCATAATGTTCCATGAAATACAGATATTATCTTTTAAATGCCTGAAATTTCTTAATTTCTACTCGAGATTTGACTATTTTAACCGATTGGAACCTCGATCATCGGAAAAGAACCCAAATTGACATCTATGACATCATGCCTACGAAGGTCAACTCAGACTGAAAAAGATGTTGCGATTGAAAATGATAAAGAACGGAAATGTAAGAGTGCTCCGAAAATATTTGTAAACAAAATAACTTCAGAATACTCTTACCATTCCCCTTTTGTACCATAAAAAAAATCGCAGCGCTGACCTCTAGATATCGTTTTTGGGTTCACTTCCGTTGATCGAGGTTCGAATGGAGTTAAATCACTAAATCCCCCCTCGAAATCTTGACATTTTAGACATTAGAAATAATTTATCCCTATTTCATGTGAACAGTTATGAAGGAAAATTATCCGTGACAGCGGGAATTTACCCAGGCACATTTTTCATAGATATTTTGCACCAATTCCTGATGGGTGCTCTTCAGTATCCTGCTGAAGTTGGTTACCTTGTTGTTTTATATATAGTGATTTATTTATTTTTTAAATACATGGATAGTAAACGTTAGATTTATCTGGTGTGAGCATTTTGATACATAAACCAATGTAAATGGCGAATTAAAGTTGAAAAGCGCTATATTCAAAACGTTCCGCGTGTGTGTGAAGGGGGGGTGGAGGTCACAGCTAGGGGCCTGTCCTCAAGTATTGTGTGTTTTGATAAGAGAGGCTTTCTCCACTTTTATATTTCAAATGGTACAATCTATTTTTTTCAGCCGTAGCTGTTTTAACCTCACTTTTGGACCCACTTAGGATGATAACGTAAGATAGTGCCGTAAGTATTCTAACGATTTTATTGTTGATATTTCTATCCTCACGGAAAAAATGTTACTCACCATTGTTTGAAATAGCTGAAACATATACTTCCTCTTCAAGAACTGAATTACAGTCTCTTTGATAAATATCTAGTTTATTTTATCAAAAATGCACATTGTGATTGTTTCGGGCCACACGGTGAAAATCCAGGTGTATTCCTTATTATTGTCTATTTCACCGTCTCCGTATAAATGAAAAACGCTTCATCATAATGAGGTTACTCTTTGATTCGGCAACACCGAGTTTTTATCTGAGCGTATTTTGATCTCTTTCCCAAAACTAAGTTACTTGATAGTATGCTCAAGTCCCTTTTGATATTTTCAAATACAGTAACCAGCTTTTTCGTCATTAGCTTGCACTAGCCATTATACTAGACCGTGCAAACAAACCCCGTAACAGTAATTTTAAAGGGCAATTACCCAAAAGGGTTTTTGATATGAGTTTTTCCCAGATTATAACAGTGTTTTTTCCATTGTATTTTATTTTATTTTAACATGATTTTGTAGTTAAGCAGGGCCCCAAAAAA
>CM037793.1:26714545-26764545 GCA_021229015.1 Solen grandis | reverse complement strand
AGTTGTGGTGATGAATTAATTGATAATTTTAACAATAACAAAGTTTTACTATAGTATCCTTAAACTGTATAGTAACGCATAATTTTCAACGATCTGTTCATTTAATTAGTTTCGTAATATTCCAATTTCATTTCTTATTGCCCTTTATCTGATCGTGTGTATTATTTATGAATTTAATACGATAGATATTGATAGAGAGATCCAATATCAGAAGTTCAATTTTCTGTTACCGATATGGCATCTGTAATGTTTTATTCTTAGCAATAAAATCTCAATGCATATCTAGGTTTCGTTCTTGATATGACAAAACCAGGCATTAAGACAAAAGCTCCTGCTGTTTTTGAACTTATGGGATATTCAATTACAATGCTGCTGGCGGTGGATTTATATTTCCAAAGCAGATACATAAATGCATAAATTCAACGAAATGTCTAGCTTAAGCAAAATAAAAAAGAAACATTATAGCATATAACTGTCGCCGTACTAAGCTCTCATTCTTAAAGAAAGAATGTATTCGTGGGGCATTCTCCTGTTTTGAAATGCTGAATTACATTGTAATTAGGACATACAAAAAGGTCTTATAACAAATCCGTTATATGTTGAAAATGAACTAACACTAAAAGGAGGTGCAAGTAAAGATAAAATTGACAATAAAAAAAAACGCGATGACGATTTTGCTCGTTTTTCTTTTTATTTTCAATGCATGTTTGACAGTATTTTCACTTGTAAAAACATAATAAAATACAAAGGGTGATAGCATATTTTATAAAAATTATAACGCAATCTTTAAAAATTAGCATGGTGATCCCCTATATTATTTCATTTATCTTTTAGATATAATCTAAAGTACTTATGTGCAAAATGTTAGAAAATTATGTCAGTTAGTTAAAAAATGCTAACCTTAATGACTTCCAAGGCAAGACATAAAATACGTTTTCGTTTGCTAAACAAATGTGTCAAATATTAAAAAAAGAAATAACGCTTGATTTAAGTTCCTGTAAAATGTAGGCATCAAAATATCTTCTATTTCTAAAAGCTATCCCGTCCTGTGATTATTAAAAACTAATACTCGTATTATGAACCAGTATTATATACGGCCAAGTCTTTGGGATATAAGATTCAGACAAAGTGTTAATATGTTTAGAACGTACATTACTAATAATGATTTAATGCAATTATCCTGTTTTTTTCCCTTTTTTTTTAATGTAAGTAAATATATCAGTTGTTATTTTTTTTAATTATTTATTTTTTTATTTTTATTTTTTAAAAAAATTTTTTTCAGGATTATTTGAATCTACTATTTCCTTCATTTGGTGATTCCGTCAACATGAGACAGAAATAGTGTTGCACAGAAAGTACATATTATCCTAACAGGGACTAATAAACCCTGACAATATCCTTATCATTATGCTGATTGCGAAACAAGAGAGATATACCAGACCAATTCAATACATCTATATAACATATTCGAAATACAATGTGCATAAGGGATTCATAATATCTATTTCAGCACTGTCATAATCAATAATCATTATTGAAATTTGTTCGAGACATACTATTTTTAGATACTTTATGAATGTTGTATAACATACCGGTACTTTGGATATGTCTCTCCAGATGCAATATGAGGCTAATTACGTATGATTAAAAACTAGTAAGCAATTAATTTCAGAAAACTAATATCATTTATATGCTGTAGAAAGAACAAACATGTCTTAATTCATTTTTTGTAGACATATCTGATATGCAAACAAAATCGCAACTGCATACGAATCTTGTTAATTGTAAAATAACTTAAGTTTCAAACATGATTTAATCAAAGTTAACGCCGAGTGAAACTATTTTACGTACATTAGGACACGTGTTATAAGGGTAAACAACGTGGAACTTTATTGAATAAATCGTTATTTCCAAAAAATTTCATTTCTATGAATGACGATTATTCTATGGAATGCAATGTTTAACTGCTTTTATTTCAGTTATTTTACATTCTCAAAGAAATTATTTTTTTTTTTTTCTCTAATGAGGTCAAAATTAGTCCAAAGTAGACGACGTGCAACATTACACGATTAGTAAATGGAGATACTTGACGTCCAAAGTAGACGACGTGCCACATTACACGATAAGTTAATGGAGATATTTGACGTCCAAAGTAGACGACGTGCCACATTACACGATTAGTTAATGGAGATATTTGACGTCCAAAGTAGACGACGTGCCACATTACACGATTAGTAAATGGAGATACTTGACGTCCAAAGTAGACGACGTGCCACATTACACGATTAGTTAATGGAGATACTTGACGTTCAAAGTAGACGACGTTCCACATTACACGATTAGTTAATGGAGATACTTGACGTTCAAAGTAGACGACGTTCCACATTACACGATTAGTTAATGAAGATATTTGACGTCCAAAGTAGACGACGTGCAACATTACACGAGTACTTAATGGAGATACTTGACGTCCAGAGTAGACGACATACAACATCACACGATTAGTTAATGGAGATACTTGACTTCCAAAGTAGATGACGTGCCACATTACACGATTAGTTATTGGAGATACTTGACGTCCCATATGGACGACTCAACATTCAAAGAAATGAGATTACTTGAACTCCACAGTGGAACAACGAGTGCTACAGTATATTCTTGATTAAGTTAAATGATGATTACTTTGCACTTTCCAAAGTAGACGACATGCAACATCACACGATTAGTTAATGGAGATACTTGACTTCCAAAGTAGATGACGTGCCACATTACACGGATTAGTTATTGGAGATACTTGACGTCCCTACTGGTCGCATAACTCAAATGTTTCATAAGAAATGAGTTTCCTTCAAAACTCCACAGTGCGCTTTAACACCACGAGCATGCTATCAGTATATTCTTGTCTTAAGTTTTTACAAGCCTTCTGAACATTGATGACTTTATCTTGAATTTAATTGCACTTTCTATCAGCAAGTTTGGGCTAGTATCGAACGTAATATACGGAATAGTATTTCGTAATTACGAAATCATATTTCGTATATATGAAATTACATATCTTTATAAATAAAACCATTTCGTAAACCCAAAGTATCATTTCGAAATTAAGAAATTAAATGAATGTGTTTTTCAGGAAAATGAAAATGTGTAATTTTATATTTATATTAATGATCCAGATGTAAAAATTCTTTATTCGATCTACATGTATATGTTTAAAATTCCGATATTATAAAGTATTGTGGAAATGTGCCGTATTTTAGTGTAATTGTTTTTGACGTAAAACGCAAAATTGACAGGTCTCGTAAATGATTAATCTGTAAATTTGATAATACGATTTACCTGTATATATCAATTTACATTGTCTGTTTTCCCCTAAAGGGTATTTCCTGTCACTGGATGATGTAAAATAATAGCAGTTTCCTGCAAGCCATGTTTTGTATCAATGGATATTGTTCAGTAGGGAAAACCTGACATTTATATTACTGGTCGTTTTAAAGGCCCATTATATTTCATAATGAACCAATTTTCTTGAAAAAGAAAATATAAAATAGCATTGGTATATTGTAGATTAACACAAATGGTATATAGTGTGCAAATATCTGCAGCTGTAAAATAACAGCTTAACGCATTGAAATGTTAATCAAATTATGCAAAGTATTTTAGATGGATGTCAAAATACTTTTATTGTTTACATTTTACGTCGGCGAGTATTCCCGGTTGGAAATAATTTGAATTTGAAAAACCGTCGCCGAATCACAATTTGTTTACCTACTACGCCATCTATTTATGCACTCGTGATTCGTTAACGGAATATCTAAGGAAAATTGACGAAGATATACGGAATATGCGAATTAGTTATTTTGTTAAACAATTGAATGATCTTAAGTGAACGATTTTCTTATTTATTCTGTGTATTTAACGTTGTCGTCAACGAGTACGTACAGTTGCATCTCGTAACAAATCTGTAGCACACGCTATGCTTTTCTGTCCGAAGAATATAATTTGCTTTTGGAAAACTAATGGGCTTTTAAGATCATATCTATTAAATGCCTTGTCTCACTTTGGTACGCTGCAAGACATATCAAATTATGTTATTCTTAGTAAGGTATTTTTCAAAGACATCGCATGTCATCTACAACTGTGTGTATTTTATCACTTGAACAGCAACGGTGTGCAGATGTGGCACTAAATACGAGTAAAACATAAAATGTTAGAGAACAATAAAGACGAGTAATTGCAATTATTTCAATAATTGATAACATACATATCAATCAGATAAAAATACCAAAAGAAAGATACAATATGCGCCTATAAAATATTGTATTACGCTAGTTAAAAATAGTAATTGCTTTTCGATATGTCCATGGGTGTTTTGGCAGAGTTGTTCTTGTTTCCTAAAAAAATGTTTGCTTATAAATGGGATATGCGTTTGGTATATGGTACTTTTATTTGATCATATCGTCCATTGAAAATCAATGGACGATATATGCTTACAAAATTCGGTGATCGTCTTCCCTACATAAATGATAAGGGCAAGAGCATTAAATTAAAGAATTGCCAAATTTCATTAATATTTTCATTGTTTAAGAAATTGTTGCTGGAATAAATTAAGAAATTCATTTTTAACATTAAAACTTTGACCGGATATTAATAGAAGAGTCACTTCCGAACACGTATCGTTAATTCGATGTCAGTAATATATACGTTTTGTCGTATTTCGTTTTTCTGAATTAACTTACAATTTTATGTCAATTAACATCGTTACATGTTTTCTGATAGCTTGTACTCGGAGAAGTTTAATAGTGTAATAAATTCCTATGTAATTGTTGTAAGGTTACATCTGGTCCAGTGTCCTAGTTGTCCAATCTGGACGGCCTTGGATGACCTTAGTCGCTCTTCTCCGTCACATTTGTTTCTTTCCATCTCTGGCGATGTCTCGTCCCTAGCCCTTTACGCTCTTTATTGGTGCTGCCTACGATATCCTGTTGCTTCAGGCTAGCTTCAGCATTATTCACCACTTGACCCACGGACAACTTCCGTCTAGTTCGTATCTACATACATGCATTCTTTATTTTCTTATCAGCTGAGTCCCTGAGGGTGAATATCAGTCTGGTTTTGGACACTTTGTATTCCTCGACTTACGCGATGAATGGAACCTACAGGCGGTTTGTATTGCCGTATAACGTATATAATACTGGTGAAGTATGGGGTCAGACGAAGATCCATCTCCGTAGGTGTTTACTGATTGATTGTTACAGCTTTTCATATTTTCTTTTCATTTTGGAAAGAGAATTGTGGGTTAAATAGCAAATCTGAGGGAAACTTCGTGAATTTACAGAAATACAGACGCGCGTTCAAGATAATGGAGATAATTAATATGAATCTTGTGATAAATTACTGATAGAGTAGAGTCAAATAGTGTAAGACCAATTGCGAAGAATGTGTTTACTGTACAGTAACAAAACGTCGTATTCAATTTATCTCTGTATGTTCATTCTAAAATGCTTGTTTTACCATTCTTTTTTCCAGGAGGGACATGAGGTAAATAGCAGAATGTATTCTGTATCAAATGAAACGAGTAATATTGTTCATTATATAAGATATGTTTCTTTATATTTGTACGCAAAATGTCTGTCAATATATTTAGGCATTTAGAATCATACTTACGGAAACGTCAAGTGTATCAACTGCGGAGAAAATATATCGTTAACTATCAATCATTATTTTGTTGATAGTTATTCTTCATTAACCCAACAATGTATTTATAGCATAATACGTGTGGAAAGATATATTCTTTGTTTTCTTCTGTTATGTTGGCACGAAACAATATAGAATTCCTTCTATAGTATAATACTGATATATGTTTCTTTTAAAGTTGCATTAATTTGCAATCAAATGATAAGAAAAAATGAAATTCTATGAGGATTTTATGCCGTTTACTTTTCATACTTATCATAAGCGAGAGAGGCATTCTGCTGTTTTATGATCACTCAAAATGCCATGAACCTAAAAGTTTTTCGACATATATGGAAAGTGCACTTAATAAGAAAGGAATCATATCTAGTGCTAAATTTATTCACTTACGAAAATGATTGCCTACTATTGTTAATAATTCATGGCATATTATATCCTTTGTGTAAACGATATTTCTCAAAGATAATCAAAGATACGAAAGGACTTATAAAAGGATTTGGAGAAAGATCTATGAAATAAAACCACATTTTGAAATAGTCTATGACAGAATTAGCCGAAACCAGTAAACTGTCTCGTCAAAACTTTACTCATATAACTGACTGATTTGTAGTTCACTATCCCATGGTAATCTATAATCATTAAACCCCCGTTTCCAAATTCCTCTAGCCTAGTCAGTAACACATCTTTATATAAGCCTTACAGTGTAAATGCTTAAATATATTTATAAGAAAATTGGCAATATACTTGCAAATTTTCTTTGAAGTCCCCCTAATATATGGCAGAATGTTCTCTCCACGACCACGATTAGATACCTAGGATGTTTGGATTCTAGTAGTTTAGATTTTGTACTGTATGCTAATCATAATGTGCCATTATTGAGTCAGTAATTAAATAAAAGACTAGACTGAATTCAAAATATAATGATGGTTTCTACTACATTTAATAAGGTTTAGAATATATGACGGTCTTTGAGATCAAACGATGACTTATTTCATTAGCATAATTATCTCAGCCTTGCAAAATTATTTACCGCTGTCACTTTCAATTCACTTCAAGACGCCGAACAAAAGTATAAAGTTATTAACTGTTTTTAACAACAGTCGCATTCCATTCCAAAAAGGTGTACTGCCATCAACGCTTATAATTCAATAACGACTCTAGAATGTTCGACCAAAACGCGAAAGTGGAGGCATCAGACTCTTCATTCAAGGACTTCACGATCAGTTCCAATTATATCTAGAAATACTCTTTTAAAGGTCCAACAAAAGCACTAGGGGAAATATGAATGCGAATTATACAAGTGCTATGCGCATTCTAAAATAATTTTAACAATTGCGTTTGTGCACTTGATTACAATGATGAATACTTAACTACTTTTAAATAAGAGGACTCTTTGGTCCACAGAAGAATTTTAATGGGTCAAAATTAATTATATTAGAAAACTATTTATCTGCCCCATTCTTCTAGAGATCAACTGTGTTTCGAAAAGAAAATACGGTGTTCATTTTAATAGTTTCTGCATTTCCCATCCACTTGGGAGTTGCATTATTTGAAGTATTTTGGGTAAAGTTACTTGGATTGCAGTTACTCAATTTACAAAAGATATGTTTAGGTGAGCTAGAAATACATGAATGTCACTGTTACCGACTGACTCAAAAGAAAACATATACGTCAATATATGATCTTAATTCATATGTTTTTTGTTGTTGTTTTTTTGTTTTCAAGCAATAAAAGTTGAAAAGTTCATGCCCTTTATTATTGCCATATTTCTGTCTTTATGTAGTACTTACGATCATTTAACAGCGAGACAGATGTTCGAAATCAATAGATCGGTAAATCTGTCATATATATGGACTTTCAACATTTTATTCTTGGCAATAATACTTCCATTTATGTCTGAGGAGATCGTTTGCTTTTGGTTCCAGATATGACAAATAAAACACGGAGACGAAAGCACGTGTTTAAACAGACGTTCAGTTTTAATGTATCTCTGGCAGCTGATTGATGGTTACAAGACATATGCACAGAAATTTACACCAAATCTAGCTGAATAAAATTAAACTTTCCTATAGCATATATAAGGGTAGCATCATTAAATGATTGTCTGAAGATAAACTATTGTTGCAGTCGAGATGTAGGTCCCCCTGAGTCATTTTGTAGATATGCCAAAGGATGGAAGATATCCAGAGAACCGGGTCAAGTTGTTTAAACACTCCTTTATAGACGAATAGTTAAAATTTAGAATATCTGCTGGACATATTTGTAAAACTTGTCTCTATGCCACTGCAAAGACCTTTCATCGATAAACGATAGAGGCATTCTAATTTCGAAACCAAACCAATGCATTCTCACTGCTATGATGTCGGTCTCCAGAACCTGATTACTTATATCAAAACATATGTATCTTAATTTTTTTTAACGAAAATACTGACGCAACTTAAATACAAGAAGCATAAATGGTCGACATTGCATTTTTCAAAGAAACAGTGCATTACGAATTGAAGATAATGACACATGATATCATATCCGAGTCTGTACACTTTTTGACCGGGCGCCGTTCCAATAGCCTATGTATTCCATTGCAATATCAATAGCATTCAATCAGAGATCATCGATATACATCCGATTATACGACATTTTGCTCTAGTAAGTAATGCAGTCAGAATGGTTTTGACATGTGTATGGTCTTTGACATGTTTTGTATCTACAGATAGATACAATTAAAATTCCACTGCAAGAGGAAATAAACACGATGAAAACTTTCCGGCTTCAATAGATGCAACTACATACAATGTATACGAGTCTCCGCTTCTTATAAAAAAAAAACAATAACAATCATGCGTGTACCGTAGATGTATAATTTATAGACAGTCTTGGAAGACAATAAGTAAGACAAATATCATTTGAAATTTGAGTTCGCAAGAAAATTCTAGTAGTTCTGACGTTATTGTTTCGTTCTTTACTTTGCCTAAAGCCACATCAATACTTCCTCAATATATGGAAAATCACCTTACCGTGCCACAGATATTTATGTCAATCTCCATGCACAACAACAGGGTGTGTGAAGTCGCTTGCATGACGTAGTCTGTGACACAGATATTTATGTCAATCTCCATGCACAACAACAGGGTGTGTGAAGTCGCTTACATGACGTAGTCGTGACACAGATATTTATGTCAATCTCCATGCACAACAACAGGGTGTGTGAAGTCGCTTACATGACGTAGTCTGTGACACAGATATTTATGTCAATCTCCATGCACAACAACAGGGTGTGTGAAGTCGCTTGCATGACGTAGTCTGTCTAAAACATCGATTCGTTTAAGTCAGACAAATGAACACCAAAACTGATGTTAAGTGAAGTAATGACTTCCAAGTGGCACAAGACCGGTTCTGTTACTAAACAGATGCGTCAAAATTTTATGTCAAATATTGTTTGATTAAATCTCCTGAAATATTTCATTATCACTTCCTTTTGTTTCCTCTTTACAATAGCTAATCCGAGCTTTGCTGATGAGAAAATAATAATTATAAAAAAAACTATTATGCCTACGGTTCATTCTTGGGTGAAATAGAAAGGGGGGATGACTGCTGGAAGGAAATGAAATGCTTTGCTAATATGTAGATGTGAAGACTTTCCAAGTGGTTACTCCAATGTGATTTAATGTGCAAGTGTTGTAGAGAACAAAGGATTTTCAAACACAGATATGTATTGATGTTTGTTTTTTTTTTAATTTAAAATTTAAAGGTCATAATCGCTTCTTGAAATGGTAAAACAGTTTACAAGTATTCCGCTTGTGTGCACAATTGAATGGATAGAGACCTTCTAAGATGCAAGTTGATTACCGTATTGTAATATGTCGAGCTCCTTCAGTATATATAAACAATATAATGATAATATAATATAGTGACTTAATATATACAGAGACAACAAATGAATTATTTCCGGTTGTCTTGCCTAACATGATTATGAAACAGATAAATAAGATAAATGCACAACCCTGGCTTCTTCCCATATAACCGGATTATATAAATGAAGAAAATGGAGTAAATTGATTAAAATGAAACCTACATGTATATTCAAAATCAAGTCCAGCTATACAAGTCTCGACAAGTATTCGGTCAATAGTTAAACTTTAAATCTGAGCCTTGCCTGGTATCCAAAGACTCAAATAAAAACAGTATTTTAAACGTTTTTGGCTTAATAAACTATAAAAAAATAAATCATAAAAAGAGTCTTCACTTTAGAATTAGCTTTTCAAAAGAACGGTAAATAGGTGTCAAATTAAACAAGGGCGGTAACTTTTTAATACAAACTTAATGTGTTAGAGTACATACATACATTCATAATTATTCATTGCAACTGAGATATTCATAGTATTCGGAAATTACTCTATGACAAAGATAGTGTACAGTCAGGTTTTTGTTGATATATTTTTCTTTATTTCAGTCAGAATAATATTTGTATTTGGCTGCAAAAAAATTATATTTTTTTCGAAAAAAAATTGCACTGGTCATACTCAACGCGCTTTTTGATAAACATAGTACTTAAATATTTCAGAAGAAAATACTTAGTAATGTAACTTTATGTTCCCTTCAAAGTGATAAAATGCGTGATAATCAAATGATGATCAATATATAAATGTAATCCAAAATGGTAAAGTCATTTAAGTTCTACAGTACAACTATTTTGTGGACCTATTTAGACTCGAATCCTAGGCTCGTCATTCTCTTGAACAAATTCATGCTAAGTAAAGTATACTTTCTCTATCTTTATCATGCATACAATATATAACACAAGATATCAATTATCCCTTACATGTTATATGCAAAACTGTGATAACAAAAATGAGTCACTTCCATTTGTTTTAAATGGATTACAACAATTAATCAGGTGACAACACTCATAAGGGTAAAAGTCTGGATCTTTATAATTTAATTGAATTTCTGTGAATGAAGATGTTATTATAGAATGCAGTTTTAGCTGTTTTTATTTCTATTTGTATAAAATATTGTAAGAGCCAGCATTCTTAATAAAACTCTCTCAAAAATAAAAATGTCTGAAATTACAGAACAGCAAAATGAAAGTATTTGTTAATGGAGACGTCATGTTAACATTACAATAACACGCATGCAGAGAAAGAAGCGAATTGAAATATAATTTTAATTAAAAAAAACTACCTTTTCATTAATTGTTTAAACAGTTACATATTAATTCTAATAAGTAACTTGACTGTTAGAATTGGTCCCGGTGGCCGTGTTGTTAGAGCGTCCGTCTAATAGTCGAGAAATCATGGGTTCAATCGCTGGCCTCGACATACCAAAGTCGTAAAAAATGGTACTGGAATAGCTCAATTGCTTTGTGCAATCAGCATGTGTAGTTCCAGGACTGGTTGGCATGGTGTCAAATTAATGAGACATGACACACTTATCTTGTAACTTCCCTCATATATTGAGTCAAACTCCATGCAGTAGTTACCTCCCCTTACAGTTGTAGATAATCACTGCCACCACAAGTATAGCTTAACAGAATTTAGTTTTTCTGCGGGTGTCATTTCCCTAAGTATGTATTCTTTAATAAACATCAAATATCGCCTCGTGGTAAAAAAAATCATTTTAAAAAATATTTTTGTTGTTATGACAGCGGGCGGAGACGCCAATTTGTTAGTTTACCATCATCACGTGACATTTGTGACGGCAGTGATTTTTTATTTTTTTTTATTTTTTTTTTTTGCTTACAAGGGAGATCACTGTGTGGAGTTTGATATTGAGTGCCACGACCAGTGTCATTTTGGCGCCTTTTGGTATATCAAACTTCCTTTTGACCAAATTAAAGTTACAAATACCGAAATAACAAATAAGACTTAACCTCAAGTTCATGAAACGTCAATTAAAGTGTTTCCCTAACGGCTGATTTATATCAAGTTCATGAAACGTCATTAAAGTGTTTCCCTAACAGTGATTTATAAAAGTTCATGAAACGTCAATTTAAGTGTTTCCCTAACAGTTGATTAATATCTGTAATGCAGAATGAAATTTCTAACTATCAATAAATAAACAGTACACCTTTATTCCCATTTTAACTATCAAAATAACTGAGTTACAGTTCATTTAGGATTACCTTTGCAATCGATGCATCAAATATGAAAGCTGTCTTCGAAAAGCCTGCGCAAGAGACCCTTTCGTAATGTCGAAATCTGCGGGTTTTGAATATGTTAAAGACACCTGAAAGTCAAGGCGACCTAAATTTACTTTTCAGAAGACTAAAATTCTGGTTAGCGACTGAAGGAATCATAAAGCAATATGCTACAGTTATCGAAGCTTGTTCAATAAATTGTTTTATCTATGACAGCATCGGTTACATCCCTTATTCTATTCTCAAGCGCAAATGCATATTAGCAGGGAAAATAATGAACATAATGAGATAGTAAACGTATGTCTTTGGAAAGAATAAAATGATATATATATATATATATATATATATATATATATATATATATATAATTCAGGCCCTGACCAAAGAGGGTAAAGCGTTCGCCTTGTCATTGAGATGTCATGGGTTCGATCCCTTGACAAAACGAGTTGGTCCAATGTCAGTGTAGTTTGACTGGGTGTGGTATCATGCGACTTGTTCACCACCTGATATCTAAGTGAGATAGAACTATGTACATGTACGTCCCATGTAAATAATTGTACCCTAAATGACTGTTACACTATCGGTTTGACAGTTAACCAAACAGCATGTTGTCGTGTTACAGTTTAATCGCAACAAACGACATTATAAAACGACGCACGACACTGTAACACGACATACATTTACGCGCTATATTGTCGTGCGTCGTGTCGCGTTGTCGTGTGTCGTTTCATAATATCGTATGTCGTTTTAAATTGTCGTGCGTCGCCTTCATATAGCGGCATACGACATGCAAAATGGCATTAACCGGATTTCATACAAACTAGATGTATATACCAAATTTTCATTTCAATGAACTGCAAGAGTTAGAGGTCTGGAATTATTGTATGATTTGACTTTTACTGTAATCCACACCTATAATTTATAGAGTTTTCATTATGTCGATTTCAATGTGGATGTTGATGAAAAAATGATCTATTTTGAAACAGCTCACAACCTTGTATAAGTATTATTATATACGGTAAAGAATAACAGTTTAAATATATGTTGTTGTTGTTGTTTTGTAGTGTTTTTTTTAATTAATGTGGTTGTAACGTTTGCTTATTTTGATAACACTGCAATGTTATCGTAGTACCTAAAAAGGAAAAAGTAACGGAAATATCCACATAGTCATGTTCTTATTGTTTTAACATCATATTTTTACATTCTATTAATACATGTTTACTCAGTTAATGTGTCAGTTCCTTTCTCTCTTGCATACTCTCTCTCTATCTGTGTATTATTTGCAATTTAGATTTATATAAAGAACCAAATTTCACCAGGTCAGTATTCTGCAGCAGACATAGCCTTTTAAATGTTTATACGTTGTAATATAGTTCAATTTATGACTAAGTTTGGTTTTTAATATGTCTAAAACAAAGCATTCAGCTGAAAGCATCTGTTTTTGAAACCTTACAGGATATTCAATGATAATGTTGAAGGCATTTGCTTGGTATGTGCGAAACAGGAATATAAATACTTTAAGCAGACTAAATATCTAACTTCAATATTATTATAAAGAAACATTATACATGTATTATATAATTGACGCCACTCTAAGTTATCAAACTTTTTTTTTCTGAAAAAAAAAAGTATTTGACATGTATTCCCCAGTTTTAAGGTGCTTAATATTCCAGAGTGAACCGAATAAATTAGTTTTAAAAAAATCCTTTTGAGATTAAATGTCGAAAGCTCGAAACTCTTCCTGTATATTACATACATGTTCCTATGATTATTTTCCTTTCAACGTGGATCTTTTATTTTCTCATTTTATATCCACTCAGATTAGAACTGACATGTTTAACCTACAGGTACATTTATATGCCCTCTCGCAGCTGAAACGAACAACAGAGGTCCAATTAAATATAACAAGGCAGTCCAAAGGACAGCTATATCCCCCGCCGCTGACCAAATATTAGAATTTGTTTGGTCATAGGATTATGTTCACCTTAACTGCATGGTTGTAGCAACATAGAAGATCAGTTTAAACAATTAACTTTCCAGAGTTATGTATGAATTCAGAATTCGGAGGCAAATATTAAAGTTTACTGACAAGTTTTACATGGAAACAGTACAAAGTACATCAATGAAGTATAGGATGTGTTAGGTAACCACAAAATACTGTGAACTCATTAAACTTATATATCATGACATAATTTGTATGATGTGAACATGACATACTATATTTACGAATACAATAAATCCGAGATATCGAGATGACATGAAAAGTGAGGCTTAAACATTGACCTTCAAGGATGACCTTGACCTAAGCCAGCGTGACCGCCTCATCCTCCTGCACATCAGCTCAATGAGGTTAACATTTTAGCCGAGTTTGAAGAAACTGTATCCAAGCGTTCATGAGATATGGAGCGTGCACGAAAATAACATTTGACCTTCAATAATGACCTTGACCTTGAGCCAGCACGACCGCCTCATGCCTTCTGCACATCAGCTCTATGAGTTAACATTTTAGCTGAGTTTGAAGAAAATGTGTCCAAGCGTTCATGAGATATGGAGCGGACACGAAAATAACATTTGACCTTCAAGTATGACCTTGACCTTGAGCCAGCATGACCGCCTCATGCCTTCTGCACATCAGCTCAATGAGGTTAACATTTTAGCCGAGTTTGAAGAAAATGTGTCCAAGCGTTCATGAGATATGGAGCGGACACGAAAATAACATTTGACCTTCAAGTATGACCTTGACCTTGAGCCACGTGACCGCCTCATGCCTTCTGCACATCAGCTCAATGAGGTTAACATTTTAGCCGAGTTTGAAGAAAATGTGTCCAAGGTTCATGAGATATGGAGCGGACACGAAAATAACATTTGACCTTCAAGTATGACCTTGACCTTGAGCCAGCGTGACCGCCTCATGCCTTCTGCACATCAGCTCAATGAGGTTAACATTTTAGCCGAGTTTGAAGAAAATGTGTCCAAGCGTTCATGAGATATGGAGCGGACACGAAAAACATTTGACCTCAAGTATGACCTTGACCTTGAGCCAGCGTGACCGCCTCATGCCTTCTGCACATCAGCTCAATGAGGTTAACATTTTAGTCGAGTTTGAAGAAAATGTGTCCAAGCGTTCATGAGATATGGAGCGGACACGAAAATGTTTCGGACACACTGACGGACTGACGGACGGACTGACGGACGGACGAAGGGCATTCCTATAACCCCCCTCCCGCTTCGCGGCGGGGGATTAATAAAAGTGATATAAACCCAGGCAGACAGTGTGCTCTCTATACCGCTTTATTTGTGTACACCGGTGATCTATTATTCATAGAAACATAGCCTTGACAAATGTACATTGAAATTTTGATATGCAAAAAAACGCCTGAATAATTAACTGACGTCAGTAAGACAACTGGCTCGTACGGTAATCCTCTAGTCTAGTCAATAACACATTGTTATATTACTTTTATATTGTATATGAATAAAATAAAAAAAATCTAGGTAAATATATATTTTACAAAATTATCATATTCGTACGTGTTATCTTTTAAGATGCCAGGATATATGGCAGAATGTTGAAGCCTCGACCCAAATTAGGTACCTAGGATTCCATTCGTTTCGATTCGGTTCTATAGATTCTGTACATGTATGTTAACCACAGTTTGGCATTACAGTGCCAGTAATTGAACAATAAAGTGAATTTTAATTTGAAAGGCAATGAAGGTGTCTATAATTTTCAATAATTTAGAATAATGATAGCCAATTATATGACGATCTTGATAAATCAAACCTTTTCCTAATTTATATGAAAAAGATCGCATCTCATCAAATTGACCCATTCGATAATGTAATATAGAAATTTCCATCAAATCATGTCTTATTTCATTAGAAGCTAATTATCACAGGCTTGCAATATTGTTTTCCGGTATGTCACTTTCAATTCACTTCAAAACGCCAAATAAAAGTACAAAGTTATTATCTGCTTTGACAACCGTCGCATTCCTTTCCAAATTTATACTGCCGTCAACACTTATAATTCAATTATGCTTCTAGAATTCCGACCAAAACGCGGACGTGGAGCCATTAAATTCCTCATTCAAATTCTTCAAAATCAGTTCCAGTTATATCTAGAAAACATTTTCTAAAATGTACAGCAAAAGCACCGAGGTGAAATATGAAAGCTAATGACGCCAGTGCAATACATATTTAAACACAACTTGCGTCTATGTAATTGATAATAATGGTGAATACGTTGCTAGCTACTATCAAACAGGGTTGCTGTTTAGTCAGACTAGAAGAATTTTAACAGGTCTACATATAAGTAGATTATATTTAAAAAAAGGATATTTATCTGCCTCATTATTCAAAAAGTCATCTGTATTTGGCAAGTATGGTTGAAGAAAGTGTGATGTTTATTTTAATAGTTTCTGCATTTCCCATCCACTGGGAGCTGCATTATTTTAGGGATCGATTTCAGTTAAACACTTATTGTAGAATGCGATGAGACGAAGTTATGTGCAGAACAATATTGAATAACGGCCAATAGTCTAAGATAAGAGACATAATAAATAATAATAATAATATTGTTAAAATAACTGTTGTTACCATGGCAACCAAAGGTTTGCATGGATTAAGTTTGTTTGGGCAACTTTTGGAGAGATCCATCCAAAAGTTATACGTACCAAGTTTTATCATTTTCTTCCAATGGAACACTTAAAGAAAATTGTTGACAGATGACCTAAGTCAATTTGACCACGATGTGCTTAGGCCCTGTATTGCCGAAAAATAAAAAATGATGGTTAAACGTGATTTTCTTATTCAGACTTAAACTATTAGTTTCAATAAAAATTTGAATATGTCAGTGAATCTGAGATCGTACTTAAGTAACTTCGAGACACGGATCCAAGGGGGTTAAAAAATACTTGCATGCCATTGTTTGCGAATTCTCTGAAGATAATAGTAACGTGAAAGTATAAAATAATTTCAGTAATTTATTCGACATCTTTCATTCAATCCGTATTCGTCTTTGATTTTAACTATAAAGTTGAATGGTTCATATCCACGTCTGTTGTCATATATCTGTCTTTATGTAGCACTTACGGTCATCTGACAACGAGACAGATGTTCGAAATCAGTAGATCAGTAAATCTGTAACATTTATGGACTTTCAACATTTCATTCTTGGCAATAACACTTCACATTTATGTCTGAGGAGATCGTTTGCTTTTGGTTCGAGATATGACAAATAAAACATGGAGACGAAAGCATTTTAACAGACGTTCATTTTTAATGTTTCTCTGGCAGCTGATTGATGTATAAAGGACAGACACCGACATCATATCTAGCTTAATAGATCTAAACTTTCATCTGGTGTTTATAGGCGTCGCCACACTGAGCTATTACAAGATATTCTTATAATGAATCGTTTATACAGTCAAGATGTAGGTCGTTCTGGGTCATTTCTTAGTAACGATATTCCAAGAAACACTGTAAGACTGGCCAACTTGTTAAGAAAAAATGTATTTCTATTTACCATCTTGAAAAAAAGTTATAGTTTCAGAATTTCAATTCCACTAAAAAGGAAACAAACAAGAGAAAGCAATTTTCCGGCTTCTATAGATGTAACTGTATAATACGAGAGGATCTCATCTTCTACAGAAAAGACACTCATGCGTGAGCCATTGATCTATAATTCATAGAAAGTCTCGGAAGAAAATAATTTTGACAAATATTCATTTGAAATTTGAGTTCGCAGGAGAATTTTGAATAAGAAGGTCTGACGTGAATAATGCTATTAGTTCGTTCTTTACTTAGCCTAAAGCCACATAAGTAATACACAATTATTTAGTTTTAAATATGGAAAATTCTTTTAAATGACACGGATATTCATATCAATTTCCATACACAACAACATAATGCTTGCATGATGTAGTCTGTCTAAAACACTGATTCGTTTATAGAGGACTAATGAACTCCAAAACTGGCGTTAAATGAAGTTATGACTTCAAAGTGGCACAAGACCTGTTCAATTGCTAAACAAATGTGTCAAAATGTCAAGTCAAATAGCGTTTGATTAAAGCTCCTGAAATGTTTCATTATCACTTCCGTTGTTTTTTTCTCTTGTTCTCTTTTCCGAGCATTGCTCCCGAAGAAAATTAATTACAGAAACAAGTTTATGTATTATCTATATCCTGTTCTTAGTTGAAATAGATAGGGATAAGAGCTCTGCTGGAAGCACATGGAATGCATTGCTTTTGGGTTGATATGAATAAAGACTATCTGAGAGATTACTGCAATGAAACGTTGTTGAAATTGAGCAAGTTGTGAGTGTGTTAAGATAGACAACAAAGGATCTTCAAACACAGGCATGTAGTGATAAATAAATGAATTATATTTTAAGTTTGAAAGCTTTAGGGTCATAAATGATACTTAAATTGGTAAATAACTTGAAGTGTCCCATAATTGTGCAATACGGAATAGAGAGAAATTTGCTGAGAGCTGATCATCGTATGATATATAGTAACAATAAATCTACGTAGCTGACGCATTCAACATATTCGAAATGTAGTCTATAAGACAAATAATAATCACTAAGGGTTTTCTTTTGTGAAATCTTTCTGAATTATGATATACTGGGCTGCGAAAATTGACATAGAAAATAGCAATATTTTCGACATATTTTTTAACGGTTCCAAGTTTGTTTGTTTTGTTTTTGTTTTTTTATTTTTTTGTTGTTTTTTTTTTTTTTGTTTTGTTTTTTTTTTTTTGTTTTTTTTTTGGGGGGGGGGGGGTTAAGATAATGCATTAACATGCAGTTGCTTGCTTTCAATATGTCCCTTTCAAGGTAAGATGTAATGATTATGATGATAGTTATTATGAAACAACTACCAAAACATTTCTGAGTGGTAAGGCAATTCAAGTTCTGCATTACAATGTTGTTATTATTATGTTTGTGGACCTTTTGATGTTCGATTCATTATTAATAGAGAATGCTAGCTTCATCTTTATTCTTCACCATAACATTACTCTCTAACATAGTGTTACAAAACTGTGATAAAAATGACTCACTTCCATTAGACTTAAATTGTAGAATCAAAATGGATTACGACATTAATATTCAGGTGGCAACACTCATTAGGTGAATGTTTGTATCTTTATTCATTGAGTTTATTTCCGATATTTCTGTGAATGAAGATGTTATCACAGAATGCAGCTTTTAGTTGCTTTTATTTCTATTTGTATAAAATATCGATTTTTGTAATAGCCAGCATCCTTAATAAAACTACCTCAACATAAAAACGACGTCTTAAATTACAGATCAGCCAAATGAAACAATTTGTTAATGGAGATATCATGTTAAAATTACAATGCCATGCATGCAGAAAAAGAAGCGAAATGGAATTTGGTTTTAATTCAAAATTTAAAACTGCTCTTGCATTAAGTGTTTAAACAGTTCCTGGTCACCTAGAGATTAGATCGTCCGGGATGAGATTACTGCGTTGTGACAGCAGTATTTGTCCCTAGTAGACCGTCGGCGCGACGTTAAATCCAAATAACAAACAAGCAAGCATTCTGATGGAACATACAAATAACAAATTACTAATCTATTACACATGCAAGTCATATTTATTTATTGTTTGTTTGTCATATCCACATACATACAAATATTAAACAAATACACATAAAACCAATGTATACAGCCGGTCGTTTCTGACCAATAAATGACTGTTCAAGATATAAACAAGTTATGAACACAACATTTAACTATACAAAGATAAAGTGTACATGTATAACATTATACAGGGCTGGCATTCATATGAATTAGTATACAGAATGTAATAAGACTACATTAAAGGTAAAGGGATGACTTCTCGTAGTTTCGCGTTATCGTAGGTCTTGAGACCTTAACCAAATTCGTCAATTATAGCGTCTCTCTCTCTCTCTCTTTCTCTCTCTCTCTCTCTTATTTGATTTGTATTTGTAAAACAGATTCATATACATAAAACCGTTGAAATATCTAGATATCATAACATAAAAAAGAAACATTCTTTCACATCTAAGCTATCAAACGATTTTATGGAAGAACACCAATGCAGTTATGGCTCATATAGGATCACTTTTTTCAGTCTCGTCATCGCATCAAATTGGAAAGCTGTCAAGGGTCTCCATCTTTGAGACCCTCTCGTGCTGCCGAAATCGGCGGTTTTTAAACCTTAACCACAAATCAATTACTATCAATCCAGCTGTACTTAAGACGACATCTTCATTTTTTTCCCCGAATAATTGCGAGAAACTGGTGAAAAAAAATGATAGTGTTCTACGAATACACCCGTACGTTTTCTGAATACGCAGACTGGCGAGAACAGTACATTATTGCTTCTTAAGAAGTTGCAATTTACCGTACACGTGAACCGAGATTTATAATTCATAGGCAGTCTAGAAAGAAAATAGTTTTGACAAAATGGCACTTGAAATTTGCGTTGCAAGAAAAGTCTGAATAACTAGTCCTAACTTTAATTAGACAACTAGCGTGTACGTTGTTTAGCCTACGGCCGGCTAAGTCAGTTACGCCTCGTTATATTAGTTTTAAATATAGAAAAATCTTCAAAGTGACACAAATGTTCTTATCAGAATTCGACAGTAATTCTGCGTTCACCCAAAAATGATGTATTAAGCTGTTTGCAAGACGTTTTCTGTCTATAACTTGAGTTCGTATTGAGAAAATGACTGAACTCTAAACTAGCTTTAAATTGAGGTAATAACGTTAAAGTGGCAGAAGACATTTTCAATTGCTAAATAAATGTGTCAATATGTCAAGTCATACAGCGGCTGATTACAATCGCTGAAATATTCCATAACCAAGTTTGTTTCATTTCGCTTTTAGGTATAGTTTGTCTGTTCCCCTGAACGGATAAAAAAATGAATTTTATCAACACACTTTACGTGTGTGAAAATAAAAATAGACAGTTGTTGGTAACAAAAAGAAATACTATGGAGATATATCGGACATGCGTTAAAAGATCGGTTGATATACGTATCAAGAGCATTAAGGGCTTGAATATAAACTTGGAATTGTCTCACTGTCAATCTGGGCAGAATAATTATAACAATTTAAAATATCTTTTTTTTCAATTTTAAAAAATAGGTCTATATTTTGTTTAAAAAGCTTAAACGAGCTTTTTTGATCTCAGGAAGCAAAGGAAACCTTTACTTTTAAGTTAAGAAAAAAAAATCAGAGGTAAATCTTTAGTTTCACACAGATATCAAACGATGTTCAAACGCTTACTTGTTGTTTGACTGCTTGGGATTAGCGTCCCACCGACAATAATTCATTCAATATGGAACTTTTGTCAACATGAGACATATACAGTATGGATGTTATGGCATTGAATATTAAATTCTGTCTTGGTTTCGATGTTTTTATAGGGTAGATATTCCGTTCTATCACACCCAATTACCTCTGAAATTTATTTCATGAAACCGAAAGTAATTATAAATCATTAACTTTTTCCCCCTTGAACGCTATATCTCGTCTGCTTGATTTAAGAGCGTCTGCATATACATCAAGTAACGTCTGACTGTGGTAAAACCAGTTATCTGTTTTCAGACAGTGCGTGAAGTTAACATTATAAATAATCAAACGGTAACATAGTGGATTTCCCCGTAATGTATCATGGGAATATCGCCTGCGGTTAGTGATATGAAATTTTCAAAGTTTTTTGTATACATGTCTATGTCAATAGTACAAGCAATGCCGCAGAGAAATAAAATGACTTAGACACGTTTACACCACCTGCATATATCAAAGCTGAGCAACTAATTTAAATCATCGTGAACAAAATTAGTGTCATGTCAATTATACCACAGACCTAGCGCTTACAATGTGGGCTGACATGGAGGAACACCCCATTATTTTTATGTTGTCACAAGATCGCTAAGATGGTACATATGTGTCAATGTCCCCGTTTACAATAATTTTCAAAATCTATACTAATTACTAGGTATATTTTCCTTTCATTATTCATTAAATTAACCCGTTATTCACTTGTGTACATTACCATTGAAATTATATATATATATATATATTGGGGGGGGGGGGGGGGGGGGGTAATGTTCCGCCGACAGTACGAAAGTATATCATTCATTTGGAGACTGACTAATTGAGGTTACACTGCAGTTTCACGCCTTTGACATGGAGCATGGTACCACAGCAAGTCTCATAATCTAAACGAGCTGTCCTTGTATGCTGATATACCCTTTTTATGACCATTTTTACCTCTCTGGTATGTCGCGATCGGGAATCGAATCCACATGACCACTGGGGCTGGTTGTATGCACTCTGTATTTTAGTAGTAGATCTATTTTATAGCCATTGTCTATTGTCACTTCAGTTCACCCCGTTAACTCTTTTGTTTGTTTTTTTTGTTTTTTTGCAACTGTTTCTGTTGTTCTGTTCTCAGAACCGGTACTTTTGGGGCAGAAAATGTGTAAACTTCTGAAAATATATATATTTCCAGGAAAATTGTTTGGAATATTTGCGAAGATTCGTCATTATTTTTGAAACAGACGCAAATATTTTCCTGCACGTACACAAAAATGTTTATATACTCTTTATTAGCTTTTGTCACTCAGGATCAAAGACAACAAATTCCTAGACTGTTCTGTTGAATGTCGACTGACCTTCAAGTTTCGATATTTGTCATTTTTTCGAAATTCAAGTAAAGAATGATAGCAAACATCAACTTGGACAGACAGGGTAGTGGGGGCATGTGGACAACCATAAAATGTATGTCATGATAAGGCGCGAAGACCAACCACACGTTTATATACTGTATCATATAAAACGGTACCTATTCCAGATGCCGAGTGATTAAAGGGCTCTACTATTTAGTCTGACAGGAAATCAAGTTTTTACCGCTATTCCTTTAAGCACAGGTAAGGTAAAAACATTGTCTGTTTTGAAATGTATACACGATCGAACTTCATTTAGATATTTCTGACTTCGTGTTGCTTTGATCTTAGTGGAATTTCCGCAACTTATACCGTACCGGAAGTACCACATATTTTTCGCAGGTGTTATTTGTCTACAACTCCGAGACATAACTTAATCGATTTATCTCATGTCTCCAAAAGAATGCAATAGTTTCGCTACAAACGAAGAAAACTTGCACAAAAATGTACATACAGTCAAATCATGCCAAGTTTAAGAAGCCAATTATGGGTTGCGGCTATTTCGGCCGTTTCAGACAGGTGACCATTTATATCAGCAAACTCCGCGCATCGGTTACGTCAAGCTACGCTACTTTAACCACTGCCACCACACAAGTCACGTGATGATAGCTGAAACCATGTGACCAACATTTATAATTTTATAAATTAATGTTATATGATTTGATGTTTTACTTTTCTCGAAATCATGAATTTTATTTTCGTGAAATATAACGAAACTGATATGATATATTCAAAACTAGTCATAAGTGATAAAAGTAAATCCGGCCTATATCAGCCGAAATCTACTTCTGGTGGCAGTGGTTAGCGACAACTGTAAGGGGAGGTAACTACTGCGGCGGAGTTTGTTAAATCAGAGGTCAGTCAATGAGCCTCGAAAATAATGTTTTTACTGTATAAAGAGCACTTTATCTTCAATTTTCATTCTACAATTTCGTATATCTTTATTATTTCCATTCAATTGGTTTTCTGTAGTTTACCTTTATTTATTAAAAGTTAATCCATCGGACTTAATGACAGGTAAGTTGTCGAGTCCAAAATACCTAGAAGAATCATAGTCAGTTTCACCAATGGGATAATATAATGTCCGTTTAACAAAAGGATAATCTAATGTATTAAGTAATACATATAGGATCTGACATGAATTGTTATTTCATATCAAATTTTAATAAACGAACCTCTGGCGAGCTTAATAACATTTTCATGAACGAGTTTAGTCAAATTTGATATGAAATGATAGCGACGTCCAGCTAATTACTGGTGGAGGAAGACCCCGAATGCACGAAGGCATCCGAATAGAACCACCAACCTACCGCATGCCACCTGGAAGGCTTTCTCACATGAAAATCCGAATAACCCTGCCGGGATTCGAACCCACGCGGTGAGGGGCTGGGTGAGTGTTAAAGTCAGCGACTTTACCAAATGACAATTCATGTCAGATTCTTTATTATCATATGTCCTATAATGCTCGTAAATCGCGACTATAACAACAAACAAACAAAAACATGAATGAACGACTGTGAACAAATAAACTGTGAACGAATTACTATTTGTAACCTAAGACCAAGAATATAGTTTCAAATAATAACTGAAAATAACTATTTAACGTTTGTATTCCGCATACATTTTCAACATCATATGAATAATGCATCTTTTTTTATCAAAGTTAGTTGCATCAAACATATTTAATCCAGCTGTTCGAATTCAACACACTATGCATATACATGTATATAGAATACACCCGCCTGACGCGAATGATATAATTCGGCCAAAAGTTATATGTTACGTTTATGTGATGGTTATACGAAATCGAACAGCTGTTGAGTATAATGTCATATGATAAACCAATATGTAATCTACTCGGCAATCTTGACAAATGTCGTAAAGATAAAATAAAATTGCAAGATATGCGTGCATTTGCAACACGCTGGCGTCATCAGTAATTTAGATCGAACTACTTTATTCATCAGATGATCATCATTAAAAATGAAATCAGTCTACAAGTTTCGTTGCATATTTCATGTCACTCTCAAACTATTTCTTATTCGAAAGTGACGTGCATTCTTGGACCGCTCTTTCAACATTAGGCTATAGTCGATAAAGCAGCTCGTTCACAGATTATCTGTAGAAGTAGGGACCTAGTCCCTGGTAGAAATCAAAGCACTGAGTGCACTGTCGGAAGCGAAAAATAAAATGTGTGAATTATGAAGTCAGTCCTTTAATTTTTTGTGGACAAGAAAATGGGACTCATGAATTTGCTGCTGACAGAAATAATTTTAATAGAAAGGCAAGAAAATGGGACAAGATAAAGTTATTGTTCTTTGTCACTTCATAATATACTCTAGAAAAACATAATTTCACCATACAAGCAAGTAATAGAGATGAAGCAAGGTAGAGTTATTGTTCTTGGTAAGTAAACTTTGACTATTGTATAAAGTATAAACTCAATCCCTAAAGTACTTTTTGAGTTTTGACATACAGATGCGACTAGAGACACTGCAGTCATTTGAGACTCTAACAAGAAAAGATTTTTAAAAAAATGTTTCAATTGACGGCTTACATTAAATATACTGTCTCCCTCTCATTTCTACTGTTTTGACATTATAACCAAATCTGTCTATGCGCAACACCCTCATATTAGAAAAATCAACCTCTCTATAAATAATTTATATAGAGAGAGGTCGATTTATTTTGACTGAATATCAGGGTCCTATGGTCTATGATTTGAATCAAAAGGTTAACAAACGCAAAATAATGGAAGCATAAAAACTAGAATTTAAAAATTCTAAATATATAATCCAAGAATATAAAAAATGAAAGGTCCCAGCTGGACTAGAACTCACGACCCTGTAAGCACAAAATACTGAACGACGCTCTTACCAATTGAGCTGATTCCGCAGCCGTTAATTTGTAGTGTAAATAAGGTTATTTATAGGTAGTTCAATGAATGAAACTGCGGATGAACACTGAATTATAAACTTGCTTCTGATAGTGTTTTTTTTTTTGTTGTTGTTGTTTTTTTTTGTTGTTGTTGTTTTTTGCACAGAAATTGTAATTATACCCAATGCTTTCAAAATCCTGCATCGTGCTATATATCTTACTTTCATCAAAACTGCAATGTTGACTTCTACAACCAGTGGTACTATTTTTCAACGCGAATGTATTGATAAGTGGAGGTAATGTGTTTGTACGTAGAAAATCCAGTCTGACTTTAGAAGCTTTCGCTTCAAAAAAAAAAATAAAAAAAATCTGCTCTCCCTCGTTAATGTTGCTTCAGACAAATAAACTCGGAAAGTGAATGTCATATTTTACGGGAAAACACATTTTTTTTTCTGTGAACGCCCAATTCGGGGAGAGCTCTTGAATATAAGATACGGTATCCCCGATGAATACTTGAAGACTGGTTTGTGCTTGCGGTACTAAGTTCAGCCTATGAAGTGAGTGCATACGCGAAGAGTGAATGTGATCAGTCATGTGATGGCATTGGAAAATATAATTCTAAATATAGGTTTTATAATTCTAAATATAAGTTCAGTACCATTTGTAACGCTATTGCCTGTGATAGAAAAACCACCCATTTATTTATTTGTTTATTTTCACAATCTCGGAATGTTGCATTGGCTGACCATGCGTCTGCATATATTGGTAGATATAGAAGTAATACACACAGATGGTTAGAATAAAATTCTTAGCCAAAAACCATCTGTGAACGAGCTGCCTTAATGTCGGGAAAAGGAAAGGAGGTGTGTAATTCATTTGAGAAAGAAGACTACCCGTTTATTCACAGCCCAGCAAGCATGGGTATATCGTGCCGATATCAGTACACTGATATCAGTTTGCGACATCGGGCCGATATACAGCCGATATCCCAACCCGCCGATCCAGTAGCATAGAGTAAATTGTATCATGAATCCAAATGTAAATATCAACAGCACATAAACACATCTTGTTGTGCAAGTGTAAATAAACAAGGATTTGTCTATATAAAATTCAGATCGTTTCCAAATATCGGTCCTATATCGGGCTGATATCAAAAATTACTTTCACAAAGGATGTAACTCTCCTTGGAGTGTAGGTTCAAAAAGTAAATAGGAAACAATTTTATATTAATAAGTAGGTAAGATAAATGTGCTAAATCTTTCTAATATTTTTATTTGATTTAATATCATTTGTTTATTTGAAACTAAACATTTAAATTTAAAAAAAAATGTTAAAAAAAATCAAATATTAGCCTCGTTTTGATTTTGATTGCATTCCCATGCCACCATGCTCTTTGAGTTTGAATTTTCTTCAGATGTTTGGTCATCTTAAACCGGGTAAGTCCATTTAACGTATAAACACAAATGACCATTTAAACCTGACCTTAAATACCATTTGATTTTAATATTTTATTCTTGCATGTATGTTAGCATAAGGCAGTTTTTTTTTTGTCATGTCATGGGTTTTCGCGACAGTCACTTCGTAAAATTTGATTGCATCCTAACTTAAAAAAATAAAGAAATAAAACTTGTTGTGTATGAGATATCGTACTACATGTTCATATAATGATACACAATCTTGTATTGTTTTTTTTATAAACACTGTTGAGTTTTATTTTGTATACACATTCTTATCCAATTTGACATATATTCAGGGGCCAATTGAGGGAGTTGTTTACCTCGTCTCCATAGTACATGAATATATGAATATACAATGGCGTGCCTGGACCCAATATCGGTATACGCACCATGGCTAGGATGGGTCTTTGGGCATGCTTCCCCGGGGGAAAATGCCCCTGGAACGCCGTAGGAGCATTTTAAAGGGTGATAAGTACATACAAAAACTGTAAAATCATAATGAAATATGATAAAAACGCGCAGTATTTTTAACTAATACATTAGGATAACACTACCTCGGTATATGGACTGAAACCAAAAAAGTATTCATTGAAAAAATCAGAAAAAAAATCAATGTTTTTACATCAGAAAGAATAAAGTTTAAAACAAATACTGTTTGTTTGTACTTTTTGTTTCAAAATAACGGTGTCATGAAATTCTAAACGTTTGGGAAACAAAGAAAGATGAAACTGTCGCGATCGTCTTTAAGCGTTCTTATACTGACATTGTGATAACTTATTATCCAAAAAATTTGGGGTACCCGAAATATGTTTACATGTCCGAAACATTGCGATTATAAACTATAGTATACGCCCCGGGATTGAAATTGAACCTTTCTAGCGTTTGCTTCAATACTGAATCATTTAGTTAAAAAAGCAACTTTGAATGAGATATAAATCTTGAATAATAGCTCAATAGATTAACTGTAGGTCCTTTTCAAAACGATAAAAATAGAAGCCAATAATTCAAATGCAGAAATGATTATGGTATTAAGTTTTAAAGTCAATAAAATTAATAGTCTGGTATTATAATCTAGCACTAAATTTTTCACCTCCGAGCTACGAACCCACGTGGAGTGATACTGAGAGGAGTTGTAGACAGAGTCGTTACCACTGGGCCAACTTTGGAGCCTTATTGTAAACCGATTTAAAACACCTATAACACTGCCCTTTGTCTAGTTAATAAAACGACTCCCTTTCTTTAGAAAAAATATAAATACTAAAATAAGCTATGTTTTGAAAACACTGAGTTAGTTATTTGTATTTTGTTGAGCTTCTTGGAGGTAAAATAACTTAGTATGTAACATATTTCAGTGAAATAATTAATGTTCAAAGAAATACAGTCATTTTCAGAAAAGACAAATAAATCTAAATATAGAACCAATTTAAAACCCGTTCGAAAGATATTACAAGTAGGGTATATAAAGTGTGGATTATGTGAGACGGCAGTCAGACCCAAGTAAGTTTCTGCACAATGCAGACATACCCTAACGTTCGCCGGGTGCGAACTCGATCGGCCTTTACCGTTGTACGGTTTAGGTCTCAATAAGCATGATCCTGGTCGTGGGCTCTCATGCACAGATTTTACCTTAATTCTTTCTTTTTACTATTCATCTTAATACCTTGTCTATGGTCTCCTCTTTCCCATCTCCGGCTATCTCTATCTCTTCAACTAAAAGCTACATTCACTGTATCCAGCTCTTAAGCTACTCCCCTTTCAAAGTCTCTTCCTCTTTATAGCTCTTGCATTTCTTTACTAGTAAAACCTTCATTTTTTTCTTTCACTATAGTCTACCTTTATTCGTGTGTCGAAAAAAAAACGTGTAATGAGAGAAGACAATGGACAAAAATGTCGCTAGTTACTTAAGCGGGTAAGGAATCGCGGATGAGATGGAGTGACTGAGATAAGAAAAGGAGAAAGATTTGGAGACAGAAATATTTTTAAAAGAGACACTATATAAAAAGAAAAATAAGAATACTGGAGACGAAAAAAAAAGGAAAAAAAAAGTTGAAACCTAAATGCATGAGAGCCCACGACCAGGATCATGCTTTAATTTGAGACACACACAACTCCAGTGCCTTCAGCGCTATGATTTGTTGGAACCAATGGATGAGCCAAATTTGAAAAATTGGAGCCATGTTTTTTTTTCTTTCTTTTCATGAGCCATTTAATTAGTCAATAATATACAAAAACGCGAATATTTTAACACAAATTAAGGACTCATATACGTATGCATAAGAACAATAAAGATGTTTCAGTGCTTATATAATTCATAACAACATTTTTTTCAAGTAAGTTGATAAAATATTTAAATTGTTTTTGTAGTAAATAATATAATAGTTATATCTTAACACTGTTCATGCTTACATACATGTTGTTGCATACCAAGCTACGTTTACTTTCTTCATGAATCATGGCAGAAATGAAATAATTAATATCTAAGCCTTCATGCAGATGTTACAGAACATTGCCCTAGTCCGATCTCAGCTATGTGTAACCATTGAGTTAACAGGTTGGCATATTGGATGTATTTTTAATTACTATTAGAACACATGAAAAAGGCGGGGAAAGATGAGCTGATCAAGAAAGTATCGTACCGTAAAATATATACCTTAATGCTAAATTAGCCTGTTTGTGCTTATAGATATGATTTTTGTAATATCGTTCTAGGCAAACCCGTTCAAAATAAATTTCTCTGTATCTAATTACGAGGGCAAATATATGCCTTACCCTGGTAAGGCGATGTTTTTTATAGCGTTTTTGGCGTTTTTAAACTTTCGATTTTTCAAATCAATTGTTCGCACGTGCGTTAGTGCGTAAGCCCAGGCACCCCCTTGATATAGGTCACATTGGATTATAAGCCGGATGCCAGTCTTTGTATATTCACGAATTGATGTTTACTTTTCCTTTCACATTGCAGGCTGTGTGGACATAACTTCAAAACTGCATTGAAACGCCTGCCGAAAGAAAACATCTCAAGCAAAGTGCTAGAGAGATATGCCTTCACGGGAAAGAAGAGGAAACTTGATGCTGAATAACGTTCGATACAGTAAGTTGATTATTTTTTTTCAAACCAATACTAAGAAATTGTCAATTCAAAGAAAGTATCACATGTCAGCAAACATGTATTTGAAATAAACTATTGTCATTGTTAAGAGAGTGTCTGAGCTATTACAACTCCTATAGCTTTGTAATTATAAAATTTAAAGCAAATTAAAGCTGCTAAACCAATAATTCTATACCAATTTACTATCTCGTTAAATGAAAAAGATAATAAAAATGTCTTCTTCCTTTGAAATAAATTATTAAAAGTGTTGTATGGTCAGTTTGGTGCAGCTAATAAGATGTTTATATCAACCTCTTTTGTTTGTGTCCTGAACAGAATGTGGACAGAAAAAAGTATCAGCAAAAACCGCCAGCACTGAAGGTGAGGATGCCTTGAAGGACTGGCTTAAGAGGGGCCAAATACCGGAAGGAGTCACATAGTAGAAGCAACATTCACTTTTGACTCCAGAACCCCAAAGTTTTCCAGAGATGGTGGAAACAGTGGATACACCATAATTATCTGAAAGACGACTTTGATGATTTTTAGTGTGTTTTGTGCATCCACAAAATATCAACAAAGAGACACTAGCTCTATAGTGGAATAGTGAGTTTAATTCCAACATTCGTATGTGATATGTGCAAACTGTGGCCATACTGCAAACAATGCCCATTTGAAAGACTATTTATTCACTAAATGGATTATTACTGTTTGTATATTAAATATATTATTGATTACAGATGTGTGTATATATTTTGTTCTCATCATTTACTCTTAAACTTTCCTCACACAAGTGCATGATTGATTTTTTTCATTTTTTTTTTTTTTTTTTTTTTTTTGCTTTAAAAGTCACTGGAGTCTTATTTTATTAACGATTTAATTTAACTTATAAACCCTGTTGCCAATGATTTGAATCAATGTTCCAACTTATTTTCAGCAAGAAATTGTCTGGTAATTTGTCAACCACTTCACAATTTCATTATGTAAGGCCATTTGTTGGGAAATGTATGTAGGTCCAATCACAAGCAAAGTGATATTGGTCCTATATCGGTCCAATGTCGGATTGTTCCCCCAAGGAAATTGGCCGGGGATATTCAAAAAGATATCGGGCCGATATAGCATTCACTTTGCAAAAACGATGTTGCCCTGATATTGAAAACCGATATTGGTCCGATATACAAAACAATATTGGTCCGATATCGGTCCGATATTCGATGCTTGCTGGGAGAATGCTAACTAACGTTAATAAGAATTTATGAATACATTCCTAACACGAAGTTCAATCTTTTCTTGATTGGCCTTCTAATAAGAGTCGATAGCAATAAACTAGGTCTACGTCACAACGTAAATCATCAGACGTGAACTTGAAATATTCATATCTTCTCAGTTAATGGGCTAGGAAATGTGTTACATACACGATTTTTTCTGTACCTTAAACTGATGCGACTAAAGTACAGCGTAGTTTCATAAAGTTGAGAGAGAGAGAGAGAGAGAGAGAACTCGGACAGAGTACAATACAATTGTTTTGCATAGATATATCAGACGACAGTCAATTAATCCTGGGTTTCTTTTAAGTGCGAGTATCTCGGTGGATCACCGTATACCGGATATAGGAGCCCAAAATGAGCAGAAAACAACACATCAAGTCGAAGTCGATACTTTGGTTGAATCTAAGACGACATTTCTGATATTAAGTAAGTAAAGACATAAATACTTATTAATACTGGCAATGGGGGGGAAGGTGCATATGTGTCGTTCCGACAACTCTTGTTACTTAAATAACAAAGATTGTTTTACATTCCAATAAATCGACTTCTTTTAATTTCTACTTTTTACTAAGTGTAAATTTCAGAATTTGCAGATGTTATGTGCTGCGAGATGGAATAAGTCCACGTTAATTCATCTCAATGTTATACGTTCTGCTTCTTCGAGATCATGGAGTTCAACACATTTAATTTCGAAATATTTAATATAGCGTAAGTCGGCACTAGGATGTGTTCACATGGTTGCGATGTTCACAACTATTCACAATAACGCTCAACCCGAGTCTGCGATTTCATTGTTTTCTCTGATTTCATTATTTCAGAATTTATATTTTACATTTCATGTGCGTGAAGTACAAATGTAACTATTGTGCACAAGACAATGACTAATTCAAAATAACAGTTTGAAGCACATTATAGATAAACACCCCAGCAACGAAATAAAAGTAAAACTAGGAATTCAAAATGCAATAAAACAATCAGTTACAAGATTGGTGCGGAAATCCTCGTGAACAAGAGAGACTGATAAAACAGAATGTCTCATCAGAAAAAAAAAAATGCTGAAAAAAAAAAAGAACTGTAAATCTAATTGGAAAAGAAACCTGCTGTTCAGACATTTGTAAGGACGACAGGGATATGTTGGCCAACTATGAAAATTACCATATCCAGCCAACTTATAAGAGTTTCAAGGGAAGGTCCATCGGTTTCATAAAGTTTTTTTTCGGGGGTGGGAGTTCTTTTATTCATTCCTCTTAAAAGAAGAGTCAAATCCAGGGGGAGGGATGTGTCATGATCCCCTAACCCCTCTCCCTGGATCCACGCATGGATTAAATTTATGTGGAAAATTCGAACATTTCGTTAAAATTACAAAAAAGAAAGGTTTCCTCTGGATAATATATCATATTTGTTATTCCTTAATTTTGTAAGATGGTTTGCTATAGAACAACCAACTTACCATTTATTATTATTATTTATTTTTTTTTTTTTTTTTTTTTTGTACAGTGATGAGTTTACCTGGGTACAAGCTTTTTAGCGGAAAAGTTTTAAGGAAATACCAAAAAAAAAAAAAAAAAAGACAATTCGAAGAAAAAAATCGTGAGTCCAAATAAACAGCTTCTCAGAGATTACTGTACGTATGAGAAATACATTGTCAATGGAAACTATAATAGGCTTGGAGAAATTGAGCTTAATGATGTTATTTCCCTAGGCTATATACATCGGCAACAAACCCTTTAATGATTTTATCAAACCGCATATCTTATCTTTTAGACATAAGTATTATGTCACAGTGAGTCTACCATAATTTTCCATACCTTTAAGGCAACGTTTCAACAATAATTGACCACCTCTCGACTTCAGACATAGCTATTCCCAGTACATATACAAACTATAACCCGTACATTTTTTCTTATAATTCATATCTCTACTCAGTTACTACCGCTGAACATTTAAATAGGAATACATGCAGGTGTCATCAAATATTTCAATAAACTTTAAGGCATTGAAACTTGAGATAGAAATAAAGATATTCTACGATTCAGATTTTTTTCAATAGGTGATTTTCATGAGAAATCATCAACACTGGAACTTCTCCGTGAGCAATCTCGTTTCACCTCCATTTATTATCTATTTCAAAAGTAACATCGTATGTAATGAAGATATCAGCATATTTAGACATGTCAATAGATGACAAACTGGTACTACTCTCAATTTAAAACGTCTTGTTTATATCAATAACATGTAAAAATACTGACGTGCATGACTGCAAGCGCATTCTTTGTTTTCTGCGCATTTGCAAATTGGCAAGCTATATCCGGTGTACGTTGATCCGCTACTGCTAATTATATTGCTATGAAGGAGAAAAAGAAGGTGCAGTATAAATGGCCTATATAGACATATTATTAAGTACCTGTGATAGGACTGTACACTTGCACATTGATATTTTGAAGACTAATGGGCCTTTCACTTTGTCGCTGTCATGGAAATTATCACGCACACACAACTTTTACATGACACCGTTTCAATTCATCATGGCGGAAGATTTGGTCGATTTTGATTCCTTCCAAGTAAACATTGCTGAGAACTCGCCCAGCTTTGATCAGGCAAGCCCGGATCAAACAAACGGCAATAGTTTTTATGTCGGCCAACTTATAAGCCTACATACTAGACTCAATCTGACTAAAGAAAGTCAAAACAAGATCAAAATGCCTCAACATACGCGAAGTCCACGATCTCTTAATTTGTTGACTAGTTTCTTGCGGCAGCTGTCATCTGGTATTGAGGTGAAGTGTACCATTACAGGTGTCAAAGAGTTTCATGAAAATGGCGAGTTAGGAGATGTGTGGATTGAATGTCCTGTGTTATCGAGTCTCCACGAAAATCGTGAGGAATCCACTTCAAAGAAGGTAAGAAATTAGTTATTTTTGATAGGATACTGGAGAGTGTTCCCTCGTATCGCGGTATTAATGAAGGGAAAGGAAATAAAATACCAATGTAGTCTTATCTTCCAATTATTGCTGTATGTCACTGTTAAACACTATGTTGTTGTTTTTTTTCCAGTCTTTCTAATAGCATATTAAAAACATGTTTTTGTTTGACATGTTTGGCCTACATACAGCAAATTTTTAGCATTAGTCGAGTCAGTGTCTCTTTAATATATAGAGACCCAGGTCGAGTCGGTCAATTCATTATTCATACTATAAAACATTATTTGGCAGACATGGGATGATAAGCAGACATGCAAATAATAGGGTATTAAAAAAATCACAACTTCTTGTATACAAAGTCTACCTGACAAAATGAGATTACTGCGATAAGAGAGAACCCTCAATACCACTGAACACCAGGACACTCCAAAAAGCAACCAGTAAACAGCTGATCCAAAAGAAAATATACAAAGTATTACTTACCATAACAGTTGGCTCAATAACTTCCGAACAAGCCTATTAATTTTTGCTGACCATGTTGGCATTTATCAATTTCAATTTATGTACAGGTAAACAGTAACAGAATAATGAATAAATGATACACTTATATTCTTACAGATACATTAATTTTAAGAAAGCATTTTATTTTATTGAAAATTATATATTAAATCCACATATATTAAGTATATGGTCATTTTGGGACATGGATCTTGAGATACTCTGGCCTGATTTAAACTAAAGACAAAAACATAACAAATTCAAAAGCAAAAGAAAAATCAACCTAAAACATCATGATCATCATTTGGATGGAGCAATTATATATTTAATGACTATTGTAAAATCTCTTCACCTGCAGACCAAGACTGAGCCGTTCCTGTCCAAGGACCATTCTGTGTACCACATCCCGGTACAGGTGAGGATCCCGGAGATCCCCAGTCACTGTGACAGGGCCGAGATACAGGTGCACGTGCGACCAGTCAGTAAACACACTCCTAGATGGCTTAGTAGCCCCACCAGACAGCTCAGTCACAGTACTGACAGCGGAGAGTCCTTCACGACTCGAGGAAAAATTGGTACTCACCATTTCTATAATGTTGCTGTTATATTCTGGGATCTGAACCAAGTATGTTAACCTGATCACCAGAAATATTTATGAATATTTTAACTTTTTGGACGGGTTTTTCAACGAATAATTCAATCCTTTAAATTGGTGATTTCCTGGTGGGCGTTGTCTGACAGTTTCTTAAGTTGATGGACCTTTACATCATGCCGTTGACCTTGTGACTTTGACCTTTGACCTACTTTTGAGGAAAAAAGTGGTGTCTGGACAGGTTTGCCTTTTGGTTAATCTTCTTAACTGATTTGTGCTTCACTGGATTGCTTCAATATAATGGGCATTTGCTGAAGTGGATGAACATATTCATTATGCAGTTGACCTTGACCTCTGTCTTAATTTTGATACAAAAAAGCTGAAAAAAAACCCATCCATAATACCATCAGGTCTTGTTATATTTAATTTTAAGCATTCTACATATGATTAACTGCTTTTCTTTCATTACGGTAAGAAGAAATACATGGTTATCTGTAAATAAAGCTATGAGTGCACAGTGAACATCTGAACATCCTGGTGATCTGAAAAACATCTTTGGTTATAGAGGTTTTCTAATTAAGGATGATTGTTCTATCTGCAAGTAGTATTGTCACAGTAGTAGTTATTAAATAATATTTAATTTTTGTTTAAACCGTCTTTTCAATAAAAGCTAATTTGTTTTGAGAATAAATTGAAGCTTAAGTCTGGATAGGTTCAGATTACATGTACATTGTAGTTAAATTCCACTGTATACTTCTTTGTCGAGGGAAAATGTGGAAAAAATATTTCTGTTTCCTGCAGTGACCCTTGACCTCCGGATTCTCCATCCACCTGGGCTATATTTCCAGCAGAAATCAGCAGCTGGTAAACACATGGTCCTTATACAAGGTGGGTCAGATAAAATACTAGTGATGTGGCTAATAGGCAATTATCAGTTTTCATTTTTTTTTTCAGCCAAATATATTTCCCGGCCAGTCTTCTTCATAGTAGGGCTTTCATCATACTACTTAAAACTCGTTAAAATTATCCTGAGAAATTCTTATTTTGAAATCATCTACTAATAACTTTAATTATAGAGTACTAAAGCAGCTTGTTCACAGATGATTAGTAGATAATAAAAAAAATAATTTTCTTCTCCCTCATTAATTTTGGTGAGGCTTTTGTTGTCTGAAAAATATACTCAGCAAGTGAAGGTCACATTGCATGGAAAAAGGCTATTTTTGTAAATGCAACTTGAGCAAATCAGTTAATATTATATAGAATATGGTATCCCCTAAGCACTGGTCCTTGTTGTACCACATAACACATTCCGCAACATGTCGTGTTCACCATTTCATGGTAGTGATTTTGTACATTCACCCTATGAAGTTAGCGCGGTATTGCCTGTGACTGGGAAACCACTCAATTTTTTACAATCACAGATGGTTGCATATTGGTTACAATGTGTCTGTAGATGTGTATTGATAGATGATATACTCACATAATTAATTAAAGTACTAATAGTTGTGTTGAAGCTTGAAGATGACTTCACATCATTTTGAAACTCGATACAAATGTACATCAAAATATAAACTTTTAAAATTACAAGCAAAAATTTTATTGTGACTAGCCTATGCCAGCGATCCTCAGTGTCCTAGAGAGACATTCCTTTTGTTCTTTCTGCTTCTCTTTAATTTTCTTCCTTGCTTAAACTTTGCAGCCCTATCTTTAATCCCGCAATATGAAAGAGAGTCATCAGTATTCTTCATGAATTTCCTTGGATAGTGTCTTGAAAAAGAAATACGGGCCAGGCCAGAAATGTTCTGCAGTAGCCATCATAAGCCACACCAATAAATATTGTTAAGGAATTATTTTCTGTTCACGGCTTCATCAACTGCTCAAAAGCAAACTCATGTGTTCTTAGGTGTAAACCTGGTCAGTTATTGATCACATGATAGCCCTAGTTAGTTATTGGATAATCTGATAGTCTCATTTAAATAAATCTGTAAACATTAGGAAGGTCAAATGGTATCCCAGGATTGTTGAATGTGACTGGATAGTCTGATTACTTAATTTGAAAACATTAGAAAGGTATGTCAGGGTAGTTAAATATCATTGGATAGGCTGATAATCTAATTTGAATATTTCTGTAAACATTAGAAAGGTCGCATGGTATTTCATGGTGTATCTAATTAGGCCAAATAAAAAAAAGTTCTGTTTCTGGTCTCCAGCAAATAAAAAAGAGGGCCGGTAGATCGGGATTTTTGGGGGGTGGAGTTGGGGCTTGTAATATTTCTATAAAAATGAGCTACTGCACATTACCAGACTTCTGACGTTAACAGTGATTGCGTGTTACAGTCCGCAACACCACATCTCACAACATCAAGGTAGGAGGGTGTGTGGTGCTTCCAGAGACCTGCCCGAAGTCCACCAGCAACCCCGGCTGTAGCAGTGTTAAGGCCAGTCAAGGACAACACAAGTACTACTTACCTTGATATATCCTCATTTACTCTCTCCTTGCTCTCTCTGTCTTGTATAACTACCTACTCTTTTAGTTTTACTCCTACAAAATGGTTATATGGACATCGATTTAGATGACGGTTTTTCTATAGCTGTTTGTTTGTTACTTGTTTGGTCCAGTATACTTCCATTGCAAAACTGTATCAGTCATTGAAATTTAATGTGTTGTAAAGATTTTATATGTATCAAGTAGGGTTGTAAACTGTAAATTAGAACAAGGCAAGTGAAAAATCAGACCATTTCTTTGTTATTTTTTTTTATTATTATTTACTAACTCAAATTTTGGAAGGGCTACCCAAGGCAAGTGATAATTTTACAAATTTTACGCCCCTGTCAAGTTAACATTGTTCAAACTTCAATATATAGCTTTGTATTGGATGCCTTGGTTCAGTGGAGGTGTTCATGGACATTTGACTTGTGAGAAAGATTTGTTAATGTTTTAAAAACCTTTTTTTCTGTTATATTTGTAGGAGTGTGTGTGTTCTTCATGCCAACATGGTGAAGCTCGTGAATGGAGGACAGGGCGTGTTCCCAATTAACCTGGCTGTAGGGGAGACTTACAGTCTATGTTACATCATCAATACTGCCTCCTTCACTGACGCCTTCATCAAGGATGTAAGTTGGTTGTTACTCATATCACAATATCATAAACCCTTCTAGATTTATAATGGGAAATTGTGGGTTCAGTCCCCAGCTGCAACATACTAAAGCTGTTAAAAATGTTACACGTATATCTCTCATGTACTTAACTCTAGCAAATAAAGGTAGTTCTAGAATGTGTCATGATAATATGACTGGGTATAGTATCATGGCCTTGTTTTTAGTGGGAAATCACATTGAGGAAGCAATATATATCTTATTATACACAGTCGTCCCCAAATGACTTGAAATCTGTCAGTGGGTCATTAAGCTAAGCAAATTAACAAACTGAATCTAACAAATGTCACTGCCATGCAGAGTGCCAAATGATCCATAGGTTATAAGTCTTGCATATTTTTCAAATTCAGCTCCTTTTCTTGACACAAATTTTTAATTTGTAAATTACATAAATTGATGCCTATACGCCCATCAAATGACAGGGCTAAGCAGTGAGTGGTAGGCATCTACTGACGTTGTCTTCTCTCTAACTCGTACAAACATGAACATGAATCATAAGTCGTAAGAGTGTTGTGCAATTTTGAAAGATGTGTTATTCCATGCTGTTCAGTTAAGTAATTTTTAAAATCACAACTTAAGAATTTGCTTGTCACAGGAGCTGTCGTTGGAAGCCCATGTCAGCTGGAACATCCCATATTCTGAGGGCTGCCAGGACTCCCCAGTTGTCTTGACAACCTACAAGTAAGTGGGTGCGCCAGGATGGTATAATGAGTAGTGTAGGTCCAGCTTGAAAATCTTCTAGTCCTTAACCTCCCAATTACTGATGTACAAATTTATAACCTGGATGCAACCTACCGTATAACTAGTTTTTTCTGCAGCAATCATGGTCCATACAGGCCTTGAAAAGTCCTTAAAAATGACTTTAACCTTGAGAAATACTTGAATTAAGTGTTGCCTTGAGAAAACATAAAAATAGTACTGGAATTTCAGTAAAAATCCTTGAATTTTAGTAAACAACCTTGAATATTCAGAACTGCATGAGCAATGCATTTTAAAACAAAATTTGATGCATTATCAAAAGGATTTAATAAAAAAAAAGATTGTCATCCAAATAGAAACTGCTGTATATTCAAGAATGAAATGCGCTTGGAAGGAACTGAAATTGCGAATAAGTGTTGCATAAAGCGTTGTCAGACATTGTGTAAATGGTAATTTTCTTGTTTGTTTGCCATATTTTGAGACAAATTTTAGTTCTCAAATAGTTCAAAAAGTGGCCACGAAAGAAATTTTTTTTCTCCACAAGTCGCCTTAAAAAACATTTTTAGCCTTGAAAAATCCTTGATAAGTCCTTAAATTTTGATAAGAAAATCTTGTATGAACCATGGCAATGCATTATTTGCAAAATTTTCCAGATGCTGGCAGACAGCAAATATTAAATGTGCAGATTATTCATTACATTTTTCCTCCCAGTTGCCCGACAGTCATATCAGCAGTATAGTCACTCCAATTCCCCTAAATCACCTTTAACAGTACTAGTGATTTTTCACACATGATGCGCTATGCTGTAATTGTAGCGATACACCTGTGTTTGTGCATAAGTGAAGTGACACAATACATGTCCTGACTAACGGAAACATGTAACTGTTTATATCAGTTTGTGACTTGCAATTGTAATGGTGCATCTGAAAGGGTTTGCCAAACCCAAATGGACCTTTATCGGAGACTTTATCATCATGCAAGATACTGGACTGCAATACTGTTGTAAAGGATTTAGTTAGTTTGAACTATTAGTCAATGTATGCTTTTAGCACTATTTTTACATGATATATATTCTGCAAATGGAAATGCATGTATTAAATGTATAATAAAAATTATGAAAATGCTTTAAATATATCCAGTTGTTCACAAAATAAATCACACTTTGTGTAAAGAATCCACAAAAATTGTATCACTTCATTCTAGAAATCCACAAAAATTGTATCACTTCATTCTAGAAATCCACAAAAATTGTATCAATTCATTCTAGAAATTCACAAAAATTGTATCACTTCATTCTAGAAATCCACAAAAATTGTATCATTCGAAATTCACAAAAATTAAATCGCAAAAATAAGTTAAACCATTTTAGGCCCCAAACCGCAAAAAAAAAAAAAATATATGGTACCAAAGTTGTGAAAAATTATACTGGTGTATAGCATCCTTGCTTGGTGCTCATCATATAAGGGTAAGGGTAGTTTCAGACCTGGTTGGCCTGGTGTCCAGTTAATGTGACGGGTGTGGTATCATGCCACATGTCTACGGGTGATACTGCAGTTTGGCAGGGCTATATCTGCTTCAAGTAGACGTCGTCTCCAAATGACTGAAATACTGTTGGTGGGTAGTTAAACCTAACAAAACAAACAAATTTAAGATTTGTTGATTATTAATTTACCAGACTCTATTTGGTAAATAAAACAGTTGATTTTTCTTTGCTATTCAGACAAAAAATTTTAACTATAATATTGAATGAGCAAAGAGAAGGCAGAGCATTGGAAACTACATACCAAGAAAGTGTACACTGTACTTATATTTACATTTTATGCATTTCTTTTCATATATGAATTTGGTATGAAGATGAATATCTATTATTATAAAGTATTTATTTTGTTTCTACTTTCGCTTATGGTCTGGAAGTATGGTCAAAGTTAAAACCTTTTAATAACTTTTCATAATTATGACTTTTTAGCTTGACTATTCGAAGAATATGAGAGCTATTGTAAACGTCCTTGCGTCGACGTTGGCGTTGCAGCTTTTGGTTAAAGTTTTGCATGCAAGTTACTATCAACCTTATATCTCAGTAACCATTTATGGTATTGACTTGAAAGTTTATGAATATGTTCAGGGGCATCAGACAACCAAGGTAGATAACTCTTGATGGAATATATTACAAATTATAGCCCCTTTTTAACTTAGAATATTTGGTTAAAGTTTTGTATGCAAGATACTCTTATGCTTATATCTCAGTATCCAGTCATGCGATTGATTTGAAACATCTTTAATATGTTTAGGGGTATCATACTATAAAGGAAGATAACACTTGTTGGAATTAAAAATTATGGCCCCCTGTTAACTTAGAATTTTGGTTGAATTTTTGCATTCAAGCTACAATCCAGCTTATATCTCAAAAATTGCTTGTGGAATTGACTAGAAAGTTAAGGAGTGTCTCAGGGGCATCAGAAAACCAAGGAGGATAACTTTTGGACTGAATTTAATGCAAATTATGGCCCTTCTCTAACTTGGATTTTTGGTTAAAGTTTTGCATGCACAGTATTATTGTGCTTATGTCTCAGTAACTAGGCATAGGATTGATTTTAGACATCATAAAAATATTATTATGTACAGGGTATGTGAAAGGCAAGAATTGAAATAGATTTCATTTGATTTACCAACAAGGATTTTGAATAGTCGAGCGTGCTGTCCTTTGACAGCTCTTGTTCATTGTTCTTGTAAATCTCTCTCTCTCTGAGTGTCTTGTGATGCTTTTTATGTTAATTTATGTTAATTACTAAGTTTAGTATTTTTATGGTATGTAAAAATGATTATTGCAAATCAGGCATTTAAAAGGTTTTATCTTCAAAACCAATTTAATTTTCAGAAAATGGAACACTTGGGAAAAGGAATTCAGGTTAAAACATTTTTAACTCAAAAAGCTCACAAACAGACTTAGAATTTGCAGATATGATGTGAAATAAAACAACAGATTTCAAGTTTGGATCAGGAACTATTTAAAATATTTATATGATGAGATTCTTAAATCTCAAGCAACAAGGGAAAGACAAAAAGAAATTAGTCAAATGGAATGGAAGAAAAATTGAAATTTGTCCCTAAAACGACATAATTGATATCTTTTGTTCCAGTTCTATTGCCTCAAGAAATTTGTCACTTGAGATGCATCATTTTCTGAAGAATGAAATTGTGTAATTGATTACTTCTAGAGTAATTGCTGTGCTTTGCGACAATGTTTTTTTGGAATTGCTTAAGAAAATTGAAGAAATCATTATATTCTGTTAATTTCATTCCACAAGTTTAATGATGGTCGTGAATCATTGGGGATAAAACTAATGAGCCAAGTCAAGGTTTTGTTGAAATACTTCAAACTGAATGATGAAGATGCTGCACTGATTCGTGCTGTAAAATGAATACAACAATTATTTTGCCATAATTTAAGCTGAAATACAGGTTTTGAGTAATTTTCAACTAACTTTAATGAGGTGGTGGGTTCATTTTGTTCAGAGATCTGGAAGAAGCCTTTTGCAGATCATGAACTGTTGCAATGGTCCAACTAAAACAACATGTACTAGGTGGTGCATGAAAATTAAGTCTAAAATTATTGCCGTATGAATTGCTGGACTTATTCCTTGAACTTGTATAGACTTGTTTTGCCTTGTGGTGGGTATATTGGATCAGCTGGTCTATCTGTCTGTCTCTAGACGCAGTCTTGTCCACACATTGTCTTAAGGAATGGTTTTAGCTACATTTCGGCCTCTTAATCTTAACCAAGATAACCAAGGTACCACAATTAAACTTTAGGAAACCTTTGTTATCTCCGTGAAAGGCCATGAGGCCTGAAATGTAGCGGAACCATCACAGGTATCTTACCTTAAAAATCCTTGGCTTGAATTGAATGAAATTTCACAAGATTGATCAGTATCAAGTCTAGTTGTGCATAGTGCATATATGGGTGGGATGATTTATCACAGAATTATGACCCTTTTATCTTTTTAACAATATATATGATGCACATACAGATTTTTCTGCACTTTGTCTCCAAAACTACTGGCTGGAATTGGGTGAAACTTTGCAGGATTTACCAAGATTTGTTGTAAATATCATCAGTATGTTTTTAACTCACCTGAGCAAAACATGCTCATGGTGAGCTGTTGTGATCGCCATTTGTCTGATGTCCATGTGTTCGGCGTCAACAATTTTCTTTAAACGACACCTCCTCGTAAACCACTGGGCCAAATTTGATGAAAATTGCCTGTGATGTTCCATCCATGAAGCTCTACTGAAGTTGTTCAAATGGTTTCAAGTAAAATCTTTAAAAATCATCTTCTTCTTGAAACCGCAAGGCCTAGAGCATAGATATTTGGTGTGTGGCATTGTCTTATGAACCTTTACCATGTTTGTTCAAATCATGACCCTGGGGTCAAAATTGGTCCCACCCCAGGGGTCACTTGATTTTTCATAGACCTACATTGGAAAAACTAGAAAAATCTTCTTGTCAGAAACCACAAGGCCTAGAGATTTAATAATTGGTGCGTAACATTGCCTGGTGAACCTCAACCAAGTTTTTATTATAGCACTGTGCCCGGGGTAAAAATTTGCCTTGTTTGCACTTTTGTGCACTTGATCTTGACTTTTGAGCATTACCTCAACTTTAACAGTATTCTCAGTCGATTAGGCGATATCCCGTTAATTAAGGTGGAGGTAGCCCGAATGCCAGATTTAACCCCGTTGCACTCTACGCATCCAGCTGGAAGTTTCTTCAACTTGAATCAAATGACCCTATCCGGATTCGATTAGCACATGGTGAGGCTGGAGTGATGTTTAAAATAGCAACTTTACCTTGTTGCCCCAGCCCTAATTTTTTTCTGAAACATATCTTCAAAACTATCAAAAGTATTGACTAAAATCGCAAGTTATTTTGAAGGTTTGGTAAAATGTTTTAAATTAAAAAGCAGACACATTGTTGACCTAAGCCCTCTTCTTCGTGAATATTTTAAATTTATCAAGATTATGCCATAAATACTGGCAAATTCTTATGATGATATGACATCAAGCAGATTATGCCTTTTAATATCAGCTGGCCATGTTGCATTTGATATATTTCTATACTTTGTTAAACTTATAATGTTTAATGCATTAACTTACATTGAAAGTTCTTAGTTTTTAGGGAGGGTTAGCCCTTTGATATTCAAACTATTTCAAGTTATTATTGCATTCATACATTTTAAATCCTCAAACTTTTGAAGTTATGCATGGTTTCAAGTTCGTTTAATGGCTCATTACATCATTGTTTATGCCTTTTATTCAAAAAATGCCAATTTTCCCGACTGTTATCACTAGTTCTTCTGTTTGGCTTTTCAATTTGCTAGCTCAGACTTCTCGATTGGGTTTGATTATGCATGAAAATCCCTTGTTTTGTCAGTTTTAAAATTTATATAAACAATGGATTTTTTTTACCCTCAGGCTTTAATCTGAGCACACTATTTATGACAAACAGTGAGACCAAGTCTCGATGAGCGATAGGGAGATCCTTTTTCAGAAGCCTTTAAATGAGAAAGAGCTACACGGTCCTCTAGTCTGCTTTGTTTGCCCAAATTTCAAATGTGTTTACATAATGTTCGATTGGTTCAATTGTGGCTGAGATGGGTCATTTAGGTCAGGAGTTATGCCCTTTTAATACAAAAAATGCAAGATTTCACTTTGTTTATTCTCTACCAACTTCATTTTTTTAACAATCATTTTTAAACTTTAAGGCAATGTTTATGCCCATAATCTCACAATCGGGTTCAATTATAACTGATATTGACTTGTAAATTTAGGAGTTATGCCCATTTCACCATAAAAAAAGCCAGATTTCACTTTTACACTCAAGCATCTTTATTTCTTAAGCAATCATCTTTCTCAGGTGAGCGACCAAGGGCCATCTTGGCCCTCTTGTTTTAAATCATGACCCTGGGGTCAAAAATTTGCCTTTTTGACTTGACTACACTTGACTTGACTATTTGAGTTTACTGTCACTTCGACAGTATTTCAGTCATATAGCGACATCCAGTTAATTACAGGTGGAGGAAGACCCGAATGCACGGAGGCATTTGGGTAGAACCACTGACCTACCGCAAGCCAGCTGGAAGGCTTCCTCACATGAAAATCCAAATGACCCTGCCGGGATTCGAACCCACATGGTGAGGGGCTAAGTGAGTGTTAAAGTCAGCAACTTTACCCTCTCGGCCACGGAGGCCCCTAATTTTTTGTCTGAAGCCTCACCTGAAAACTATCAAAAAGATTGACTAAGAACAAAGTTTTTTTAAGTTTGTAAAATTTTAACTATAACTGACACATGTTGGACCAAAGCCCCTCTCCGTGAAGTCATTCATAATTATCTAAGATTGCATGCAAATATGGACTCTTTGATGATATGACCATCAAAAACAATAATTATTGTTAATATCTGGCCATGTTGCATTTGATAATGATTTCTATACTTTGTTAAAGCATAATGTTTGGGAAGTGCATTACTTACATTGAAAGTTCTAGTTTTTATGGGAGGGGATTTGTTGATGTACACTTTCTGCAATTATTATGCATTGCCCTATACATTTTATACCCAATGTTGAGTTAGTGGTTAAGTTCTTTTAAAGCTTATACATGCATTTTTAGCCTTTTACCTCATAATGACATTCCAGGAGCTGTCTGATCAGAGTTTCTTCTGTTTGCTTTTACAATTCTGTAGCTCAGATTCTACATTGTCTTCATAGCATAGAAAAATCCATTGTTTTTACTACTTTAAATTGTATATTAAACAATGGATTTTTCTTTGCCATGCAGGCTGTGTAAAATCTGAGCTACACTATTGTATGAGCAAACAGTGGAGACCCAGATCAGACAGAACAGAGGAGACCTTGATCAGACAGCTACTGGAAGGAGCTACAGGTCTATGTCTGCTCTGTTTGCCAAGGTTTCAAATGTGTTTATATGAAGTTACTGGCTAACTACACACACAAGCTACAAATGATAGACAGCATATGAAAATTCGCTGCTTTTTTACTCTCAGTGAAAGCCATGATAAAAATGAGTTATCACTAGTCTGTTGCCTTAAAACAATTTTATTGCAGGGATGATAAAAGATGTGCTTGGAGGCTGTTTATAAGGCATTGAAAGTCTCCAGAGTCAATATTGTCAAATAACTGACATTTTACTTGCATTAAGTCCTCTTGGACTTATGAAGAGAAGTCAATGAATTGTCAATAAATGACCCACTGGGAGTGAGTATTGTCAGTGAATAACTCTCAGGCATGTGTGCTGCGAGGCCCGCTAAAGATCTGTCAGTAGTTTATGCTGATGGGCAGTAACCTTTCCTTGGAGGCCTCACCCTCTGTCAAATATATCACCTAATTGACAGGATCTCAGGTGGCGATTTTAGATGGCACAAACTCTTTTCATATAATTCAAACTGTCATTTACATTTTTCCCATGATACTTTGTTTTATCAGAGTTTGGAAATGTTATTTATTTTTGCAATATATATAGTAGTTTTCTTACCAGCTTCTTACAGATATACTTCTCTGTCTTTTCTTTCAATTGTTTTAAAAGACTTGTAACAGAATGCTATGAAAGCAATTTGCCATCATTTGGTGCTTGTCAGTTATTCTCTGTCTCACATCTGATAGTTCCTCAAAGAAGTCAGGCCCCGTGTTCTCGAAAAAAAAAAAAATGGTACTTAAATATGATTTTCATTCTTAAACTCAAACTTTGCCCATTAGTTTCAATAGGGATTTGAGTATCTTACTCAAATTTGAGCCTGAGATCATACTAGAGTATTTTCGAGAACACGGGGCCAGGTCTTTATTTATCATTTATTTCATTAAGACATACATGGCATGGTATATAGTTACTACAAATAGCGTTATAAAATTAATATGAATAATAATAAATAAAAAATAATATTTTATATATAACTATATTATTAATAAGATATTTAATCAAACAATAAAAGTGAAGACCAAAATATGTTGTCTATGTTGTATTACTAAGGATGACAAAAAAATTGAATGAACTCATAATTAGTTATTTCCATTTTGGTCCTACCCATCATAAATTTAGTTATATCCATTTTGGTCCTACCCATGATTAGTTATTTCCATTTTGGTCCTATCCATCATTAGTTATTTCCATTTTGGCTCTACCCATAATTAATAATTTCCATTTTAGTCCTACCCATCATTAGTTATTTCCATTTTGGTCCTACCCATAATTAATAATTTTCATTTTGGTCCTACCCATCATTAGTTATTTCCATTTTGGTCCTACTCATGATGATATATCCTAGCTAGGCACATAGAGAAGTATTTTATATTAAAAAGCTTATTAAAAAAATTGGAGTTAAACAGAATATAGCAGAATATTATCACATCGTTCTATGATTGTGTATTGTTATCACATAGCAGCAAAAAGATGTTTTAACAGCAAATTTGAACACTGCTTTATTATTGTATAATCTTATTTAATCTAAGGGTAATTCAGTTTTTCAAAGCCCAAAGACTTGAGAGACGTTTTTTGAGCTCTCTTCTAACAATGTTTTTTCTATACCAATATCCTTCATTTTTTTAAAACATGAAATTATTGGAATGTTTGTAAATATCAAAATTTGACTAAAATTCCATGATTTTTAAATACATGTACTTTTAACAAAGATCACACTTTAATACACATTTTTGTACTTTTAACAAAGATCACACTTTAATACACATTTTTGTACTTTTAACAAAGATCACACTTTAATACACATTTTTGTACTTTTAACAAAGATCACACCAGTTTTTGTTTTTTTTTGATACACATAGGGATCACTTTGTCCGTCGTCGTCGTCGTCGGTGTCGTCGGCGTCACACTTTCTTGTCCGGAGCATAACTCGAAAAGTATTTGAGGTATCACCTTGAAACTTAAAACATGGATAGATCACATTGAGGTGGAGTGCAGTGCACAAGAATGATAACTCTGACTTTCATATTTTCTGAGTTATTACCCTTTGTTGATTCTGAGATTTTATTTTTGTCCGGACCATAACTCAAAAAGTATTTGAGGTATCACCTTGAAACTTAAAACATGGATAGATCACATTGAGGTGGAGTGCAGTGCACAAGAATGATAACTCTGACTTTAATATTTTCTGAGTTATTGCCCTTTGTAAATTTTGCTTTATCAATAATTTGTCAAAAGATCGATTTTCTAGTCAATTCTTTCATCAAACATGCTTAAATGCAGGCGACACAAGTGTTCCGAGGAACACCCACATCTAGTTTTATAGATAAAACTATATACAAAATCTTTTTGTGGTTGTCATAATTTGATAATAAAAATAAAAATAACACTAACAAAATAAATTTGTAATTTTAATGGGATTTTTACATATTTAACCTGTCCTTAAAATATAAAATTAGTATTTCATATTATTGCTCTGTACATTAATTAAATAAATTTATAAAATTTAGCTTAGTGACAGTCATACATTTACACATGTCGTATTATTCTTCTCTATAATTTCAAATGGTATGTGATTCTAGTCCTTTGCTTCATAATATCATAAGTATTTAGTGATTCTATTAAAAACATTTGACAGACATTATCCAAATATGAAACACAGATAAGTTCAAATTTTGTTATCATCAGATCACAAGCATAACTATCAGTTATTTTCTCTTAATTCAGCATGTCTTCAATATATTAATTCCTTCAAGCCCACTTTTTTTCTGTGGGTTTAGATTTCTTTTTTCTACTCATACTAGTTCTGCCCATTGGTTTCTGGGTAATACCAGTACCTTGTGTCTAGAGAGATCCGGAAATATATTACCCATAGTTTTAATTTCTAATTTGGTGAAAGTCTTACATGTGAGCTGTCATCCATACTGAAAATGTTAATTTCATGTGAATATTGGACTCCTGGGTGCTGTCAGCATTATCTGTTATGGCAGTATTCTATAGTGGAAAGTCATGAAGAAATTGTCTGTAGTTTCCAATTAATTTTCTTGATGTCATGGGACTCAGAGAAGATCATAAAGAGAAACTTGATTAATGATTTCTTTTAATCTAATTTAAATAAAAGATACTTTTTATGCATAATTATGAATCGATCTGAGCTTTCTTAATTAAGTTCTTTTTAGTTCAAATGTGAATCAGTTGTTTTATTAAATTCTTCTCTCTCTCTCTTTCTCTCACCTCCTTCTCTCTCTCTTTCTCTCTCTAGCTATATGATTTCAAACATTAAGGTCTAAAAAAAATAACATTTTACAGAATATATCATCTCTTATAACTTTTATGCCATAAGCTTTTGTAACTCAGGTCTATTTTTATAAGTATTAGTGTGAAGACTTGGATTGAAACTGATAAAATGTGTAGCCTAACCCCAATCCATTGCAAATACATGAGTGGACACTCACAGTTTTGTTTACCTGAGGCTAGCTAGTAAGTAATTCCAGGTACATTGTGGTATAGCTCCATTGTTTACACTCCGCATATAAGGGTAGTTCCAGGACTGGTTGGCCCAATATCAGGAAAATGTGACTGGATGTAATATCAGGCCATGTGTTTTTGGCGTGATACTGCAGTTTGGAAGCACTGTATCTGTCTAAAGTGGACATAGTCTCCAAATGACTGAAATAATAAAGATGGGACATTAAACCCAACAAAATAAACAATGTCAGGTATGACGGGCCAGTCATTTTTCCTCTACTGTCTTGGTTGCTACATTTACCAGAACACTTACCGGTACCAATATTTTGTTACTTTCCATTTTCAGAAATCTTTTTCCCATTTTAATGAAAATAAATCCAAAACCATTTATTGTACCCTCAAAACAGTAAAGTCTTTTAGTTTCGCCTTAAAACTGAGCAAAA
>CM037793.1:26664445-26714445 GCA_021229015.1 Solen grandis | reverse complement strand
TCTGGGGTGGACCTACGTGTGTACGGTCTCATGTTTCAATCATGAATAATAAAGTGATTGATTGATCTGAGTTTTTATTTTAACTCGCACCTTGAGCTTGTCATTTTGGCGAGTAGTTGATAAAAGGATGTTTATTTGTAAAATGTAGTTTATCTAAAATGTGTTGTGTATATCTTATCACAGATGTTTATGATGAATAAAAGATGAGTTATTTAACATATGGTGGTTAAAATGTCATAATGATGATTAAGTCATATAAGTATTTTATATAACTTTGTTTGTTATTTAATCTTGCTTTTAGCATTGACTCGCTATTGTTAGTTAAATTTTTAATATTAGTACTATTGTTTGTTTATTCGCTATTGTTAGTTAATTTGAGCTTGTCTATTGTCATATACATAATTATACAATTATGAAGATTATACTTCAATATATACTTAGTTTCTCTCCCCCCCTGTGTTTAGAGGGGTTTGAGGAGCTATGTCAATTGTCCTGAGTGGGCTGTACTCAAACAGGAATGAAAGAGTACAAGTTTTTATTTTATAATATATTGTTTTGTGTGTTGATGTAACCAACGAATAGTTAGGCATGGTTTTTATTTCATATATACAATTTAATTTAAAAAATAGATATTTTGACCCCCTAAGAAAATAAAATAGAAAAATTTGACACCCCACAGTCAATCGATCCCTTGGACAACAGAATGTTGCCCCAGGGTTTAAAAATAAGTTAAAACGATGTTTTTAATTAAACTTTGAGTGGAGAAAATGACGCCCCTGGAGGACAATTAATCCTCCTGAAGAGGCTATATAAGAATTAGCTAAAAAATCCATTATCACTCAGATCAGATTGAAGTGAACTGATTTGACTATGAGGTGACAAGGGGATTTAATCCCAATTAAAAGTTAAGATTTTGTTTATATGTCCACAAATGTTATTCACATTATGATGGATGGGGTGTAGAACTCTATTTTGTCCTCGCACCAGGCTCGCTGATTAAGAAATATTTAATATTATAAGAAATTTTCCACTTCTATGCAAAACAAAACGGCCCATAGGGTGTAAAAATTATGTAATAATGCATAGGTAAAAAATAACAATATATGTACAAAAGTAACATAATTTACAAAAAAATTATGGCCACGGTGCAGGACACAAAAAGATTTTCCCAATATAACGTTTATATGTTTGGATCGCATTTGCTCTCAGGATGACCCTCCTCTAGAATATTGACGCCCAGACTATGCATCAACCAAGGAGCTATTTTTAATAAAATATCTTATATCTTGTCTGTCATCTGACAGTCTATCAGATAGACAGCCAGGGCTTGATATACTGACTGGCTGTGGGCTTTTGCTAGGATTTAGGATATGCTCAAGGGAGAAAGACAACCCCGCTGTTTTTAATGCAGATATAAGTTTTGATCTATTATGTTTTAAAAATTTTGCAATTCATAGAAATTTTGCGTAGTGTTGTTGTTGATTGACACTTTGCACACATAGGTTGTAAATTTAGAAATATTTTTCCTTATTACCAGATAAAAGGTTAGTGCCTAAAGAAGTCTGGTAAACATTTATCTGTTTATTGATTGGAATATTACTTGGTTGATTAAAACTAGCAGTGGATCTACTTAAAAGTATCATAAAATGTATTTTGTTTTAATAAATTTGACCATTTGTTTTGATTTGTTGTTTGATCAGAGAGTACACTTCTGTTTTAGTAATGGACAGGGGTTTGTAATGTTTGAAAATTTAGGAGAACTTCCTTTGCCGCTCTATCAGCTTCTCATTTCCCCTGATACCAACATGTGCGGGACACCAGATCAGATGGACATTTAATTTTTCAGATAGACAGTTATTATACATGATATAAATTTCTTTAATTAATTCAGGTCTGGAATTACTATTATTTTTTTAATAGATATTAAAGCAGCTAAAGAGTCTGAAATATGGCTGTCTGATTTGGCTTATGTTCTAAAATCCAGGTAAGTGTTTTTAATAATAGCAAAAAAACTCCGCTGTGTAGATTGATAAATTATTTGTAAGTCTTTCCGTATATGGATTTGTAGATGCGGAATAGTATAGGTGCTCCTATTTTAAACCTGAATTTGGTTTCTTTACTGCCTTTCTGTAAATATTTTAAGAATTTTTTATATTTGGGGTTCAATATATTACTTGTTATAACTTTTATGAAAATTTGGGTTGTCACTTTTATTAAATTTTTCTTTTAATTTTAAATTAACTATTGGGGAAAAGAAGAGTCCAAGGCGGCACATGGGAAGGTCTAAGATCAGCAGTGATGGTATTTATTAGATTGTATTAACTAAGAGGTCATGTGTATATGCTCCAATTGGTAATTTAAAAGTTTTCCTTTGGTATATTTAGCATTTATAAAATATCCGGTGCCTATTAGGGCATTTAGGGGGTTGTCCTCCCTTCTAGAATTTGATCGAGCCCAATATTTAATAATAAGTTCCTTCTTCTCAGGTCAGAGGGGGGGTACCTGCTTCATGGTTCTAATAAATGTACAGGGGTGGAAGGTAGGGCACGTAGTGCTATTCTTAGAGCCTTATTTTGGAGTTTATCTAGTTTTTTAGTATTGATTTTTGGGCACAAGAGTTTATCGATGCTCCGTATTCTATTTTTGGTCTGATAAGAGTTTTTTATAATAATAACAGACTATGTTTGTCTGACCCGAAGTCCGTGCCTGATAAACATTTTCATAAGGTTAATATCTTTTTCACATCTATTTAAAAAATTTATTTATATGTTTGAGAATGTAAATTTTTTGGTCAAGCCACATACCTAGAAATTTCACCTTTTTTTTAAATTTAATTTGGGTTCCCCTAATGTAAGATCAACTTGATTTATATTTTTGTTACCAAAAATTATGCCTATTGTTTTTTGTTTACTTAGTTTAAAACCCCATTCTTTGGCCCAGTCACATTTCTGTGTTTAAGCCTATTTGAGCCTTTTTGGTTAAAAAAAGGGATATTGGGACCAGATGTCCATGTCCCTGCGTCATCAGCGAATTGACTGGTAGTCATCCCTATTTATTTAATTTTTCTGGTAGGTCATTTACTAAAATAGAAAATAAAATGGGAGATAAAATTGCTCCTTGTGGGGTACCTCTATTTATTCTTTGATGTCTGACATTTTGTTACCTACTTTAACTTGGATTTTCCTATTTTCTAAAAAAGATTTGATATAATTGAAGCAATTGCCTGTAATACCATATTTCCTTAATTTATATAAAACTCTGAATGCCAAGGTTAGGTCAAATGCAGCTTCTAGGTCTAAAAAAATTGCTAAAACTGGTGGCCTTTGTTTTTAGCTGATAAAACATCATGTTGAATTTTAAATAATTGGTCCAAAGTGCTTCTCCCCCCTTTTTAAATCCCGGGTTGTTCTCTATTTATTTTTTTATTTGATTCTAAAAAAATTCTAGCCTATTTTTAACCATACTTTCTAGAATCTTGCCTGGATGGGATGTGAGACTAATGGGTCGGTAGGATTTTGGGTCAGTGGAATCTTTACCTGGTTTTAATAAAGGGATGATAAAGTTTTTTTCCATTCAGTTGGATATACTCCTTGTGGGCCAAAATCATATTGAAAAGTTTTAAGCCATTTATTTGTAAAGATAAAGGCATATTTTTAAAACATTATATAGGAGATCTTATCTAGTCCAGTAGCTGAGTTTTTCTGGTGTTTATAACTTGTAATAAAATTCATGTATTTGGAAACTGGTATTTATTGTATCGTTATTTGATTTATCCTCCTTTAAAAAATCCTATTATTGATTCAAAGTCTTGTTGGTAATTAATCACGTCTGGTTCTAAATTTAAGTTGCTAGAGGCTGTGAGTAATGATTAACTAAAAAATTTGCCTTTTCTTTATCTCTGTTGCTTTGTTTGTTTTATTAACAAGAAGAGGAATAGGGTGAGATGGCATTCCCTTTATTTTTCTTATTTTGATCCAAAAATCTTTACTATTTGTCTTATCATGTGTACATGAATTTGCAAAAAATATTCCAATTTTCTTTTTTTGCATTTAATACTGTTGATTTGGCTATTTTTTTCTTTTTCTTAATATTATTAGATTCAGAAGATTTGGATGTCTCTTTAATTTATTTAGTGCTCTTTTCCTATCTGCTATTGCTTGTTTACAATTATCATTCCACCACGGTACATTTTTCTTTTTTTTATTATTATTTATAATTTTCTTTGGTATACTTTTATTTGCTATATCTAAGACTAATGTTGTTAAATTATTATTAAATATATTAATATTTTCTGAATATACTTCATTTAATGTGATGTGATCACACTCTGTTTTGAACATGTCCCAGTCTGCCTTATCAAAATTAAATTTATCTATTGTATTTTGTTCTTTCATTGTATCCATGTTTTTAAAAGAAGTATATATAGGAAAATGGTCTGATCCAAAGTTATCATCATGCACTTTCCAAAAGGAATGTGTAGCTACATGAGCATTGCAAATAACTAGGTCTAAGCATGTACCCTTACCAGAACTATGATCTATTCTAGTTATACTCCCATCATTGAGTAAACTTGATTATTTGAATTTAGCCATTCTACCAAATGATTTCCTTGAGTACTACAGTTTTCCGAGCCCCAGAGATAATGATGTGCGTTAAAATCTCCCATAATGATATGGTTAATTTCATTATTTTTGTTAAAAATCAAGGAAGTTAGTGTATTTAAAACTTCTTTATCTATATTTCGTGAATAAAAATTTATTAAAATGAAAGTCAATTTTTGTGTATAGACTTTGAATGCTTGTATTTCATGTGCTTTTTTATTATAATTTTCTAGTTTAATGGGTTCATAGTTGATTGAATTTCTAAAATAGGTGATGAGTCCCCCCACATGAGAATTATTTTCATGATTATAGTAACTATATTCTCCTCTGTATCCTGAGATATTTTTAACCTGGTTTTTTTTTAATTTTGATTCTTGATGCATATATGTCGAGATTTGGATTGAGGTCTAGCATTACCTTTATTTCCGTGTGTCTGTGTGGGGTTAATCCCCCTGCATTGAATGAAATAAGTTTCATATTGAATTATAAAAAGCACTTTTTAATGAACCGCTGATTTCTTTCTGCTTGCACTTTATATTTTATAGATCTGGATAATAATTTCTTTGGTGTTTTTGCTTGTTTAAGTGATCCTGGGATTGTATTCTGTGATTGTTTAATTTTATTTTGATTGTGATTAGTTTGATTTTCTTGGATAGTGACTTCTTTCTTTTTATTGTTGTTTTTGTTGTTTTGTTCCATATATTAGAGATGAATTCTCTTCTTAAATATTCATCTAGATTAGCCTTTGCTACCTGAGATTTATTTTTAATAAGCATTTTTGTAATGTCTACTAATTTGTCAATTTTGATAGTTATTATATTTGAATTGTTTTCGACGTTTATGACTGTCCTATTTTTAAAGCTAGAATCTTTTGTTTTTTTATGTAGATTTATAGTCGGGGTAGTTTGTTGTTCCATGTCTGCTAATGAGATATTTTTTTGTTGGATAACTGATGATTGGTGTTGTTTCGCCCATAATTAGTCATTTACTTTGACTAGTTCCAGACTGTTGTGATTTTCTAGACTCAAGATTGAATGATCCGTGTTATTGTAAAAGAGACTTGAATGAATGGATACAAGTGAGTCTTCTTCTGTAATGTTAAATTTACTATTATCTGTAAGTGGAGAGATTGAGGAACATTCTGTATTAATAGTGGAAGGTGTTTTTTATTACTGATGGAGTAGATGTTATTTTTTTTATATGTTTGAGTAGGAGTAGTGTAGTTTACAACTGGGATAATTTGATGTTTTTGTGGACTAGTGGTTGTTTGTGTCTCGGATTCTTGATTGTTGTTTGGTTCAGTGGTTGGTTTGGTCCGGGAGACAGTTGGAATGGAGTCTGGCTATCTAAAATAATCAATGAAGGAGCTTTCTTTGGCTTTGGGCTTATTTTTGGTTGTATTTCTGGTTTTTTGGAAGAAGTCTGTATTTGTTGCTCGAAGCTATCCGAAATATTTATGATGTTCTATATTTTCATTTACTATGTTATCGTCTGAACATGGAGTTTTTGATTGATATTGATTTCCCTAACAAGGTGTCCAGAGTTAGATCTGTAAAATTTTGTTGTAAACTTGACTGATTTTCATTGAGTTGCGAATTTATGGGATTTATAAAAGTTTGTTTATTATTAATTTCTGCCTCTTGTATGTTGTTTATTTCTAGTTTTGGTGTTGTATCAATATGCATTTCTTCCTTGTTTTCTTTGATTTGTGAATCTGTGGTATTTGTTTTGGAGATTTGAATTTGTTATATTTATGTTTGTTTCAGTATCTTGTTTCATTACTTCTTTATCAGTTGAACTTGGAACCAAATAACATTTTTTCTGCAGTGGCCCAAGGGATTCCAGAGTCATAAGATTTTTGCGTTATTTGAAATGCTTTTTGTAGGCTGAGCAACCTCTAAATTTTGTAGTATGTGTTTCCCCACAATTACAGCACTTTGGAAGGTCTGTTTTTGGACAGTCTTTAATATTGTGTTGTTTGGTGCAATAAGCACATCTTTGTTCGCATGACCATGCTGTGTTTATATGTCCGAAACGTTGGCAATTAAAGCATCTTTATGGGAGGTGGCGAATATTTGTCTACAGGAAAAAAGGTAGGGAATCAGTTAATTTAAACTAATGTTGGAAGCACAGATCCTGAAAAGATGATTTTAATTGCACCAGATGGTTTTCCCAAATTTGTTTTGCAACCTTGTAGCATGAAGTATTGCAGAAGATACGGAATGTTTCTGAGTTTATTGGGTTGAGTTGATGGCAAAAATTTGAAATTTCTTCACTTAGAGGGACATTATGGATAACACCTGTGATGGTAGGTCCTCCTTGAGGGAGTATAGCTAAAAGATGAGTGTCGCCCAACTATAAATGGTTTGAGCCTGAGCAGATGATTGACTGTTTCAGCTGAGGCCAATTCAAGCATAAAAGCTCCTGATTTGAGGGGGATCATCCTTTTAAGCTTGTTGCCTAGACTTCTGTTAATAGTCTGGGTGAATTTAACATTGATGTTTCTTTCAAATTGTACCATGCCTAGCTGATTTAATAATCAGTCTGTGAGGCCAGATCCTGGTATGGAGATAATGGCCATTTTCTGGTCTCGCAGACTGATTTATTTTGAATGAGTCTCGACTGAGTCCAGAATCATTGAGACGTTTGGTATAGCGTGGTGAGAAGACTTTAGCCATCTTGTGATGAGATGAAACTGACATATATGCCTGTATAAAATAAACTATTAAGACAATGATGATTAATAATGATGTGATTACTAATAAAAACTCTTTAATAAAAAATGATGAATGTCTCTTCAAAGTAGATGGTGGGTAAAGTGTAAGCTAATGTTCCTAATGGTAAATGGTGAATTTGTTGTAAGCTACTGTTTTGTTTGTGAATTTTGTTCTATATGATTGCAATATGAGTGTTTGGAGGTTGTAAGTATGTAGGTAGGATAACTCTTGTAAGTAAGAGTACTATCTGACAAGCTCAAGGTGCCTAGGTTTTTGTTGCTCTCTCTTGCTCTATACACCGTCCAATTGCAACTGCAGTCGGTTGAATTCTAACTTAATTCTATCTAAATTCTACACTATCCTGTCTTTGTAAACTTCTTATTAAACTTGGTGTATGATGTTCATCCAACACCAACTATAAGTCTAAAATTACTGGGATAAATTTACTATTCTATGATAATAACTCTATCTGTTTAAATGTTAACTGTGACTTCACTTCCTTATTATCATTAAATAAATTTATATTTATTTTATAGTCAAATTCCTTTTTATTTTCCAATGTATTTGTCTAAATTGATAAACCTTGATGGTAATGATATCAGAATATGCTTGAAATAAAGAAGTCTATATGAATATATATAAAAAGATTCTTTATATATAAGTGCAAATTTGACTTGACAATAAATTGGGTTTGCTCACAAAGTGGCTGAACGTTGTTATAACGTTTGCTAAACTTTTAAAATAGTATATATGTAAAATAGTATGAATGTAATTGAGCTATGTATTTGATAGATAAATAGCTAAACTATAGCTATAAATGAGAATACTATGTTTAATTTTTAAAATATGAAACGCAAAGTATGCGTTTTATAGATTTTTGTCAATAATACCAATATTATGTCCCCAGCTAACAAATGTGCTTGTTGGTACTAATATATAAATGAAATGATTTGATTTGGAATGGAAAAGCCTAAAACTGACTTGATATGGAACCACGTGTACCACACGTGTACCACAAGGTGATCCAAAAATGGCGGGGTGGGACACGATAATTTCAGACCAAACAAAATTACAAATTAATATAATATCAATTTAGGTGTTAAATACAATCTACGTAATACTGCTCTGAATTAATATTAATTATAAACACAACTACATATACAACTACATATACATTTGACTACAAATGATAAGCTACAATATGTCCGGTGTATAGACCAAGAGATGGGTGGGGTAAAATAATTTACCCCTGAAAATTGTTAACTCACGTTTAAAGGCAAGAAGAAAGGATACTGGCAAATGGAGACAAGTGAAGGCCGCAATATCCCCGTCTATAGCGTCGTCAACAGAATATACGAATGTGTAGAGGTAGAGAATGAAGAATCCAGCGTTGTACATCAACAAATCCAGCGTAGTGGGTTGTAAAGAGTTTTAAGAACAAGTTTACAAGTCCCGCAGTGTAAAATATTGGCCTCTTCTTTAGGCCTCTAGAAGTGGAATGAAAAAATAATAAAGTGTAGAGTATGTGCACTGTTTTATAGTACCGGATTGACCTACTTTCTTGTGTTGGCGCACACCAATCAGAGAACGTTATTTTTTCATCCAATAAATCAAGTTCGACCTTGACCTGAGTTAGATAGCATTGTCTTCGGCCTTGACATTTTGGGGTGGATTGACCTACTAACCTACTTTTTTCTTGACTATAAATTGTGTAATGCTGTGTATGTATTCATTCTTCACCATGAATTTCCTTCGTAAGTTATTCCGACGTGCAAGGAAGGCGTTACGAAAGGAGAAGAAGTAGAAGTCAAGGAAGAGGGTATAAGGAAGAGGGTGTCAACTTATACCAGTTTACCCCCTTTGCCATTGTACCCGGATTTGTCAGGGTTTTACTGGCATATCCAGAAGCCAGCAGGCATTACTGGCGGTATTTGTATTTGAGTGAGTGCTAGACACTTCTCAATAAATAACGGTCCTTTTCAGGACCATTACAATGATGTAGAAAGGATAACTAATACAATTGTCATATGATTTTTTTATTGTGTTTAACAACAAACATGTGTCAGTAACAATGAATTAAACGTGCGTCATACAGCAAATAATGAACATAACACAACTTTGTTTTTTTTTCAAGTCTAGTGTTCAAATGTCATTTTTCGCTTCTTAGCTGGTCGGTTACACTCTGTATTGCTTGTTGATGGGTGAGGCTCAGGACACACGATGCATGTGTTGACGCTTCTCTTGCGTTTCTTGGGTTTTACGGTAGGTTTCTCCAACTCAGAGACAGTCTCTAGTAGCTCAACATCACTGTCCGTCTGTGGCACTGTCTCAACTACGTCCATTTTCTGCATTTCACTGTCCACCTGTGCGTTTACTGTAGGTACAGTACTATTCATCCCTTTCTTAGGACAAGCGGATGCAAAGTGGCCTAGTTAATTTTGGGGACAAGCGGATGCAAAGTGGCCTAGTTCGTGACAACTGTAGCACACTGTAGGTTTTGGGCAATTAGAAACAAAATGTCCCGGTTCATGACAACGGTAGCACACCGTGCTGTTTGAGGTGTTGAAGCTTTCTTCGTACATGCCGATGCATAATGCCCCTTTTCCTGACAGCGGTAGCATGTCACTTGTCTTTCTGTTTCTAGTCTGATCAGCTTGTCACTGATAGCTTGTAGTTGTCCTTTCACCCAGAACTCAAATGTATTGCAGGTCATTCTGAACAGAGCAGTCTGAATCAGGTTTGAGAGTGATGAAGTGGACGGGTCACACCGCACTTTATAGGCCTGAGATCAGGTGGGCGGAGCTTAGATGTATAAAAAAGCTTTGCTCACTTACTTATAATCACAACGATGTCGAGTAGTGAAGAAAGCAGCGATGATGAGCCACCTGCAAAAAAGACCAAGAGTGATATACGGGAATATTATTCCATACAGCCACGGTCACAGAGAACTTCAAGAAAGTTTAAAACGAAGGGCCACGTGTACGATGTTACATTTGAAAGATATAAAAAAACCGTTTGAATTTACACATCAACTTTTCAATGACATGGTGAAACAGTTATACAGAGAAGCACGGGTCAATGACAACGATCAAATTCGTATCTCCATAAATCATCCTGACCTAGCATTTGGTATCCACATTCCATTCGGGAATGCAACACACATTTCAGGAGATACGCTGTTGAACGAAATAGAGAAAGTATCACAAAGCAACCACAAGTTTGAGATTCATGACGGGGATCTCCAGTTAGAAATGACACATGTCATTATGCCCGAGGGAGGTGGAAGAACAAAAAGAACGTTTGGATCGCACCTAAGCATTGAGAACATGTCCAAAGTCAAACGAAGTATGATAAAGATAGACAATGTTCACGACAGTATGTGTTTGGCACGATCAATTGTGGTAGGGATATGTAAACTCAATAAAACGGACGATACAGCATGGAAGAAGCGATGGAATTTGATGAGACAATCTGCAAAATTTCTTCAAAGCCAAGAAGCCAAGACATTGTTAGATAGTGTGGGCATTAGTCCAAATCAGCCTTGTGGTATAGAAGAATACAAGAAGATTCAAGCCCACCTTTATCCAGACTATGTGATCAAAGTGTGGCCCCAATTTGAGAAAATGGACGTGTTGTTCAATCACCCACCTCTGACAGACAAAAGCAAAGTGATTCACATTTATCATCATGATAAACATTATGATTGCATTACATCAATCACTGGTTTCCTGGGATGCAGCTACTTCTGTGAACACTGTAACTACGGTTATAACAACAGAGAAGCTCACTGGTGTAAGAATATTTGTCGGTGTTACGCCTTGACACTATGCCCAAAAGAAGGATTCTTTCCATGTGGTCACTGTGGTAGAACATTTCATAGTCAGAAATGTTTTGATCAGCACAAAGCGAAACCAGGAAAATCTACAAAAAACATCTGTGAAAGTGTATGGCAATGCAAGACCTGTGGTCAAATGGTTGTGGGTACAAAGAAGAACCATCTCTGTCCTGGCACTAAAAAATGCAAGTATTGCAAGAAAGTTGTGGATGCAGAACATCAGTGTTATATCCCCACGTACAAAGAACCAGAGAATATGAAGTCACCGACTGTACCTTTCATCTTCTTTGACTTTGAGTGTGTTTGATTTGGGTGAACATATACCAAACTTTTGTGTTGCTCAACGTGCTTGTGGAGACTGTATGTGTCAATCCATGAAAAACCGTGTCAGAAATGCGAAGCTGTGGATGAGCCTAGAGAAAAAATATTTCGTGGTAACAACACTTTGTCAGAATTTTGTACATGGCTGTTTCAACCCAGTCACAAAGGTACCACAGTGATTGCTCACAACTCACAAGGATATGATGCACAGTTTATTTTGAGGCACTTACTGACACATGATACAGCCAAACCAAAATTGATCATGAATGGAAGCAAAATTCTAATGATGAAAGCCCATCAAGTGAGATTCATCGACTCACTGAGTTTTCTCAACATGCCTTTGTCCGATTTCCCCGACACGTTTGGATTGACTGAGATGGCAAAAGGATGGTTTCCATTTTATGCCAACACGGATGAATACCAAGACTACATTGGAGACTATCTCCCCGTACATTTTTACAGACCCGACAGCATGAAACCTGACAAGAGAGAAGCGTTTCTGAAATGGTACAATGCAAAAGTGGCACAAAAGGCTGTGTTTCACTTTCAGTTAGAAATGCAAAAGTACTGCACATCAGATGTGGACATCTTGAGACGAGGTTGTGGAGAGTTTAGGAAAGAACTGTTGGCCAGTGACCAAATTGATCCGTTCCTGGAAGCGACCACTCTAGCTCAAGTGTGCAACAAAGCTTGGCGTAAAAATTCAATGCCTCCAAAGACCTTGGCTGTAATCTCTGATGCCGGGTATCCAAACAAAACTCGATACTCAATCAAAGGGATTCGTTGGATAGAAACAACTGCTTCCATTGAGAATAAGCACATTCGCCATGCATTAAATGGAGGTGAAGTACAAATTGGACCCTATTACGTTGACGGATTCCACAAAGAGACGAACACCGTATACGAATTCATGGGGTGCTGGACACACGGATGTCCAAAATGTTACCCAAGGAGAGACAGTGTGAACGGTTACACACTTAAAACTATGGAGCAGTTATACAATGCCACAACTTTTCGGTTGAAAGACTTGTCTCAACAAGGTTACAACACAGTTGTAATGTGGGAATGTGACTTTGATCAGAAATGCAAGATTGAACCAGAATACAGAGATACTGTGAACCGTTTCTTTCCCTTCCAAGAACCTATTTTACCTCGGGATGCTTTGTTTGGTGGACGAACCAATGCCGTTCAATTATACCATGAAGTGGATACAACCACCAAGGAAGAAATTAAGTATGCTGACATTTGCTCACTGTATCCATTCGTGAACAAGTACAAAACATACCCCGTGGGACATCCCGACATCTTAAGTCAAGAGATGATTGATAGTAACAACATTGGAATGTACAAGGGACTCATCAAATGTCGTGTATTGCCACCCCAAGACCTGTGGCTACCAGTCCTACCTATTCACTGTAACAAGAAAATGATCTTTACACTGTGCCGTACCTGTGCTGAGGAAGAGTGTGAAAAATGCAATCACACTCTGTACAAACGCATGTTGACAGGTACCTGGACCCATGTGGAAATAGCCAAAGCTCTTGAGTTAGGATACCAATTGGTAGACGTCTTCCACATCTGGCACTGGGACACATGGAGTAAAGATGTGTATAAACAGTATATTAACAAATACTTGAAATTGAAACAAGAAGCAAGTGGTTACCCTAATTGGGTAAAAACAGAAGATGATGAAGCCCACTTTAAACAGAATTACTTTCAGATAGAGGGTATCTGGCTCGACAACGTGAAAAAGAACAAAGGAAAAAGAGCGTTTGCCAAAACCATGTTGAACTGTTTGTGGGGTAAGAATGCACAAAACAATGTTCAAACCAAAACCGAGTATGTGACTGAGGTGAACCGGTTGTATGACCTACTCTCCGACCGTCATGTCACTGTGCAGTTTGCCGAGATTTTCGATCATGACAACTTCATGTTGGTGAATTACTCGGATGAAACAGACGCAACACAGCCCCATTCATCTTCAAATCCAGTGGTAGCTGCCTTCGTTACGTCCTATGCTCGACTTGAACTTTACACCCAGTTGGAAAAACTTGGAGATCGGGTACTGTATTTTGACACAGACAGTTGTATGTACATCTATGACCCTGACCAGTACAACATTCCAATTGAAGAGAGTCAGTTGGGAAAGTGGACAGATGAAGTACCACATGGACGCATTGTCAAATTCGTGGCATTAGGGCCAAAAAACTATGGGTATGAATATATCGATGAAAAAGGAAACCGACATCAGAAATGCAAAGTAAAAGGCATCACTTTGGATTACAATGCTAGTCAAAAAGTCAATTTTAAGACTATGGTCAACTGTGTACAAGATCGCAAACATTACAAGACAGTCATCGAATATGAATCCCGAATCAAGAGACATAGAAATCGCAAAGTGATCAGTGAGACACAGACCAAGACGTTCCGCTCAGTGTATACAAAGCGCGTGGTCGTGGACAAATATAAGACAGTGCCGTACGGTTACCGACCGTCATAACCAGTTGGCTTGTAGTCGTGTTGCATAGCCTGAACGGTGGTGGAAACATACGGAGATTCACGATGAACACTCTACCAGTAGAAATACAACAGATGATCTACAGACATCTCGTTGAAGCTAATAAGAAACCTGCTGCATTTTGCAACGAGTTATTTTTTACTTGGGCACAGCGCGTTGGAAACAGAATAATTCACCAGACGATGAAGGATTCCTCTTGTTTAAACCAAGTTTATGATATGTTTCATGATGTACGAGGGGCGTAATCTTCCAATCAGCTATAAAAGTGTGGTCTTTCAACGGATTTTTACCATTTACAACCTGCTACGCAACCTGATCTCTGACGTGTGGTACATATACATTGAGACCCTAAACATTGATACAGTGGAGAAACTGAACCGTTTTGATGAGCGTATGTATCTCAGATTTGCGATTAACCACCGGAACGACACACCAGAGGATATACGTGCCATTTTACTGACTCCAGAACCTATCACTTGTGAGCAAGTGTTTAACATTTTTGGTAAACAGTGCAGCGCAATATTCAAACAAACGAGGCCAAATCCTAGTGAACAGTTCTTTCAAGATCCCGATTTCAACAACTTAGAAAGGTTTGAGTTGGGAGACGAATCCCTCTGGGACACCTACAAAATAAGATACTACGCAGAGTACTTGCAAGACGAATGAGAAGTCAAAACATGGGAAATACTTCACTACAGGAAAAAAACATAACTCCAATTCGGAATCCATGGCGTAGAGCTGTGTTGTTGGCTGTGCGTGTACTTGGAATTCAATCAGAACAGGCGTTAAGACAATCGGAGGAACTGTTTGACGAAGTGTGCATGGCTTTAAATGCTATGGGATATACCATGATATTGCCGGAATGGATGATGTATAAAGAAAGACTGATTCATGATGTGTGTCATAGTTTACATTTTTGACTGATGTTTGTTCAAGTGTTTTATTTGCTATGATGTATAAAATAAAATGTTGTCATGTCAATGCTGTTATTATTTCTTGGACCATCATGGAAAGTAGTTTACTTTTTCAACATCCTAGTAACATTTTCATCTCAGGGCCAAGTGGTTCAGGAAAAACTCAATTTGTAAAAAAACTTATTGAGTACAAAACCGAATTATTTCATGCGGTACCACAACGCATCGTCTGGTGTTACAAAGAATGGCAAAGTGCCTACGCACAGTTACAAGAACGTGAAGCTATCAAATTCATTCAGGGTATCCCTGAGGATGATGAAGAGATAGTAGACGATACAACCTTACCACACCTCGTCATATTTGATGATATGTTAGGAGAAAAAGATGAGGAGAAAATTAAATTATGGTTCACGCGAAAGGGACACCATAGAAATGCCACTGTCATTTACATCACACAAAACATGTTCCAACAATCCAAGGCTAGTCGTACCATCAGCTTAAATGCACACTACATGGTATTATTTCAAAACACAAGAGATAAAGGCCAGATCAAAACACTTGCGAACCAAATACAACTGCCCCATTTGGTGATGGCGTATCAAGATGCAACCTCTACACCTCATGGATATCTTATCATTGACTTTCACCCAAGAACACCCACAGAATCGTTTAAGAACAGATGTGTTCCATCGGTGGGTAACAGGTGAAGATCGAGGACCGACCGTCTACACTACAGTATAAAATGATAGGAACATGACACCCGATCATCATTAAGGATACACCTACCATGGAAAACACACCACATACAGTGATCAAAGCTCTAGAATCGTTGAGTCGGGAAAAGAACCCAACGAAACGACAAGAGCTGGTAGAATCAGGATTAACAGAGATGGTAAAATGGTTCACCTTAGCTGCACGACTCATCTTAGAGAAAAAAGTAACCGTGGCAAAACAGACGATGAATTTTATGGAACGCAACAAAGACATTTTAAGACAGTTAGCTGATCAACATGTGGATCTGGCCACAAAACGACAACTTATTTTAAAACCTGGTGGTGGAGGTTTCCTTGGGGGCACCATCATTCGTACACTGCTTCGATGGAACGGGACCAAAGCTGTGAGAAAATTTGGTCCAGTAGCAAGAAAACAAAACCACCCAAACGAAAGTCACCAGCCAGGAAACGGTCACGACAACAACCACGAAAACAGCCAACCAAACGCAAGTCACCAGTAAGGAAACAAACAAGGAAGAAGCAGACATTGCCTCATGATCGATTTGTCACTGTAAGAAGAAAACGCTCTGTAACAACTGGAACACCAAAAGTGTCCCCCATACTGATTCGACGTGATGTTACATCAGGGACATCATCCAAAGCATCACCACTTGTGGCTCCATTCTCTCCACTGACCTCATCTACTCCCCGTTCTAACAGAAGTTCGATGAGGTCTGGGTTGGCTACACCACAAGGATCAATGACGGTTTCACCAAACCCTACAGTTCGACGACAATTGTTTGACCTTTCCAATTCTTCAAGTGGGCGTTCCTCATCATCATCATCATCATCATCAAGATTTTCACCAATCCCAAGTCTCCATTCCCCTTTACCTACCGCCATTACTGCGATGAGAAATTCAGGACCACTGAGTAGTGCTGGCAATATAGCTTTACAAGCCCTTCAACAGTGGTATAAATAAAAGAGACCAAACATTTCATCATCATTTGTCATCATGAAGCGCAAACAACCACTCGTTCGTAAACATGGCAAAATGTTGCTTGCTTTGACAGAAGCCTCGCCCAAATTTCGAAAGAAGATTATTCAAGAAGCACCAAAAGAATTGGTAGATTGTATTGCTGAATGTTGTCAAAACATTTTAAAAGGCAATGTACCACTGTCGGAGGCTCAGAAGCGTCGATTGCATTCTAAGAGACAACAGCTCCGACAGTTAGCGACCAAGAAAGTATCAGTTCGAAAAAAGAAAATCATTCTCAATCAGAAAGGTGGTTTTCTACCCCTGCTGGCACTTGCACCACTCTTAGCCAAATCAATTATACCTCTTGCTGGTGAAATCATTCGGAAAATATGAAGAAGATGGCCTATGTTCCAGTTCGGTTGTTGGAAGAGATGAATCGATGGAAGAAAGAACAACGACCTCGGTTACCCCCATCCCCTCAAGTGAGTCAGACTTCATCATTACAGAAAGAAATGAATCAAGTTCTTGACGACAATCAATTGTCTGAGTCAGAAAAAGCACAACAATTTGGAGAAGTATTACATCGCTTTCAAGTGTCACATAAAAAAGCACTCAAACCCTTCAGACCACGCATGGCTGAGAAAACAACAAGTACAGTGACTGAAAAGAAAGAAGAAAAACCGATGACCTTGAAAGATCAAATTCTAGACAGTGTTCCTACGACCATGCGGCGAAAGGCTACTCTCTTGTTAAACATGCTGAAAGACCATCCTCACTTAAGTTGGGATGAACATGGCCTGTTAGAATATGATGGAAAACCCGTTGAAGGTTCAAATATTATTGATCTGGTCAATGATGTACTTCGGCAGCGGAAAGGGTCAAATCCACGAGGATGGGAACAATTTTCTAGAGGACTGAAAGAGGTCAACATCCCACAAGAAGTTGTGGGCAATAAACGTCGATGGAATTTCATACAAACACCACATGATGAAGAAGAAGAAGAGGAGGAGGATGAATTTTATGATAGTTTTGCCTACGCACCTACATCAAAGAAACGAAGACCTATTAAAAAGGAAGAACCCGAGGAGATATTAGCCCATTCGTCATGGGACGCCTACTAAAGAAGGACACGTTACTTCGTCACCTGTACTATGATACTGATAATCCTACGAGTTTTGGAGGAATTCAGGGACTCTACAAGGCAGCGAAAAAACAGTTGAAATCTATCACTTTAGAGGATGTACGAGAGTGGTTGAGAAGTCAAAGAACCTACACGTTGCATAAAACAATACGACGAAAATTTCGACGTCGACAGACTGTGGTAGGAGGTATCGATCATCAATGGCAAGCTGATCTCGCAGATATGCAACGTATGTACAAAGAGAATTCACCATATCGCTACTTACTATGTGTCATTGATGTGTTTTCAAAATATGCTTGGGTAATACCCATCATTGACAAAACTGGAAAGACGCTCATCCAAGCCTTTCAGTCTATTCTAAAAGAAGGCCGAAAACCACTCTCTTTGCAAACAGACAAAGGCCGAGAATTTTTGAACAAAGACTTTCAGAAGTTTCTAGACAAGCATGACATTCATTTCTTCACGTCTGAAAACCCAGAAACTAAAGCGAGTATTGTTGAACGTTTTCAACGTACGCTTAAATCAAGAATGTGGAAATATTTTACTCATCACAAGACCCGTCATTATGTGGATGTACTGCAACTATTGGTACATGGCTACAATCATCGTTTTCATCGAAGCATCGGACGTACCCCTGCATCTGTGTCTAGAGAAAATGAGCATGAAGTCACCAAGACATTGTATGGCAACCATCAAAAGAAAAAAAAAGAAATCAACTGATTTGAAAGTGGGTGATATAGTGCGCATCAATAAAACCAAGCAAACATTTGCCAAAGGCTATCTACCCAACTGGACAGTGGAATTGTTCAAAGTGGTTCGCATCAACAGAACACATCCATTGACCGTAAAACTGGAAGACTTGGCTGGAGAAACTATCGCCGGATCCTTCTACAGGGATGAAATTCAACATATAAAAGATGATGAGCTATACGAAGTGGAATCAGTTCTTGATCGGCGTACAAGGCGTGTAGGCGGTAAAACTTTTCAAGAAGTGAAAGTCAAGTGGCTTGGATATCCTAAAAAGTTTAACAGTTGGATTCCAAAATCACATTTAGTATAAAGTATAAACATAATGAACACCATGTCTCAGTCCGATACCAGCAGTGTTCAGGTAGACAACAGTATACAGACAGGAAAAAGTGAGGTACCAAACAACAGAATCACTTTCTTGACACAGATTGTGATCATCTTTATCATCGTCATCGTGTCATTAGTGAACCTGTGTCTCAACAGTCCAGATCGTGAACTGTGGTTGCTGCTGATGAGTACTTCTATCGGATACATTCTTCCAAACCCAAGTTTAAAATTTAAGAAACCATGAACTCTTTCTACATCACTCTAATCAGTGATAGTTCGATGGCATTGTACCCAAACAACACACAATGCTGTTTTAGAACCAAGCTGACAAAAACCATTGATGTCGACAAACAAAATTGGGAAGTGGCTCTCGTGGAAATGATCGTTCCCACACAAGTCAAAAACATTGAAGAGGAGGAAGGAAAATTCTACGTCGTGACTAAAGATCCAGAACTGGCGGCAGCCTTTTCACAAGTGAAAAACGGGTGTGAATTAGAAGGCAAAAAATGGGCATTACCCCTTTGTATTCCTGCAGGCATCTATGCGTCACCACAACATCTCACTGACGAATTGGACAAAGCTATTAAACAAGCCACTAAAACAATTTTAACTCAAAGAAACCTCACATTTGGACTTGATTTTTCCGGCTTGTCAAAACGTGTCAAGTTTACCGGTAATACTGGATCAAAGATCGGCTTGGAACTTCATCCATCTCTCCTTACGAAACTTGGAGGAGAGGGAAGTACTGTGGTGTTTCCGGACAGAGAAAACAACAGATTCAAGTACGGTGTGGACCTCTTCACGAAGATGAACCATTTGTTTGTATATACCGATTTGGCAGAACACACTTTGATAGGGGATGTCGAAGCACCCATTTTACGCGTTGTGCCATTTGCCACAAAAACAAAAGCAGGGGCTAATCCACACATGCACTTTGAATTTCTAAATCTACACTACATACCTGTCAGCAGATCATATTTCAACGAGATCAGTATCAATATAACCGGTGACACAGGGGAATCAGTTCATTTCACTCACGGGAAGTCGATGGTGAAGCTTCATTTTAAAAGAAAGACACGATGATTCCAGTTTACCGTGGTCAAGCTCGACAAGTCGGATATGGTTTGGGTTCCATGTTCAAGAAAATGGCCAGCAACATCTTACCCATGATGAAACCCATCGTGACCTCAGGACTAAAGACTCTGAAAAGAGAGGGCTTTAAACAAGGTATAGGAGCCGTAAAAGATATTCTGTCTGGCCAAAATGTAAAGACAGTGATCAAGAAACGGGGTAAAACATTGTTGAAAGATGTGGGTCTGAAAACTCTGAGAGGTATAAAGCTTCGAGATTTCAAACGTCGACATCATTCTGCTTTCATCGCGGCAAGGAGACGCAACAAAAAAAGAAAAATCTCATCGCGACCGTCAGATATTTTTGATTGAACAACATGATGCAACACGGGTCTTGTGAGTGTAGCAAAACTGAACTTGATGTGACACATGTCCCACCTACCATGACAGCAATGCAAGATGCACAGTGGACAGAACATTATCCTGTGTCAGCACTGAGCAATTCATCTCCCATTGAATTTGTAATTCCTGCTCAATCAGAAAAGTGGACTGATATCAACCAGAGCTACTTGTACCTGAAAGTTAAAGTAGTCCAACCTGATGACACTAATCTGGAGGCTGATGGAGAAACATCCACAGTAAATAATTTCTTCCACAGCTTGTTTAGCAGTATTGATGTGTACCTGAACAACAAACTGATCACCAATAATGCTGACACGTATGCGTACCGGGCCTACATTGAGAATTTGCTGTCTTATTCTACGGACACTAAATCAACACAGCTCTACGCTACAGAAATGTGGAGTCCTGACACGGCGGGTCATATGCAAGCGCATACAGTTGCGGGAGCTAATGAAGGATTTAGAAAAAGAAGAACACGTATCCACCAGAGTCGTGTTCTGGAAATGTGCGGACGTCTGCATTTAGACCTGTGTTTGCAAGACAAGTACCTTCCCAATGGTGTAGAGATACGACTGCGACTCAACAGAACCCCAGTCAGTTTTTGCCTGTTTGGAGCAGAGGCAAAAATCCAGTTAATTCAAGCTGGATTCAATGTTCGGACTGTTGACCTGTTACCCGTAGTGGCCAACAACTTAAACCAGACCATCGCTCAACATGGCATGAAGATCCCAATTCGCCGAGCTGAGGTAAAAACTTTCACCATTCCTGCAGGCCAACGATCAAAGATCGAAGATCATTTATTTCAAGGACAGTTACCCAAACGTATCATTCTAGGCCTGGTAAAGAATACAGACATGAACGGTGATCTGGCAACCAACCCATTTGATTTTCAACATTTCAACTTGTCTAAGTTAGAAGTCAGTGTAGACGGAAAGACGACACACAACTTGCCGTTCCAGCCTAACTTTCCCACAGGAGAAATTTTGAGATCATACATGTCCCTGCATCAAGCCACGGGATCACTCGGTTTAAACCGCTCCATGGGTCTGACAATGAACGATTACATGCAGGGGTACACACTGTGGGGCATTGACTTAACGCCAGATCAAGGATCAGAAGAGGGACAGCTGCATCCTATAAAAACGGGCAACTTGCGAATCGAGGTTCAGTTTCGTGCAGGTCTTGCTGACCCCATCAATGTGATTGTGTATGCCGAATATGACAGTCAGATAGAGATTAACGGGTTCAGAGAAGTCATCACAGACTATTAACCATGAGCAAATCAGGACAACAGCTGGCCAAACAACTGTACGAAGAAATCTACAACTTGAATAGGCGAAACGATATGGTAAAGAGTTTGAACCAGCATGTGGTGCATGAACTGCAGACACACCTCTTTGATATCGCGAAAGAAAACTGTTATGGTTGCATTGTTGATCATCCCAGTCAGACCCAACATCCCATATGTTTGTTTAGCAGCAAAGGTGAGTGGGTCGAGATGTTTCTGAACAGTGCATTAAAAAAACTGGACATGTATCAAGTGATGGAAAGATGGTACGCTGAACTACAAAACATGGATCTCACACGCGCTGAGAAAGCTGATGCTTATCAGATGTGGGCAAATATAAAGGCTAGTGTAGATACGAACAAGATCACACCATTGGAAACTTTTGAGTGCGAATGGGCAGGACGCATTAAACAAGATTGGGAAAATGGAAACGATTGAGTTGCAGTATATTTTGGATCATTCACCAATTCTAGCTCCCTTGAATGCCGTAGTATGTGCTAAAGATCAACTACCACAACGTAGACCAGAGACTGTAAAAGCTTACATAGTGAATACCCACAATTCGACTCAACCTGGTGAACATTGGGTGGTTGTGTTTTTCAACGATAAATCGACTTACTACTTTGATTCGTATGGACAAAAACCACTCCATTGTGACATTCAACGTTTCTTGGAAAGACATGGACCCTATACATGGAATCTCATGAGACTTCAAGGATACAACACGTTTGTGTGTGGAGCATATTGTTTGTTTGCTTTGCATTTTCTTGTTCGAGGATGTGATTTAACACGGGTGTTTAGAGCTAAATTCCGGACAGAGGATCAACCTCACTTCAATTTGAACGATTCCAATGTGGGATGTTGGTTTTACCAGAACTATTCAGAACTGTACAAACGTGCAAGAAGACAAGTGTGTAATCAGCACCAACAAACATGCACAGCTAAACATCCACCAAAGTTTGGAGATGGTCGTGCGTGTTTTGAATTACTGACGAATAGTTTGGACCCATTCTACTTTCATTAAAGTGTTATGTACTTGTTGTTCATAGTGTTTGCACTGTTCATATTGTTTGTTCATATTTTGTTTGCAATGTTCATAGAGTTCAATAAAAGGCTAAAACTGATTTGATTTCTTGTTGTTTATCTTACACATTAACAATTGTGATATATTCCCTCTCGAATATAGTTTGATGGCCCTGAAAAGGGCCGTTTTTGGTTTTTGTGATCCTGAATTACTCGGAGTCACCCTACTAACTCTGAATAATCAGGGTCAAACCATATGCCATAATAGGCTGAACGCACTGTAGGCCCATGTTTAGCGAAAACACAGGCAGGCCAGGCATACACTTGATAGGGTGCCCTACAAAACGGGCACTTCTGAAGCCGTGCGAAGCATCTGACGCATACAATGTCCTGACATTGACATTGGTTTATGTGATATATATCCTCCTCCCTCTCCTCTAAACACACACCACACTTTTCGAACCAGAGGTTTTGTTCGGACATTGTGATTTCATTCTTCTTCTTTAAAAAAAAAAAAAAAAAACACTTATATAGTTATGAAAAAAAAGTAGGTCAGTAGGTCAATCCATCCCCCAATGTCAAGGCCGAAGACAATGCTATCCAACTTAGGTCAAGGTCGAACTTGATTCATTGGATGGAAATTACATTCTCTGATTGGTGTACGCTAACAGTAGAAAGTAGGTCAATCCGTCTCAAGACTATAAAAGCACACTGCATCGTATCATAATCCTACTACCCAACCATGGAAAGCTACGTAACTTCTGATCTCGTTAACAACGCCATGCAGGCTGCTGATTTGTATGAGCTGACTACAGCTGCTAGCCAGGCATCAGTGTCGTACACTCCGACTCCGATATACCAACCCAGCTACCAACCAACGTATCAACCTCAGCCTCCACCACACCAGCAGCAACCAGTACAGCAACAACAACCAGTGCAACAGCAACCGGCAGCGCAGCCAGTAAATAATGTTGGACAATCTATTCTGAGGGAACTCAAAGAGGTGAACAACAACCTCATCAAATTGCAAAAGAGAATGGTAGAAGTGGAATGCCGTATCAAAATGAAAACAGACAAGCTGGTGGTGCCTATCACTTTCACTCCAGAAAATGTGGAAGCATCCAACAAACGTCCGCATGATGGTGGATCCCATTCTAAGACTGGACTTGGAGCCCATTGTAAAGACATACAAAATTGCAAAAAGAGTAAGAAGTAGAGAAAGAAAAACAACAACGGCCCTTTTCAGGGCCAACCCAGATGTCTCGAAAGGACATATTTTTACAATTGTCAAACCAAGTAATAAAAGTATCAAACGAAATGAATTCATGCCATTCGTTTTCAGACTGTGCTATGGATAAGTCACATATAACTATCGACTGCATATCTGACATGGACAAAATAGAAGCCCGACACCGACGTTCGCTTAAACTACAAGCCCGATACCAACGTACGCTTAAAATAACAACAACACTCAGGAGTATCATAGACAAATTGAGTGCATGTTACTTTCATGAACTATACTACGATGATATCTTAAATATCATTGAAGCACATTTCATCACCATAGAACATGTTGAATACCTGCTGAAGAAACTCACAGACGATCATGAGTAACCACTACTCTGTGAAAAAAACAACGGCCCTTATCAGGGCCAACCCAAATGTCTCGAAAGAGAATATACCTCAATTGTCACCATTATTTTCAAATTCCATTCAAATTTTCTTTCATTAAAAATATGATCCAATGTTTTATAAAAAATGTTACAAAAAGTTTACAAAAATGTTACAAAAATGTTACAAAAATAAAAATGTTACAAAAAAAAAAGTCATCACAACTACAAATTCGGCTTGAAATGTTTTTAATTTTACAGCAATTCTGATATGTCAATACAAAAGTAGGTCAATCCACCCCAATGTCAAGGCCAAAGGCAATGCTATCCAACTCAGGTCAAGGTTAAACTTGAATCATTGGATAGAAATAAAGTTCTCTGATTGGTGTACGCTAACAGTAGAAAGTAGGTCAATCCACCTCAAGGCTATAAAAGCGCACCGCATCAAGCATTCGGTCATATTCTCGCTGCACAACCATGGAACCAATTCAGCAACTGAGTGAATTTATCCACGAATTGATGGGGTTGATCGAACGACAACGCAATGAGTGGAGACAACAGCAACAAGATGAAGATGAAGATCATATGTTCATAGAACAACAGCAGATGTTACAAGATGAAAACGATGTCATCGTAATCAGTGACGATGAACACGATGTCACCGAAACCAAGCACGATGTGGACAATGTCACCGAAATCTAAAGAAGAAACAAAACGGCCCTTTTCAGGGCCAACCCCAATGTCTCGAAAGGACATTTTTACAATTGTCATTTTTACAATTTTACATAAATCTGTTTTCATATAGAGTACCATTCGGTACTATAGATTCTGTTTTCATATAGAGTACCATTCGGTACTATAGATTCTGTTTTCATATAGAGTACCATTCGGTACTATAGATTTGGTACCATAAATACCAAAAAAAAAAAAAATTTATGGTACCACGGTACCATAAAAAAAAAAAATTATGGTACCTTGGTACCATAGTGCCACCCTATACTACTAAGGTTCTAAAAAGTAGGTTGCGATATTAAGTAGTTGTATGTACTTGAGATGTCAAAATACAAATGTTCTTCTTTTTGCTAATTGAAGAATCAAATATTCATACAGTAGCATAAGTAAACTGCTGTGATTTCTTTCTGAACCATATCGTAGTGTTTTGTGTCAGCTGTGTTTCTGATAAAGTTTGTATTTCCTTGACTGGTAATTGCTTGCATATGAAGCAGTTTGTATAAGATAGAATATTCAATATACAATTCCCAAGTGCCAATCGTTAGAAGTGTAAAAAGTGACCGTTCAAAAGAATATATCTTACCAGACAAACAGTCATTACCTAGTATCATGAATATTGAACATGTGTTCAGACACGATAAAGACGATAAGGAACATAAATAAGAACAGGAAAGACATATGGACAAATATATTGCATGCGACACTGTTCAGAATGAAGTTATCGAAACTCACCAAACAGAACTGTACTGAAAAGAATTAAATGAATTATAATCTACCATTTTGTTGTTGATGTTTTTGTTACAGCTGCTGCTGCTGTTGTTAAACTTTTTGCAAATAAATCGAGATGAAATATAATCATTAAGGCTTTCATAAATCACAACAAGTGACATTGATTCAATTTTATGTATATCAAGCAAAACATTTTATCAGATATGCAACGTGGTGAATTCGTTTCATAATGGTAATGTTCATGCTTCGATACGTGTACAATTAAATTAATTGCGTATTACTGGGAAGTAGCTTAACCATTTACTTGATATAGACTCATTTTGACGCGTCGGCAAATATAGCAGACCTAGATCAGACTGCTCGTTTCCAGAGCTGTTGGATCAGGGTCTCATTTGTTTATTCATACACAAAGGTAGCCCCAGTTGCTACACAGTCTGCATGGCAAAGAAAAAAAGATTGTCTAATATATCATTTAAAGTTCAGTCAAGTTATATTCATTAAGTCATAAATTTGTATATGAATATTCATAAGGTAAAGGTTTATGCTGTGCAATCAATTAATGAGCTCTCTCCGTGTTTGAATTATTTTGAATGATTATCTATCTCATGACATTATGTCCATCATCCAAAATCATGATGTAATTTGCTGATCGCAGCTTGTCCTTGGAAGTACGGCGCAATAGTTCAGTAGTAGAGTGTCCGCTTTGCGTTCGGGAGGTCTGGGGTTCGAATCCAAGCCGGGCTACTGCCTCCAGTGACCGTGTCAAACTAAAGACGTATAAAATTGGTACCGGTACCAGATGCACCCTTGCCTGGCACTCGGCAAAATGGGGTGGCTATGGGAACTCTGAGTACTCAGAACTGGTTCTAACCAGGAATTTGTCTCGGTGCTATAAACTGGACACGTAAAAGAACCAGGGGGTCTTATTCGCAAAATGAGCTAGGGTATCGCATCCGGACTTCCTTGTATTCACCTACTGTCTCCTTCAGCAAACAAAGGACCCACACGTAGGAAATCCTTGACCGTAAAGTCTACAGTATGGACATATAATCAGAAAATGATTGCGAGCTATTACAATAAAAGAAGAAAGATAACAGTTCATAAAACATAAAATTGTTCACGGTACTTAGCGAGCTTGGCATATATGCGTAGCATATTGTGTTAGAAAGTTTTATTAGATTGTGTTTATTATGTCTTTATGTGACTACAATATCTTCATGTCTATGAGTGTGCTGATCAACTTTTGTTTGTTTGTTTTATTGGGTTTAACGTCTTGGCGGCGACAGTGTTTTAGTCATTTGGAGACTATCTACTTTCGTTTATGTCAAACGCACTGATCTTAACATTTGGGTTGTCCTTTAACTTCCTACCTAAAATCAACGAGAATTAAAAACAACGAATTACTAAACTTAAATCATAATGAACCCACTGAAATGTCGTTTATTATTTATTTGATCAGGGTTATGGTCATTAGCCCTTAACTAAAGTAGAAGCAACCCGGAAATTGAACCATTAATACAAGAATAGGATGCATTATATTTATTTCTCCCAGATACATACAAAATACGGCGCAAGAAACAATGTGTGATTATAGCGAACTGTTGGATACAGATGATCATTGACGATATTATCGTGAACGTGAATGCACATATCGAGGAACCATCTCTCAAACCTCCAGCGGTGTCTCAGAGGTAATCCCTCGGTCTGTAATAACGAAGCGGGACTCGAATCTACAGCTTTAAAGGGGTTAAATAGTAGGTAAAATGTATTAATACAGCGACTATGATCATTCGATCAATGGCCCCTGGATTCACTGGCTTCATGGACTTGGATCACGAGCATCACTGATAATAGCTGTCACGTGGTCACGTGATCTATCAAATATAATGGCTAAATTATGTATGTCTACGCCATAAATCACACTTGGAGTGTTTTAATGATAATGATTAATTGCCTTTCATTAGAATGAAAGTCAGAATTTGTGCAATGGCTTAGAATTCGATTTCCATCAGGCCTTTTACGAACATTCCTGTTTCTCTAATACAAGGATCGCCCGAAGGCATCGAACAGAGAATTACTTTTCCCAACACATATAGATCTAAAACATGGGCAACTCTATTTGGAAATGTCCAATCATACCAAACGTGCGCTGCTAATTCATAAAATATCACACAATTTCCATTAATAGCAGTTTTTCTACTGTCAGTTAATATATTTCTTGAACTATAAAATAATTACCTTGGACTAGAATGGAAAAAAAAAAAAACATTGTTTAGTAAAAGATATTTTTATACAAAACACTATGTCTTTATTATTTATTATATCTCTTCCACAGACTATTAAATATATACATTAAAATCAAACACAAGTGCATAACATAGAATACTTTTCAGACATCTAAATACATATGCACACATGTATTGTACACAGCAAAAACGCATTACTTTTAATCAACAATTAAATTCACTCAAAAGTTTGCCTTTCTCATGAAAAAAAAAAACATGAATTTTTAGCAAGTTCTACATTATAGACGTTTGAATAGTCGCCATATTGTTATTGCTATGAACGACGTCAACGTCATACAAAACAACGTCAAAAGATGACGTTACGTTTTTCGACTTTTTCTAGGACGTCAATTGACGTTAAATGGCAAAGAAGGCAATTCTTGCGTGTTGCAGCCAAGCGGCTTGATAGTATGCAGTCTCTTTATCCAAATTGTCTCATATAATCGTCTGTTAGAGTTTTTTTTTTACACATGTTAAATTAAGTAACGCTAAATGTTGAACCATATTACATAGTCACCTGTATTGTGATAAATGTCCCACCGACAGTATTTCAGTATTTGGAGACAGTGTCTATTTGTGACCAAGTTACATTATTCTGAAACCGGGTCAATCCGTCCTGGAACTACCGTTATATGCTGAGCGCCGGATATCGAACCGACGATCTCCCGATTCCTGGGCGAACAATCTTTCTGGTTAACTAAAATGAAAGATCATCGTCTTGTTCCTCATCTTCTGCGTCCTGATTTAAAAACAAAAACAAACGCATTCTTATCTTCGCGTTCCTCCGCGAGACTTAATTCGGCATCGACATACCTGATTTCATTAACAGTGACAAAGAGCATGGCGGTTTTAAGTCAGACCAGAGGCAAGTCGTCTTGCATATCTGTGAAATGTCATCTTTCTACTCTCCCATGGTCTAATCTCACACTTCCGGAAGCGCTTAGCAATAGACCTCCTGCAAAGCTGGCTACTTATAACATACGGTCATCGGTACGTTAGCGCAGGGGGTATATGTTTTAAATGTAATAGAAGGTTGAATTAAAAGATAAACTACATGTACTAAATCTTCGCTTTTAAATAATGATAAAGCAGTTATATCAGTTAAGATGTTTAGACATTTAGTTGTTTTACAGGCCCCTCTTAAATAATGAAAATAGTCTCTGTACACAGTTGTTGCCATCTTTGCCATACTTCTAAATTTCTTGTGCAATTTTGGGTTGATTTTTTTTTTCGGCGTAGTTGTCTAGCTTCTCTTTTGACGTTTTTACGAATGGTATAAATAAGCCAAAATTGAATATTTGAAATATTTTCATTGGTAACAGTTGAAACTGACTATCCTAAGGGAAAAGGGGTCTGTCTTCAGACTGAATTACAGGTTCTTTGACGTATATGTAGTTCCTTTATCAAAACACTTGTGTACTACGTGACCGCTTTCGATGTGAACGTCATAAATATCTGCAGTAAACTATAGTCTGTTTCACTGTCTCCATATGACTGAATGGCGATTATAGTCTGCTTCGTTACAATATTATTTACTCCGCCGGGCTTTATTTTTATTTTTTACTTCTAAGAATGAAACGCTATACAGACCATAATTTATTCATCATTTGAGTATTCTACCGTTTCCATTATCTGAATTTCCATCAACGCCGCATATCTTTAAAAACGTTATTTCTTGTGATTTTACCTACGTAGGTATCTAGAAATTTCGAAGGTCATATCTTTATTGATGACTAAGTAGTATCGGGAACGTATCATTATAGGATTTTATGATTGTGTTCTCTTTGAACCACATGGTTAGTAAAAAGTAGCATCAATCAATATGCTTTCATTTGCAGGATGTTTTTGTTTGTTGAAAATTTTATGATGTAACACATACATAGGTTGATTTACCATTCAATAGTTGCGAAAGTCACGCTTTGGTGTAGTTTCCCTTTTAAGCACGTTTAATCAGTATAGTGCATACAAATAAACCATATTCAACCAAATAATCCATTTATATTTAACTGCTAAACTTTTTAAATGTTAGTGTGGACTTGAGAGAGACTATGATGTCGATAATTAATACTACTCTAATCCCTCTCGACGGCCCCCGGGATTGACAACCAGCACCTTGCGCTTTTCAAGGCAGTGAAAAATCCTTGTCCCAAACAAGATTTCAAAACCCACAACCTTCGGATCCGAACTTTGATCTTAAGTTTGAGATAGTCTGCATTACATACTTATTTGACTATGCCAAAGGTAAAGTTATTTTACGACAGAAAGATACATAATATAACTGCAGAAGTACTGACCACATCATCCTTCAGATACCCCGAAGGGTTGACTTCCGGTGTATCAGAATAAATGTGCGCTGTTCCGTTTTTGTGAGATACGATTCATCTTCAGTGACATCTCTAGTCTTACCTCAACCATATTCTTTCATAGGTTTTCCGATTTTTTTTAAGTTAGATGTTGGTGACAACAGAACTACACGTGTTGTCCAATCAAGACGATATCCATTCAGTTACGTCCTGACCCACCCCTTTCTTATTATTTGGTAATATAATGAAAATTATATCATAAAAAATCAGAGGAATAGCAATGACACTTTGCAGAATGTCCATCACCAATGTGAGGCACATTTCCAGAAGCGATGGCCACTATTAGGTTTAAGTTCAACATTTTTATCAACACATGGTATACCCGCGTACTACGTTCATTTAGCTGTATAGCGGGGCGGTGTCTCCCGAACGCATTATTCTCTTCTAAGAAAAATGGGCGCGCACTATTCTAAAAAAAGTAAGAAGTTTGTGTTCGGACCACATGGTGGGGCCTAGCATCGGAACGCAATTTTCTCACTTGTTTGAAACGTTGAAATTCGTTATATTTGCTTGTAATTCGCAATTTTCGACATGAAGTTTATCTCCAAATCCAATACACCCGTCTGCCCATGTATACCTAATATAAAATTTAAGTTGGGAAATCGGCTGTTGGCAAAATGAAAGAGATTATGAAGCCGAAGATATAGGTATACTTATGTTCCATATACACAATGCCATTTATACTGCAGTAGAACCTCGTTAAATCGAAGTCCTTGGGACCAAGCTGAAAACTTCGAAATAACGATTATTCGGATTAAAAATCCGATGGAAATTTCAGTTTGTGAGCGTGCATGTCTGAGTTTTCATTACCGGTGCATATTGTGGAAATCGTTATGCCATGAAAACCATCTATTAGGTGTACGTATATACTGTTTGCAAGTTATGAAAAGTAATGAAAACATATCATGATCTACTAAGATGCTTCTGATGAACATAATCATTCTACCATGTCAAACAATGATACATATTTTTACCGTCGATCTGCTGCTTCAGGTAGCGTCGCATGCCGGTGACGAACGCTATGATATGGAAATTCGAATGTACTAAAGATCTGACACCTGGGTTTATCTTCTGGCACGTGCATATTATGCAACCTGTCAGACATCGATTAGCAATAATCAACATTTCCGGTGGGACACACGTTGCCCAACCCAATCTCGAAAAAAGGTGTTAAAAACTTGCCTGAGTCATCACTCCAATTGCCTCCGCAAAATAAACTGGGTTACTGACCCGAATACGAATGATAATAAGAACAATAAATAGTTCACGAAAATTTATGAAATTTGACTTCGAAATAAAAATTGAAAAATGTACATTAATTGCGACCTCGGGACCGGAATTTTACTTCGAAATAGCGAAAAAATCGAAATAGCGAAATTCGGATTAAACATTTTATTTTTAGTTAAAATAAGAAGGGAAGAAATCGGGACCGAAAATAAACTTCGAAATGGCGAGGAATTCGGATTAACTATGTTCGGTTTGGCGAGGTATTAGCATGTCGTTTTTGTTCAGTAATATCATGATATGCCTTTAAAGGATAAAATTTCTGCTTAAATCCAAGACGGACAAGTCAGTCATGTTACTATGCAACAGTTATATTATTTCACGGAGGTTAAATACTACTGCATTTTTATGACAAAACAACAATTATTATAGTTCATTTAAGGAAAACTGACAAGGCTGTCATCACAAAACAAGTCGCATACAAAAAATATTTTCAGTATTAAACGCAAATGTCATTCGAGTTTGTGTCATGGTAGCTGTTCCTTTAAGCTTATGGGTTTTTAGTTATTATGCTACAAAACATAATATTTGTCATATTTCACCATCAACATGGGTAATCAATACAGTGTTTATACATGTACAAAATGTAATGCATGAAATTTGTGTTCTGATTTTAACGTTACAACAAAGTAAACAAAGGAGTGTATCAAAGTTGAATAAGTTCTGAAGGTATAACTATTCACTGATAATTATATGTTGTTGTCTCACTCTTGTGAGTGTGAGCTTCATTTTATCCCTCATTAATATAAGATTATTTTCCCCATTGTGCGTTAATATTCACATTTTTGTTTTATTATTGTGTAAACTTACGTGCGCATTTTGTGCGCATGTATGTGTGTGAGAGAGAGAGAGAGAGAGAGAGTTGGGTTTTCAGCGGTTACTCAACGCTCTTGTTTGATATGTTTTGCATTTAGTTTGTGTACAAATGTATGTTGTTGATTTATTGTATTTTTAAACTCATACACATTTACTTCCGCCACACAATCACCTTTCATTATGGTACAATTGGATAATCAAGTCAAAGAGAACTAGCCCACATGCCAATAAACTAAAAAAAACTCTAAAATTGTATAAATCATTTCAAAATTGCCTCTGATATTTATTTACAATCTTTTCAAATTCATGCTCACACTTGTCTTCAGGGGTAGTACTTATATACTAACACGCAATAGAAAGTGTGTATTTGGTTACAGGGAAAATTTGTATGCTTATTTAAGTAAAATATTAATTTTGCATATTTGGCATCAAAATTTGCAAAAATGTATAAACTACACGATGGATTACTTTTGACTGATATTTGGTTAGTATCAGAATTTTGTTTTAAGTGTAAATAGCGGAGAGGTGAAAGTAAAAGTTGCAGACTTGTGATTTTTAAAACTGATTTTTGTCTGTTTGTTTGCTGGGTTTAACGTCCCACCGATAGTATTTCAGACATTTGGAGACGATGTTTACTTGAGACATATATAGTGCTGCCACACTGCAGTATCACGCCGTAGACATGTGGCATGATACCACACCCAATCACATTTTCCTTACACCGGGCCAACAAGTTCTGCAACTACCCTTATATGCTGAGCGCCAAGCAAGGGAGCTATAACAGTATTTTTACGACTTTGGTATGTCGCGAGCCCACGTATGTGTAGCGAGATAATTCCTGGTAAGTACAGCGGTATGTGGCCTTGCATTATCATGTATTAGATAACCAGGGTTCTGTTGAAGGAAAGGAACAACAACTCGGCGTATATAACTTTGAGTCGTTTTGAAATGTTGTACTTCACATGGGCATTTCTGAGTTAATTATTCATTAAAAGAGGGAACTAACACGCGAGTGGATGATTATATAATTATATTTTCTAGTCCGTTTATCATATGAAATAAATGATGTTGACAAACCTGATAACCTGAAGCAAAATAATCCGATTCATCTGTTGTATGTCAAACTGTGTCATTCAATCATCTCTGTTACAAGTCCAATTATGTGACCTGCAAACGTTGCGACTGTCAAATCCTCTAATAGATGAGGCTGAATGTGGTATTCTCTTCAGAACCATGCGTTTGGTATGTGTATTGACCGTAAAATAACATTATTATGTGTTGCTTTTGATCTTAGTGGTAGTGGTCCAGAGATTATCTTCGCCTTGACAGAATTTCAGTCGTTTACCGACGCTCAGCTAATAATTGGTGGAGGGGGACCCCAGGTGACAAAAAGCACACGGAACTGCCGATCTGAAAAAGGTGGGTTCGAGCCCCTCTTGACATTGTTTTACAGGGTGCAAAGTACTGGTCCAACCCATGATTAGTATAAGTTGTAAGAACTTGTTCCATAATTGACACTAAACTATGAGATTTGTTTTGAAACTTACATTTCTGAATAGTCATTTAATCCCAAATGTGTATCATACAAAGGACTATAAAACTATTTTACAAGGATGGCCACCACAAAGTATTGTGGGGCCGCCGTGGCCGAGCGGTTACAGTCATGGACTACAAATCTCTCAGCCCCTCACCGCTGTGGGTTCGAATCCCGGTAGGGACTTCGGATTTTTCATGTGAGGAAGCCTTCCAGCTGGCTTGCGGTAGGTCGGTGGTTCTACCCGAGTACCTCTGTGTACTCGGGGTCTTCCTCCACCTGTAATTAGCTGGACGTCGCTATATGATTGAAATACTATCGCAGCGACGGTAAACCCCAATACAACAACAACAACAACAACAAAGTATTGAAATTATGAAATAAATATTCATATTGGAGAGAGTTGTATGCAATTCTACTGAGAAATTAGCAAGAAGGTTCCTCGTACCGTTGTTTTATTTCTTTAAAAAAAAACTTGTACTTCCGGTGCACTCTCTGCTTACAATAAAAATCAAGAATTAATTTCTGATCCCTAATGAGTAAAGATTATACTATTCTCTCTCAACGGTTCATGAACTTTACCATTATTTTGTTGCCCTGAGTTTAACATAGTGAGCACAAGGCAGGGAACCACCATACAGGGAACAACCAGTACCACGACTAAAGCATGTTGGGACATGAGCTTGAACCCGCGACCACCCGCTCACGACTCCGAAATACTAATTATTCGTCTACTTAGGTATTTTGTTCCTGGAAAGCACACGAAAGAAAAACGACTATCCCAATGGGTGGCATTTGGATTTTTTTTTTAAATCTTCAGATCTTGTGTCAATGAACACGTCAATGGCACCTGTCCATTTCCCATCATCTGTCACAAACACGTATATTAAAGTCTACATGAATTTACAAAATGTATTATAAGTCAAAAAAGGAAAGCGTGCATTTGAATTAGGCAACCATGTACGAAATTCCATAATTGATAGATATGCATATTTGATATAAGGTTAATACATGAAAACAACTGACTGGTATAAGTTACTTTTTTGCGCTGCACATTTGAAAAACATCGTCGACTGGTTACGGCGTTACAGCCTTACACGATAAAGTTTCATTAACACTTTCTTTCTTTTTTTCTTTTTTTTTGACTTATATTATATTGTATTATAAACTAAAGATATTTAAATCAAGAAGTAAAAATAAAAGGGAAATAATCAAAATATGTACTCCGGAAGCTCGTAAATGTGTAGTTAATACTCGTGTGTCGGGATTATGATAATAGAATATTGATTGTGCAAATTATGGTCGGGGTTAAAATATGTATAGTTAATGATTTTACAAGATGATAAAGGATCTATTTCAGTGACACGTAAGTTTCTTCAAGCTTATTTCTAAAACGGTCGCTTCCCATCAATCGTACTCCGCCCCACAAATGTATGTATTTGTTTGTTTGTTTGCTTATTTGAGTTTTCCGTTGCTTCGTCAGTATTTCAGTCATATAGCGACGTCCAGCTAATTACAGGTGGAGGAATACCCCGAGTGCACGGAGGCATCCACGTAGAACCACCGACCTACCGCAAGCCAGCTGGAAGGTTTCTTCACTTGAAAATCCAAATGACCCTGCCCGCATTCGAACCCACGCGGTGAGGGGCTAGTGAGTGTTGAAGTCAGCGACTTTACCCTCTCGTTCACGGAGGCCCCTGTTTGCTTGTTTTATGCATAACAGTAGTTTCAATAAAGTGTGCCAAATCACAAGTTGAACTCTACATTTTGTACGTGTTGCTTGTATTAACGTTGTCAAATGAACAGCACCGCAAAGACAATTTTCGTTTAACAAATTATCGGCCAAAACAATTAAATTAGCTACAAATATGGGCTCGTCACATTTGTGTCATGAATTTAAAGTATTTAGCCTTAATAAATAAAATGAGTCGTTCTCAAAAATTGAATTACACAACGATTGATTTATATTTCCCAATTTGCTGAAAGATTCATTCTAAAAAATGTGTTTGAATAGACCTAATTGAATGAATGTTTTTTTGTTGTTGTTTTTTTTCATTTGCAGATAATTAAGATAATTAACACGGTCGTTTTAACTGGACAACCAAGCAAACTGCCAATCGTGAATTAAAATACTTAATGGATTCTGGGGTCGCAGGAAAACGAAAGAAAACGTTTCAAGCTCAGACTTTAAGCGGTCCTTTTAAAACGGTGTCCCCTGTGACTGGGGGTAACGGTGAGATCGTGGGTTGGTCGCCAAGGGCGGTTAAGATTGACAATGGTATTATTTGCCATGTTTGGTATTCGGCCTATTAAGGTAGGTCCAAGAATTGTTGGCCTTTGTCAGAATAATGCAATTGGTTGTGGTTTCATGCCACGTGACTGTGACGTTATATCGCAACGAAAGTAGCCGTCTTATATAGATCAAAGCTCTGAGAGCACTGTCAGACTTGACTTGACTTGACTATTTGAGTTTACCGTCGCATAGTCATTACCGTCGCTTCAGTCATATAGAGTGTCAACATTTTTAACAAAAGCATATTTACATCGAAAATCTATTTTGTTTACATAATTTATATTTATCATCTGTGCCGTTCATTACTATGTTATTTATTTTGTAAATATAAACGGTGACATATAGGCCCATTGGGCCAGGTGTACGTAATATATTATGTTGATCTATTCATATATCTTAATATATATGCATTGTTTGTACACATGTCACGATAATAAATAAACATTTACTTACATATAGCGACGTCTAATACAGATCAAAGCTCTGAGAGCACTGTCAGAAGCGAAAGTTAAAATGTGTGAATAATAAAGTCAAACCCTTTATTATTATCATTTTTTGTGGTATGCATGTAAAAAGGGAAGTTATATATTATTAAAAAAAAAGATGGGTTATGGTTCATGCTCGAGATGAAGCAAGGAAGAGTTATTGTTATCGGTAAGTAAAGTCTGACCATTGTATAAAGTATAAACTCAATCCCTAAAGTACTTTCTGAGTTGTGACGGACAGATGCGACTAGAGACACTACAGTCATTTGAGACTCTAACAAGAAAAACAAAATGTTCCAATTGAGGGCTTACATTAAACATCTTGTCCCCCTCTCATTTCTACTGCTTTGACCAGTCCTTATAATTGAACCTGTCTATGCACAGGACACTCATATTAAGAATCGACCTCTCTATAAATTATTTATATATAGAGAGGTCGATTTTTTTCTTAAAGTTTTTTTTTTAAATCAAAAGGAACCAAAAAAAAATATATCCAAAAAAAAACAAAAAAAAAAAAAAAAAAAAAAGGTTGGCGGAATTAACCACCCCTTAAAATTATGATAACGTTACCAACCGTACATTTGTGGTGCGAATAAGGTTATTATAGGTAAATAATTATTGAAACTGCGGATGAACACTGAATTATAAACTTGCTTCTTTTTCAGTTTTATTTGCACATAAATTGTGATTATACCCAATGCTTTCAAAATCAACAGAATCCTGAAATATATCCAACTTTTATCAAAACTGCAATGTTGAATTATACAACCAGTGGTACTATTTTTCAAAGCGAATGTATGGATAGTGGCGGTAATGTGATTGTAAGTAGAAAATCCACTGTCTGACTTCAGAAGCTTTCGCTTCAAACAAACATCTCCAGGTGACTTAAATACTATTGAAGATTTGGTCGCCAAAGGCGGTTAAGAATGGCAATGATATATTTGCCATGTTCGGTATTCGGCATATTAGGATAGGTCGAAAACTTGTTGGCCTTGTGTCAGGATAATGTGATTGGTTGTGGTATCATGCCACGTGACTGTGACGTAATATCGCAACGAAGTAGCCGACATCTTCAGATGACTTATATACTGCTGGTAGGATGTTAAACATAATCAAATCATCTTTACACCACATTAAAACATGTGGAAAATAATATAATAACAACCGAATATGCATAGGCAAACACATTTAATTATCATTTTAGTGATAAAAACAGAAACATAGAAATATTTCATTGTTTTAATGCTTACATATGTTTTCTTTTTCTTTTTGCATATTATGAACATGTAGCTTTAGTTAGAATGGACAAAATTTACAAATATCACTCAACTAAGCTATTCCTATTTTTTAACTTTATTTGTACTGAAATTAATTGATACAACTAATCTTAGGTTAAAATGAAATGTATTTATATATTCATGGATTCGTTTTAATAAACATTCAAGGTTTAATTGGTTACACATATGATGGCCAGAAACACGTGCTTCTTATTAATAAAAGGAACAAAAAAGGGATATTTTAAACTTATTGTGTTTACTTCTATCAGAAAACATGTTCTACCAGATTATTCCTTCTCGGTGTTTCCTTGGCTGAACCAGTACTTTGCGCCTGGAGAAGGCATGATAGACTCTCTTCCCTCAATGGGACTTGAATCACAACCTCCTTCAGATCCGCGGTCATGAACGCTAACACTTGACTACGGTGCCTTTATAAATATATTTGCATCAATTTTGTCACTGCATATTGGCCCACAATCAATTTACCGAAACAACTTTAAAAGCAAATATGGCTAAACTCTGTTATAGTGTACGTGTTGTGTGACTAATGAAGAATCAGTGAAACCTCTCATCCGTTCCTGGAGTTATTGCTGAGCGGTGTGTTAAAAACGAATGTACTTGGTATGTATAATCAATATACACGTGCTGGCCTTATGGTACATGTAGCTATAGTAACCTACTGACATGTAAAATTAAGGTGCTCATACAATATGCATACTGATACAACATCCATCGGTTACTCCTTGCATTTGCATCACAATAGCAATATGCGATGCACCTGAACTCCATCTTTAGCTTCTAATGTTCGAAATTAATATGTATTTATTCAGTACGCCGATGCTTCAGAAGTATAAAGCATACATTGTCGTCTCAATAATTCGCATCCAATTTGTAAGTGCACCAATTAAAATTTTTCTATTTGTATCCGTTTCATATAAACAGAAGTGAGTAGGTGTTGAATGTTACAACAATAGTTTATCAGTTTGGAGACTATGTCTACTTGAGGCCACACTGCAGCATCACGCCATAGACATGTGACATGATACCGCACCTAGTCACATTATCCTGACACCGGACCAACCAGTCCTGAAACTATTCTTATATAATTATGCTTAGCGCCAAGCAAGGGAGCTATACCAGTGTTATTTATTACGACTTTGGCATGTCGCGGTCGGGGACAAACCTACGACTTCCCGGTTCCTGGTCGGACCATCAGGACTTGTGAACATTGTTTATAAGAATGACTATTATTATATGTGTAATAACAATAATTGTTATCAATGAAAAAAAAAAACCTAATGGACATATACATGTAAGCTTCCAAAACATAGGCATATTATAAAAAAAAATGACAAAACGAATACAGACCTATAGATATGTTATTAACTTTCATGAAATAAATAAATATTAATAATTAATGTTACATATGTGGTTCCATTCAAGTCATCCTCAACTCAATATTGTCAAAATCATCACTTTTCAGTTGTTGTTGTTTTTCTTATTTTTTTTTTATTATTTTCTTCTAATTTTATTTTATAGAGTTTGTATACAGTAGTAAACTACAGTGTTGCCCGGTGTCAAGATAATGTGTCAGGGTGTTGTACCACGCCATCTGATATGAGTCATTTGTACTGGGTTATTCGCTGTCACTCTCAGAAATTAGCCGAATTCGCTTGAAAATTGGTCGCTCAACTGGCGAATCTGGGTCAAGTCGTGACCGTACATCTAGGTACTGCTGTAAAAGTGTACTTTGTTTATTCTTCTGATGGATTCGCCACTCGTGAAACTGGTATTACTTTTTATGTTCACTCAGTGAAATTGTAAATCGATCTCACACTAAAATTAACCATTTTTCTTTTTTATTTAATGCCTTTAAGGCCAGAAATTAGCTGTTTTATTCACAAAAGATGTCAATATTGGCGGAATTACCTCGCGTGCGTGATGTTTTTATGACGTCATTTCTAGAGTAAAACCCAGCACAAAAAAGTAGTTTTTTTTCTGCAGTGATAATAACAACACCAACTTTTCACTGCTGTTATTTTCATTATAAACATAGTTATTTCATCAATAGCATTAAAGAAAGATTGATTACTTCTTGAATAGAATAAAAACAATCTTCTTTATTCATATGATTGGTCTTCAGAAATTTTGATATACACAATCTTTATGAATGCCTCGCTAATAGCATTTTATCATACGACTGTATGCCTAAAAAAAAAGAAACGAAAAAAAAAAAAGATCTAAAGCCTGTCTTATTGTGCAATTATGCTATTATGCTGAACATGGAATCACTTTATCCTGGCACTATGTTAACCTGTCCTGGAACCAACCAGTAAAAAAGCGCGCCAGCCCAGGGAATCTTACAAGTAATTTTTAACGAAATTTGGGAAGGCAGCGATCAAATGCCACGGGACTGGAATGAATGAAATTCGATAAGTGTACATATGCTGTCTTTGCAGTAATTAAAACTGCATTTTGTATCAGAAAATAGGTTCCTTTACAAATTAGACTGATTTCAATTGCCTAAAAAAGAAGGAGATCCGCGTTGTGTCAGTGGCTGAAAAACATATCTAAGAATTTTAACCTCTATTTGAACATTATTTGTCAGAATTAATTACTTTTTATTGCAGGAAATAATCTCAAATTGTCCTAATGTTAATGAATTAACAGAAGATAATTAAAATCAGTATTTGAGCTTAAAACAGTTTTAACTTAAATTTATGTTCTACATAGACCATTTTAAAAACATTAATAGAAACTAAAACATAATAATTACAAAAAACATTCTAATTTGTACGAGTTTGTCGACCAAAATCTGAATGGCATTAAGTCTTTTCTTATTTATCGATAAAAAAAGACCTGACAGAGGTGATTGTGCCATACGTAAAAGGGTAATAATCCCTCCCGTGTTTTTGATATGAATTCAAATTAACTTGATGGTTATTCTTTAGCTACACAAAGAAAATAGACAGTCAATGGTTGATCTGTTTTTACACAAAAAAAGACTTGCATTTTCACCGTTAAGAAATGAAAATGTGCATTAGTCAACCATCCTTTCCTTCCACAGGCCGACACGAACATCAAAATAAGTGTCATATGGGGGCGGGGCATCCCACACCGGTAACCTTTGTCACATGATTGACGATGGGTAACAGAGGGATGGGGCAATTGATGGTTATACTGATATATTCACTAGATGAGTCTGTTATTTTTATGGAGATGAAGCGTGTTTTCAGTTGTTGTTCTTAAATAATATTTTTCTTTTACAATAAGATGAAATTATGAAATTAATTTTAAGGAATTCACAAAGCGACAGACATATTAGACAACGTTGATTTTCCTTTCTTCTCTAGGCTGCTCTATCATCCATTCTAAACCCATGTCTGCTCAAAATAAGGCGTTGAAGCACAATAAGTGCATGCCTATGTTGTTTAAAATGTATATACCTAAGACACTTAGGTGAAAAGATGTTGATAAAATCAAACCATTTGGTTTATAAATAAGTAATATCTATTTTAGGAACTTTGCTTGTTAAAAACCTTTGCTTAGATGTCAATATACAAAGCATATTTGACATTTCATGTTATTATATGGAAACAACAACAGTTTTCAAAGCCACATTTTGAATCAGTGACCACAAAAATAAGCGTTGCGCGAAAGTTTGCTCAAATTATACAAATGTGTTATGCTTCAAAATATCTCATAACAAGACATCGTTTTTCGTTGACATCATTCATTTACGTATGCAATTGTATCGTCTGCTTTATTGTTTCTTAGAAACTGATATTAATTGGATTGAAAGAATACAAATACATCATGCTGTCTCCTTTGCGACAAAAATAATTTCGTTCATAAGAATTGCGATATATGCACATATTTTTCAGATCAGTGAATTGAAAACGTCAATACCACTGCCCTAGTATTGCATGTACCTTTGTTTAAACTTAATAATTATGTAGAGCATCGAACCTGTGCAATTTGCAAACGTATTTGTATTTATTCTTAATTTCTTTAGAAATATATTTATCTGTAAATTTTCATATAAAAATAATTGTTATTGCAAAACATTATCCCTGTTTGTCAAAGTGTTTTCAGTTATTGCAGTTATGATGATAAATCTAGGTCCTTTTATATATTACAAACTACATTAAACCTTTTTGGCGTTATAAATCATAAACTTAATTACAAACAGAGAGTGTGATTTTAGCAACCGAATGACGTATTACTAACACAAGACGTACAATAAACAAAACGAGTAGAATAATTGCTTGCTTGCTTGCTTGCTCGCTAGTGGTTAATGTCACATCGACAGTCACAGTATTTCAGTAATTTGGGACGCTGTCTGCATGAGACGGATGAAGAGACGTGTAGAAAGTTCTGAACTCACTATATTGTCATCCCTACTTTGGTGCCGAAAACTTCAAGTCGTGTGCACTTTTGTATCAGGAAACCAAAGTACGGGAGTATGTACCGTACTGTATTCACGCACTTCTGTGTTATCTATTGAAATATTTTGTACTTGTAAATGTGATCATATGCCATTTTCCGTTGGGAATCATCAAAACATTCATGTTCTACATGTATATGACTGTATATTATGTCACTTTTTCTACCACATCAAATTATGGACGCATGATCCAATATTGTACATTTCCTAGATTTAATTCCTACACTTGGTGCAGTGCATACGATATGAGGTGTCGTGGGGTTTGGTTTCATTCTGGTCGGCTGAATTCGTGAATTAGTTTCAGAGCCAAATGCAGGAGTCAACGGGATAGAGAGAAGTATTTTGCTTATTTTTGGAATTATCGATTTACGAATGTCATGCCCTCTCATTTCATTTTAGACACTGTTACATTAGAGCCATTCTTCAAACCATCAAAACCATAGTAATATTGGTTATTTATTAAAAACATGCTGTTTCTACTTCAGTTTTTAACACGTCCTCTCAAAAAGAAGAGGAAAAATGTTTTGATCCTGAAAAAGAGATACATGCACACATGCATTTGGAGGCACCATATTGCTTTTTTAACACATAAAATCTTCATTAATCATTTTGTAATTGTATGCATTGCTCGCTGATTGCTCATGCTAAAGAAGAATAATCACCCTGGTGTTTTTTATTCTGCCCTAAATAAAACTTGGTTAATTTCTGGTAAAAAGATGAAAAAAATACATATTCTTTAGCTTGTATCTAAAATCTGCCATAAGATGTACTTCATTTTTTTTTTTTTTTTTTTTTTTTTTAGCATTAATATACTTAAAAAGAAAATACTGTTATATAGATATTGCAAAAAAAGAGCACTAGGCCATCATATTCATCTTTTCGCAAATGCGACCCCTTCAGCCAAATTTTGCCTTAAACGCCAAAATGCAATATCTCGAGCTATCAAAAATTATTTTAAAATGTCAACTAAGCTTGGAACATAAAAAATATATTACTGTAGCAGTTTACGCAAAACATATATATCAAAATTGAATTAAAAACATGTTTTGTTTTGTTTTTTCCACAAAAATACAATTATGAGCGTTTCATCGTAGACAAGGTTATGCCAATGTTAGGTAAAACGAATCATGTTCAAAATGCGATGACAAAAATGACCAATACTGAACCTTATACGATTTTTAAATTGTTGATAAAGTGCAAGTGTATTTAATGTATATAATGATGATAGGTAGTGGTGATGATAATGATAACATGGATGGTACTGATGTTTCTGAAGCTGCCGATACCACTTCATATGGTGATATAGAATGAAAGATGAAATGACGATACAGTGTGATATGAACCGGATTATTTTCTATATTGTGCTAAATATTACCAAAGTGCGTGCTGTTTAATGAATTATATGTACCAATGCAACCACAAGTTGTACATGCTTATTGGTGTTCAAAACCAAGGTTAGAGTGGCACCAATTTGCTTTCTTACAGATCTGCTCCACTACGATTTAACGTCTCAGGCACGTGGTATGTTACCACATCATAGCATCCTGACACCCGGACTGCCAGTCCTGGGGATACTCATGTACGCTGTTTGCATGGTATATGTTTAAGGAAATACGTATAACACGTAAATCTGTATTACCAGTGAAAAATCCAGGATGTCAGATTCACTCGGAGAACATACATCTTACCTGTAAAAAGCAGAGTTTATAAATTTTACCTGATTTGATGACTAGCTTTCATATTCCCTGGAATACATTCAGTCTTCATTTTCTGGACTATGTAGTTCCAATTTGCCCCGGGAGTCATAGCAAGCTGTCCAATATTCTAACTTAATTAGGCCTTTAGCAAAAAGTTGTTTTCAAAGGGTGTCATGTCATCCATGTGATATGATTTATTTTTATTGCTGATATTGATGTTGTTGATATTGTTTCTGTTGACCGGTGGAAACGTGCCCGACTGTGGATGCGGATGTTGTGGGTTCGAACCTCGTTAGATGCAATGACTTGGCACAAAAGCGGGATTTGCACAAGTTGTAAGAACTTGTTTTCAAATCGATGTAAAATAAATAAATTCAACCTAATTCCGTGTTATTGGCATTCATCGCAGCAACGATATGTTGTATATAAGTCCACGACAGTATTAAACATTGCGACGATCTCTGCTTGAGACAGATATAGTGCTGTCACGTTGAAGTATCACACTTGACTTTGGCTGTACCACAAACACCTACATATCTACCGTATATGTGACTCGAACAAGGACTAGTGGTACAATTTAAAGACTTCATAATCGCGGCACAGATCGGCACTGTGTAGATCGCAAATTCAGTCGATCATAGCACTTCAGCTAAACATTAGAATTATATCACTAATCGAACGTCGAAACATATGATACAATGAATCATTGTCATTTTAACAATTTTTTCGCAAACGTTTAGTACTTGTTTAAATTAATATAATATATACAAAGGATGTTCCGTAAAGTCTGAAGCAATAAAAATTAACACATCTTATTACGAACCCAATTCCTTTTTTATCATCCTGAGAAATAAGGGTTTTAACAGTGTAAATATAAAACATGTCTACTGGATTTCTAAGTTCAATTTCAAATTAAAAATATGGGAGTTTTTCGAACCACCTTCGTACTGCTACAAAAACGTCTGTATACTACATGCAATTACTAATGATTGATTACAGAGAACTGGTATTAATCTTAAGATCTGTTGTTGTTGTTGTTGTTTATGGCCTAAATTATTATTTTTTAAACGAAAGCAGGATAACGTGTTATTAATTTTAAAGAAAAATTACAAACACAAAAAGGCCACCATTAATGAATGGTTCGACGCATATCTAATTCAAATGTTATTAAAATGTGATTGCACATTGCTTGGGAACAAATTAAAATTCTTAAATGTCACTATAGCAACTTAAAGTATGCATATTGACAATGCTAAATTTGGTTATAATTATGTTTTCCCATAAAATTAAGGTACGGCCAGATGTTCGAAAAGAGTGCATTGGTTCAATATTTATTATTTAATTAAAATATTATAATATGATAAAAAAACATAACCAAGCGAAATATATACTATTCGAATATGTATGATTTAATGGGTGGCGCTTGATCTGAGATAAATCAATTATACGAACGGTCTAATAATGTTGATGTAATTAGCTTCTTTTTTTTTTCAACAAAACTTGTATCGAGAATTGCTACGTATATGTTTACAATAAACATATACAACTTTACTTGGTTGATATCTCGTGTTTCATCATTTATTTGAACATTGTTAGCAAGACCTCGTTTATTCAGTTACATCAAGTGCATTACGTAGGTCGTCAAATTGCCTTCCGCTTATATCCGCTTTTTAAATTACTATCTATCATAAACGTGACAGAATCTTTGCAATTCTGTCTGCCAACCACATAATATATATTAAACTCGATCCATTTTAATTTGGGAATTATACCCAAAATCTCCCATTTTGGGCAAGCAATGGCCATTTTAAGGCTGTTTTTGAAGTATGCATTCTTAGGGGACACAAAAAGAAAGACAAACAACTCGAATTGAATCAGTTATACACATATATTCACTGCATCCTTAGGTAACTATATGGATAAAACAATAAATATTCAAAGTGAAGGAAAAACTCTTCACCCACTTAGCCTTGAACAACTATGAAAGGCAAAGATCTTTACCCAGAACTTCAAGGTGACAGAAAAATATGTTTAATTTATCTTAAAACGTTTAGTTATTAGCACGATTCTTATAATATGATATGCCAAAGTAAAATTCCACAAATGACTAATACTTGCAGTGCTAATCTGACACAAAAACATTTGTTTCTTCAGACAGTCTCTCGTCGCTGAGTTAATTATATCTAAGTGAACATGCAAGCTGTTTTATGGTATACAATCTTCCCGCGAAATTGTTTAAATGCACTTTACTTGTTTGCATTGATATAGTTTATTGTACATCCGGAAAAAACTATTATATATTGTAAAATGTTTTTACATATAATGATAAACGTTTCGCATATGTGTATGACAAATTCTTATACGACGGATGTGCAAAGTCATACTTGATTCAAACATAATAGATTATTAAAGCTTAAGTAGGAAAAACAGCTTTATCTATTCATTCAATTTAATCATCCTATTAAATAAATATATTTTTTTCATTTCGAGTTGTTCTGAACAGGAAACCTAAAGGGTAGTCTTCCCTTGTATTTTTTGCAGTCAGTTCTACGTACTACTGCCACAGGGGCATATAGAGCTGTAATGGTGTCAATCACACATTTTAGATCACCTGATAACGACGTGCTCAATGTGAACTATTTTGCTCATCTTGTCCCTATGGTCTTAAGAAGTGTGTCTTCCGTCATTATGTACGACGCACGTCTTACGATGACTGGCGCAGGGTTAACATTTTTTTTTCGGCGTAGCTGTATAATTTCGATTTCAACTCGCATCTTAAACCAATCAAATGTACGCTAACAGCGGTAAATAATTCTAAGCTGAATAAAAGGACTCCTGTTATTGGTTAACGCATCGTTATGGACTATAAAATTACTGTAAATAAGGGGTGCAGCTTGTATATATCATTCAGCTTGGTGTTATTACTTTTCTTTTTGATGTAAACATGAAAGTGATTTCAGTAAGTTAAATACAATCCTTTTCCATCAATTGAGGAATGCTACTTTGTGAAAATGTTTAAAACAACAAAAAAGAATCCACCGTGTTATGACATGAAACCCCTTAATTACTATGTATATTGAATTCTTCCAGCCTGCCGAGATGCTCTCATTGAAAATTAATTCGCCAAAACCAAAACAACTAATAACGCTTTTATATCATAATTGTCATATGCAATAATGATATGAACAAATATCAAACAAGCCTATTTACAGATATAATTTTTTGTATTACCGTCTATATATAAGTATATTTCATAGAAAAAATACTGAACTATTTCTAGAGCGTACTAAATTTGTTGAGCGTCGGTCTTTCACGCGCTTTTCCTGGGAATGTTCTAGAAGACTGGAAATCTCGTTTTTCTTTCATCCTACGCCGAATATCTTTTTTAAAGATATTTCTTGTTACTTTTGAACCCATGCGTGGATGGTTCTTGGGCGGTCCTACGCATAATTTGCAGTATTATCAGATAGGATCTTATAACCATCTAGCAACTGTGGTCATAGCTCTTGTGTCTGAAACCATTGACAGATACCCAACAAAGCTGTTTTATGCAATCTTTGATACAACTGTAACTGTGTTTTCTTAATATGTTATGATTTCAATACCTTATGTCTATAAAACATTTTGGTTTCCACTACAGGAAGCCTCTCCTCTTTGGTGACACGGATGACCTTTGTGCTCATATCTTTCATGAGTGTTTTTTTTTTTTTATACATAGATAAATACCTACGAGTATAACAGTTCATTGCGATAGCTTCTACTGCTCTCTGAAAACAATGGCGTGTTAAGGTGGTTCCGCTACGTCTTGGACCACTTAACCTCTACCAAGATAACCAAGGTAACCATTACAGAGACTTTACCTTAATGCGCTGCACGATAGATATATCTTGAGTCTAGATTTTCCCTCGTGTATATCCAGCTACACACACCAACGCATCACTTAATTCTTAACAACGCAAGGGTGGTTGTGGTTTCGATGTGCCCAAAATCTTCCAATGTCACGTGGTAGATTTTGGACTAGACCGATGACAAATACACACGAGCTATAGGTCTAGTGTGCAAAAAATGAAACTGATATGTTTGCTAAATATTGAAATATTAAAATTCATGGAAATGGATGTAGGTTCCCCTTTTTGATAGTGAGCATGTAATCCAACTTTGGAGTGAATATGTTTGATGGTTTTAGAGAAATGGACTTGAACGAAAACCTTTACCAACGCCGATGCATATACCTGGCCGACGACAGAATCATGACTATAACTTTTTCTTTTGGAAAGCGTAGCTAAAAATAATATACGTCTGACATGTTTTAAATTTAAAGTACAAAAACTCAAATATTTTTTTCAGAGATAAATATATCTTTAGCTCACCCTACAAACGGAAGTTACTGTTGACAGCATACCGAGTGCACGGGGGCGCTCTTCGAAGGACATTCGCGGTATTTTGTATTACAAATTACTTTTTTTCGTTTGTGTATATACACAACCTATTTATTGACTGGACATTGTAGGAAGTAAACACAGGCTGCACAAGGGAACTTTGATCTGCATGAGTGCATTGATAATTCGATTTATATATAAACGGGTATATTTGAAAAGAGTGGTCAAAATATAAGATCTACTAAGAAAAATGACAGGTTTCTCATATAACATAGATCTAATATGCCGAAAACTGATGCATTAGAACTTTGGATAAGTGTATACAAATTTGGAAGGAGAAGAATAAGATTCTAAGTCCAAACTTAATCTTATTACGCGGCTCGAATTCCACAACAATACTTAGAGCTAAATAATACTAAAATTCTTAAACTAGGTTGGCACACATTCTACAAATCTTATTTTACGAAATATTCAAGTACATGACTACATGAGATTGTTTATTGCCTTAAATTAACAATATTGTGAAGAAATAAAATATCTGGGTATTTTTATTAGAGAAAAAAGAATGATGAAATTTGCCCTTAAGTATTTAAGTATTACTAAGTGCTAAGAATTGTTGGCGGAATTCGACTCTGGTGTATTTATGTACCTAAATTTCTTCTTAGCTCCAGGCAAAACTTGTATTAGCAAATCGTAATTCAATTCTTATATGTTTTAAATTAATAAAAGTGATTTTTCAGGTAAAATGGTTATAATAAGGACCCACTGAAACCCCGGGCGCTTTAGTCTGCAATTACAATTTCTATGAAAGCGAAATTATTGTTTTAATACTTCTCGTAACAGTCATTATTCTGTATGGAAATGACATTTTTATAAGAAAAAAGGAATTCTCTCTTTCATTCTTAATCAATTCCTTTAAATCCTGTTTTTAACTTCCGGAAAGACGTTCAAAGCTGTCCAAGCTAACCCCTTTTCTACATTATCTATAAGTTTCTTAATCAAAAAAACTATGACGTTAATGTCATAATGTGACGTCATGGCGTGAAACATAGTGTAATAAAATGCCATATAACTATTACTTGACGAGATTTTAGAAGAGAATATAATCAAGATTCACGATAAATACTTAAAAAAATAGTTTCATTTATATTTCTTAAGACAGGGTTGAAAAGTGCGTTGCTGCCCAAAATATCTCAAATGGATTTCAACAAAGGTACAAAAGACCGTGGGAATAAGGATGCAAGTGATGCTGGCATATTGAGCAGCTCATATTTTAATAATTTTCAATAACTCTCATTAATAGCGCAGCAACATTTAGGTACCGTTATCTGGGTCTGCGCGTGCTTTTCAAATCAGCATTTTGTGAAAAGTTCACAAATGTCGTCATTAACTCCTATATTATTTAACAGACTGAAATGGATCTCAAGGGCGTGCCTGAGTTTACGCACTTACGCACGTGCGTACAACTGA
>CM037793.1:26614345-26664345 GCA_021229015.1 Solen grandis | reverse complement strand
TTTCTGAAATCGCGCGCGCCCCGAGACTTCAACGTGAATCGGAAACAAGATTGAAAGTCAAAGTGTTCATTTTGAATTTCATACGTATTTACTAAAAGCTCAAATTGATATTGGAATTGACATAGTATTGATATAGTTATTTACTTAAATTATTTATTTGTTCCATTGCTTTTGACATAAATATGAACGATCACACGACTAAACGCAGTTAAGGGAATCAATCAGTAAGCAATCATTCTACAGGATTGCCTTTGAAGATTTGTGTTAATAAGTTTCAAAAGAACAAGAAGACCCTTACCGGCAAAAAATCACGAATTAATACTGCATGTACACGAGGCTATCATGTTTGAATGGTCCGTCATCTCGATGTTTTCTCATGCCGCGCGTCATATTGAACCAGTTATATGACCCCCCCCCCCCCCCCCCTTTCTCTCTCTCTCTCTTAATTATAATTATTTTATTTAAAAAAAAAAATCTAATTATGCATCCGTCCTCTTCTTTCCTTCATTTTTACTCACTGTAGATAAAATCAGTACACTTAATAAATGTATAAGGAAAGTAATTGTTGATTAGTAAGATTCCACCAAGCCCCACCGAAATGTGAGGTACCCATGTGACAGGTGGGCGCGCTCTCGTTAACTCTCGAGGCACGCGATAAATCGCGCTATTTCGGAAAACTGCGTATCTCTTTATTTATAAATGCCTTTGATATTATAATTCAAAATTAGCACCTTTAAAATGTAAGAAGTAAAATACTTATAACTTCAATAAAGGGTATTCAACATACTACGCATGTTTTCATTGGTCAGCGAGTAGCTGAAAACTAAGATTTTAAATTCCGAGATCTGTACCTAAATCCCGTACCAAATGGAAACTTATCTGAGCTAATTTGTTTCGTTTTCATCGTCCTTGTTGTTGATGCTGCTGATGGTATTTTTTACATTGACATTCACACCGCTTACTGTCTTGAAATACCATGCATCTTGCAGACCCAAACTCTTCCAATAATTATATTAATTATCAAGTAATTACCTGTTGTAAAATGTATCTCATTTGATCTATAGATTACTTAATTTATGGCATCACAAATCATCATCATAGACTATGTCTGCTATAATTCAAGTATTTTTCTGTATTTTTGTGTTCTATATTTCTGAATAATTTGATAGCATGAGTTTTTCATCGGCCATATTCTCGATAATCGAATGATATTTTTTTCGGATTTAATACATGTAGATAAAAATGTAAAAAAAAAGAAAAAAAAAAGATTTATGAAAATTACACCGAAGACACTCTTGATTTACATGGACATTTTAGAACACATTTTGTAAATCTCTGAAACAAACGGCCTACAAATGAGGCTATTTTTCAAAATGACATGTATCATTGCCTGGTGGAAATATTAGACCTGCTGTTTGTAAATGATGCATGCACATGTTATTAAAATATTTTGAAATGGCTTTAATTTATTGAAGTCGTGTTTAAAAACATGCGCGGCGTCTTTGATGTTTTGCATCAAAATTAATCTTGTTTTATTTATGGGTTGTGTTCAGTATAGAGACAAAAGCAAGATAACACGCGCTTGCCATTAAGGAAAATCAGACAGATTAAATGTGACATGAAAGGTCATTTACGTCAAAATCTGAAACAAAGATAAAACCTTTGGCAGTGACAATGTCAAAACAGTAAAACTGTGTCAAACTGTCATATAACGTGGAAAATCGTTGTCTTTTTTAACTTAAAATTGTGACTTGTACGATTTCATTTTAAAATATTCCATACATCATTAAATTGTGATTATGGTCCATCCATCACTTGATTGTGGGAATTTACTATAAATGCAAGCTTTTAAAAAGTTCTAGCAAAACTCCTAGTTAACAGATGCTTGCATCTGTTCTGAAGTCTTTTTAGGCATTTAAAGAACCAATATTATACTTTAACAATGAATATATTACCTTAACATTAAAAATAGACACAACACATATTACTGGATTTTCCTTTGTATCGGACTTAATCGGAAAACTTATGGTATTTTCGTTATAGGAAAAATACCGCTTTGAAGTGATGCATTGAATTACAGTCGAACCCCGGTTACTCCACCACCTCTCATTCAAATACCTGGCGTCATTCGAAATACTTTGTTGGTCCCGATCACTCTCCTTATTATTTCTATATAAAAATATCTGGGTTATTCAAATCTGTCCCATTCGAATACCTGGCCTCATCCGAAAAGATTTTTTGGCCCGTGCCAATCAATTCGTATGATTTTCGCACCTCCTTATCCGAAGTTGCTGACGAGCATTAATTTCCGGCGTTATTTTGTAAACAAACAATGTAAAAGGCGCAAACGTCAATAAGTTACCGAAATGGGTGGAGACGACAGCTTACAGTTTGCATAAGTTGTTAATTGATTGGATGTTTGTCCAGTTCAGTCATAAAGGTAACGATTGTAATATTTCGGATACGCTGGTAAGGGAAAATTTAAAGAAGTGTGACAAGTAGACCACAATTACATCGTTTTTCGAGACGACGTTGACGTAACGTTGATACATGTAGTTTCTTGAGGTTTTGTCAGACATTATGAATGTTCATAATTGTATTGAAGTAAGCATATATGTAGAGAAAAGATGAGCGTTAGTAAATTAAATATTAATTATCAATTGCTTTTTTTCAAGACGGCATTGATATTGGGCACATTTTGTCGCTTGTGATTTAGTCAGACCTGATAAATGTACATGTATGTATGTATCTTTGTTATTGACGTATGCATTGATTATCTTTGTATCGAAATCATTTATGCATAAGAAGATTGAAGTTGTAAAAGTTAATTATCTATAGTCGTTTTCATTTACATTACTTAATCATAACATATTTTAAAAAGTATACATTATATATTACGTTCACTGCATGAAAACAGTGGGTGGGACGGGCTTTTGTTCTAACGATCGACGTGATTTGGGTTATTCGAAACCATGCCTTACTAGAAATAAAACGCCGATCCCCGGGATTTCGAATAACTGGGGTTCGACTGTACCATTTTCAAACGTTCATATATATTGAAGTTCGTATAACGCCATGGTCACATCACTCTCACGGAGCTCGTAGAAACTTAGCACTCGTACAAATCTGCGAGTTCTCGCAGGCTTTAAAAATCGTACGATTTTCGTGGTAGTGATCATGAGGCTACAGACACGCGCAGATCAAATAAAATCAAAGGACCGATAGTCCTGAGAGATGCCAATTGAAAATACTGCTACAATATCTTCGATTATATTTTTGTGCAAGGCAAATCATTGGATTTTGAATATAAAAATTGAATGTAATAAAATCTTTCAGAACAGATACCATAACGCTCTGCTAAGATACTGTTATGATTAAGATGTTTTCGGTATTAAATTTCTTGATATGTAGGTCAACCATTCCGAATGTCTTTTTATAAAAACAAACAATAACAATGCCGCTGTCTGGAAACAAAAAGACATGTAAAATATCATTAACATGTCAAGGGTTTCCTGACAGCATTCCTAGCCATAGTAAAATGTCGTAGAATCTGAAATACATGTCAAATCTCATTAAAATCAGATTCATTGTGCTAACTGGATCTGGCCACATTGTATAGAGGGTCGTCTCAGATTGACCTTTGTATAAGCCAATCAAATCGGCGGCTACAGAATCGTTCGGTTAATCAGGGGGAAGTAACCGCATCAATCTAACAATAGGATAAAAAGATGTGTAAGCGGCCGGGTAGCTCGTTCGGCAGAGCGGAAGCTCATTCGGTAGAACATTCGCCCTGTAAGCAAAAGGCCCGCGGTTCGAGTCCCAGTCAAGCTTCACATTTTTCTCCCCCTGTGACAAATGTTTTACCGAAGTCAGTTAGAAACGTGCTATTTAATTGGTTTAAAATCGAGCACTTGTTTATGCACATAAAATGACTTAAAAGGTCAATCTGACGTGGCCCCTAATGCGATGTTGTCAGATCCTAATCGCGGATAGTAGAGGAGCGCAAATTAGGATATAATTTTAATGAGATTGAATGCGATGGAATACATTGGCTATTGGGACGGAGCCCGGTCTAAAAGTGTACAGACTTGGATACGATGTAAAAAGTAGTTATTTTCAAATCGTAATACACTGTATCTTATGAACACCAATGCAATGCCGACCATTTATGCTAATTGTATTCAAGTTGCATAAGTATTTTCGGTGCAAAGTTTTAAGATGCATATATTTATCATATGTGTAATGACTATAAAATATGGTTTACATACAACACTTTTTGAAACAGTTACTCTTTCGAGAAAGATACGAATAACTCACGATATTATATAGAAACATTTTGGCCTATTTCGTGGAGAGCATGTACACTGAAATCTAAGTTATCAGGTTCCGGAGACGGATACCGAGATCATAGCCATGAGACTGCATCCTGAGAATCAGAATGCAGCTCAAAAATAGATGTAAGAAAACGCGGGGAGCTGGTGCAGAGCTCGTGCGAATCTCGTACGAAGTTCCGTGCTCGCACGAGCTCATGCGGTCACCGCACGAGTTCAAAGTACTGTAAGAGCTCCGTGCAGATACCGCGCGAACGCCGCCCGAAGTATTAGAACCGCTACGGCGTCCGCACGAGCAGTATTTGAGGACTCCAAAAATTAGTACTCGCAGATATACTGAAGCTGCACTTCATCTACAACAACTACAAGTTACCACCCAGGGACGCGAGAAGGCCAGGGAAAGAGGAAGGGAGGATTGTCACAAGATGTCCGCAAGGTGTTCGTGAGGCGTCCGGGACATCATACGATGTCGCACGGGTTCGTAGGGTGTCCGGGCGTTGTACTTTCGGGGTCCATGCGAACATCCTCGAAATCATGCAGGAAACGTTGGAGTTCTTGGTCCCCGGAAAGACTCTAAAATCCGCATTTTCGAGCATCGGAGGATTCCTACGATATCGCGCGGTATCTGCACGGCACTCTTGAGAGTAGCTGACGACGTGGCTGCGAGTTAGAAATCCTGCGAAGACTCGCAAACAATCAAAAATATTAAAAACCCGGGGTATCTCGATCGCTACAGAAAGAAACTTGAAATAAAACAATACCAGTTTTCTTGTAGTAGCATTAAAATATAACTGTTTTTAAAGTGTAAAATAACCTTGGATTTATACAACAAACATACACCTCTTTATTAAACATGCATATATTTAAAAAACGTTTATCCATGTGAAACGAGATTCCTAGATGTGACATCATAGTTCTAGTGTTTCCCACATTCGCAATAATTGTCCACACAATGGTGAGTCGGCTCATCGTGGGCGCAGTCGAAAGATGCACAATCCGCTGCTATGATGCAGGCTGAAAAGTATAACAAGAGAAAATATTCAGTCAAAAACACTACGCTTTTTGCTGCAACCTTTTAGTTACTTGTCAGTCAGCTTAACTCGCTCTTTGTTTCAATATTACCACGCTGTTTCTCAGTGCTTTGAGCTCTATGATTTATTTAAGTGAGGGTCATGACCCTGATTCCATTCCGAAGTTGCGTACTTAAGGTTGTTACTTCAGTACTAGGTGTTGATGATTACGTGTAGAAAGTTTAAAATGTTTTTTGATAATTTAAGATATTAGCATGTTTGCCTTTCTATTTTGGAGAGGTAAAACTTGTTATCATGCAAAAACGTGCGCGCTACTTCGGGAAAATCGCATACATTGGCGTTTCTAATGTGAACTGCTACTTTTTGAGTTTGATGTTTTCTTCACGCTGAAAATTAATGTTTCCCGCACACAGAAATCTGTAAATCAAATGTTACACATTAAAAGTGTAAATAGCTCAGTGGTAGAATGTCCTCTCTGCGTTCGGGAGGTCTAGGGTTTGAATCCAAGCCGGGGCACTTCCTCCGGTGACCGCGTCAAACCGAAGACGTTTAAAATTGGTATCAGATGCACCCTCGCCTGGCACTCAGCAAAATGGGGTTGTTATTTGGGAACTCGGAGTAATCAGTACTGGTTCTACATCGGAACTTGTGTCCCGTGTATCGGTACCGGTACTATACACAGGGCACGTAAAAGAACCAAAATAAATGGTCTATTCGCAAAATGAGCTAGGGTATCGCGCCCAGATTACTTGTATTCAGCCACTATATCTGCCGATGCTGCCTCTGCATCAAAAAGACCTCCTTGACCGTAAGGTCTAAAATATGACCATAATAATCAGAAAATGGTTGCTAGCTATTACAAAAAAAAAGAAGAAGAGAAGAAAGAAGCAATGGCAATAATCTTAACTTCTAAGCATCACATTCTACACGAATTCGTTAATTAGCGAGGTTCGTGTCCATATCTTTAACGGCATCTGACAGCTAAAATTATGCTGGGAGAAAGAAACAGAATGAAAAACAGATGCATATTGGTGCAAAAGCATGAAAGAAAATATGAGAGTTACTTGAAAGGAGAGAGGGAGAGAAAAAAAAGAAGTGCAAAAGACAAGAGAAAAGAAAAAGTAATATGATTGGCCTGGATTTTATTGTCTATGTATGTTCATAATTGTAATGTCATTTTGGCCGAAAAGAAAAAAATGTCAGAAAGTGACTGAAAAAAAAAGTTCTCCAAGTCGCACTTTTTGTTCTTTGAAAAAAATCAGTATCTTTAATTCAAAATATGTCTCACTGAAATTGGCAAAACGGTTTTACTTACTGATTTTTACACCTTTACAACAGATAGAGTACAGAAACGAGACTCTCCAAGCCGTAGCGGATGGAGCAAAGCGATTGCCACTTAAGGTAAATTCCCTGTAATTGTTCTGCTACATTTCTGACCTCATTGCCTTTCACGGAGATAACTAAGGTTTTCTAATGTTTCATTGGGGTACCTTAGTTATCTTGGTAGAGGTTTGTGGTCCAAGACGTAGCGGAGCCATTCCAGGGACTTTACCTTAATTATGAAAACATTAACAGTGTTTCCAGTTATGTTTCTGTACATTTGATGTTAGAGTGTATAACTCTACGGAACTTATTTCTGAATAGCGAGCTCTTTGTGTTGAAGTGTGCGACTTGGCTGACTTTATGAACTATAATTAGGAAATCTTGAAAAAAAATATAGCGATCTCATTCGTTACAAACACGTGCTTGCAAGGCATTTATCAATGTTTTTCTGTGAATAAAACATGAACGTGTATTTAAACATCATGAATATTTATCTTTTAAGGAAAAGCAAAAAGCTGATGATAGAATCATAATAAAACGTTTTACGGTTAATATTTAAACCTTATCTTTTCATCTGCACCATTTAGTTCGAGAGAAACGTGGCCATTTTCAGGGACACAGACACAAATAGGTTCCGATAAGGTCCGTAGTTGCCTAAAGGTCACACACTGACACACATTTGAGAAAGAAAGATTTATGAGGTGTGTGTGTGTGTGTGTGTGTGTGTGTGTGATACCTTGAGGGGCCTGGACACACGTGCAGACATTATGTTCGCAGCCGACAACCTCGTCTGTCTCAGTACAGTTGATGGTGGTACACTGTGATACGTCACCATGGGGACAAGATGTAGACATCACATACACTGCAATACATGTTGATCAATCTTCATTTTCAATATTATTTTCTCTTCTTCACAAAAGCCTGATGATGGTCGCCGGACGGGCAGGCATCAATTTGTTACAGTTGTTCAGCGTGATGAGACAGTGAACGTACGCACGGATCAGGTTCAGAAGACAATGACATACTCAGAGGTTATCGGCAACACGAAATATCTATATTCGGCGGCATGCACTAGTTGTACGTACTGTCATAGTAAACAGTCTGCATCTCTGGTTTTGCACACAGTTCTCATGTCCAGTTCTGTCACATTTTTGAAAAATAAATTAACCAGTCTGGACCATTAGCCAATGAGAATACTGACTATAGAAAGAAATTTCTAATCATTTCCGATTGGTCAACTTCCGGTGGAAAATCTGGGTCAATGGCAAAGCATACAACTGCTGCCGGTAAAAGATGGCATTATAGACCGTGCAACTTCTTCGTGTATTAAAGAGTGTTCATTTGTTCAGCGTGATGAAAAGGCTCGCTGTCAAAAAAAAACAACAACAAAAAACAGGTTTTATTTCAAATACCAAAGTCTCAATTAGAGACTGAATGCAAAAGAATGGGTACTATAGACCTTATACTGAATTAATGTTCACTAAACATTACTAAGACACGTTTGCTTATAGGTGTGTGGAATCGCCACGTCCTTTGTTTTTGATTGTTTCAATAATAATTCAGAGATTCATAATAAAATTGATTTAATCATGCTTATATGAGTATTTTTTGAGGGTGGAGGAAGGGGGGTGGGGTCTTCCAAACGCTTTGGTGACAAATTGGTGATAGGATTCATTCCGGATAAGGTGATGATATATACGAAAATATACGAAAATATTCACCCTATACTTCGTTTAGTAGCTTGTCTTTAAATATCATTTTTAACATAGCCTGATAAAGCTAAACAATGCCAATTTAGATCCTTAAGAAATGCAGATACATTTGTATATGAACTAAATTCATCTGACATGTTTTTAGCGTGAGAAATGATAACAAGTCATTTAAAATGTCCATGTACTCGTACACCTGTATATTTAAATATAAGGCCACAATTACCGCGTCCAAAACATCCGTAAGTCATTATAGAACTCCCATTCAACGAGGAATTCAAAATCAATTTTATTTAAATTAGTTGGCAAAATTAGAAACAAATCTTCCGCATTTTAAATAATAATGAGAATTATTTATAACATAAATTGATGCACTTTAATAATATGTATATTACCTATGGCAACCATAAACACGATGGAACATACAAGGGCACGCATTATGGTCCGATTTGTGTTGTCTCAAGTAACAGAAAATGACAAATGGCAAAGAGTGTAATGTATATATATGACCCCTAAAGCTATATCGTGCAATTGTCGTGGGGTTATCATGAAGGTTCAGATGAAATCGTGACTTAAGTAGGATTAGACGTAAAATTAATATGGCAGTCTGATAACTGAATTGCTAGCGTTTTATTCCAGAATTTTGCTTATTAATTGGGGTTTAACGTGCTGTACTTCAGTCATTTTGGGGACGTTTATCTACTTGAGACAGATACTGGGCTGCTTCACAGTGAAAAAGAGCAATAATACCGCACCTAGTCACATTATCCTGACAATGGGTCTGCCAGAACTGTAATTACCCTTATATGCTGAATGTCAATCAAGGAAGATATACCAATACCCTTTTTAAGTGCTTTAGTATGTCACAGTTGGGAATCGAATCCACGACCTCCGGGTTAAAAACGCGAACGCTCTTACCATATGGCCGTCAGACCTGTTCTTGTGTATAATATGATTTTATGTATAATACTGTCACTGAAAGTGATTAATAACCCCACTACCCTGACATTTGTCAGTATTGCTGGCACAAGTTCTAAGTTCAAAGGAAATTAAAAAACGATGCTACATAAAGACCCATTGATCGTTTGTACAGCAAGTCCCCATTGATTCTCTTTATCTTTGACCTCTGAGTATGTTGAACTTTAAGCTGGTAATCTGGTCTTTGCGACACTCAGTTTTAATGAGGCATACATTTGTGCCAAATAATTTGAAAATATTATATTCCTTTGTCAAGTTAGAGACCGGAATGGTACATTGGCATTGCTCTCTTTAAACGTTAACTCGAGACGGCTTTGTCCATGACCTTTAGTTAGCAATTTTTTTTTCGCGATACACTCTTTCAAAATGTTTATAATGTTGCAAACATTCGATCCAAATAATTTGAAAAATCTTTTAATCCTTTATCTAGTTAAAGACCAAACACATTTCGGGACGGACCGACGGACAGACAAAATGCATATGATTCCTATAAAGCACCCCCCGCCCACACCCCCCGATCCATAACTTACTCATAGTGAAATTGTTTATACATATGTACATGTACTTAAGTGACTGTAGAGTCAAATATATGGTCCCGATACCGTGAGACGTATACATTGCTAAAATACTGCGTAGTGGTAACGTTCTTCACTTCTCACCTGTATAACCTGGGTTTGATTTCTAGTTACGTTTCTCACGTACGTGAAAGGCTGCGGTGGTCGCTCATCCAGGCACAAGCGCTCCTCATACGCCGTTATGCAAATGCATACACATGTTTGACCGAATTAGCCCTATGTATGCGGTAGAAAAACGTCAAACCATCGTATGTAGAACCAATCTTGTACTCAATATAAAGGGAATACTCTAGATCTATATTTCTGACTTTGAAACCTAAATGTAGTTCCTCGATTTTTCTCTCAGCAGGATACTAATTAGATAGTGTAATTATTGCTATTATTTCTGTGGTTCTTCGATGCCTCTTTGAAGGTCTATGCTGAACCATGCAGAAGGTGTTGTTATGATGTGGAACATCCAGACTTTTGGCGTTACATATAGTCTTTTTCTATTGTTATACTGCCAGTTTTTTTTTTTTTGTTTTTTTTTGTTGTTTTTTTATTTCTCAAAGTGTGGTGTTGGCAATGCTGATAAATTGTAAATTTGGTAAATTAATTAACCAACCAAATTGTACATTAATGTTTATCTGAGGTTAACATTTATTTCCTTATGATTTTAGTTCAATGTTATCTTTGATATCGAGTCTTTGGTTCTACTGACGTATATGCAATGATCTAATTCAGAAAATGAAATCTAATGTTGTCATTGCATTTTTTTTTTTTTTTTTTTTTTTTTAATTATTATTTCATATACTTATTTATTTTTATTTATCACTTTTATTTATCATTTTTTATGGGTTTTTTTTTTTTATTTATTTATTTTTTTTAGCTACCTTGTTCTTGCCCTCAAGCATAATAAATGCAATGCATTCATTCATTTTGTTTTGTTTTTTTGTTTCAGTATTTCTGGCTATGGTGAAACAATCCCTTTTTGTATTACACTAATACTGTGACTGTAATTTTCGAGCATGCGAAAATTCACCTCAATTTGCTGTAAAAATGTGTAATTTGTGTCCTTTGGGATACGTTTTATGTCATTTGAAACTCGAGTAAGGATATATATATATATATATATATATATATATATATATATAAGGCAGTATTTGGGAAAAGGGATCTTAATGACAAAATTTTCAAAACTGTGTGTTTTTTTCTTTATTTTTTAAGACAATTCATTCCCCATTCTGGAAATGTTTTATTTAAACTGATATCTTGTCAACTTGCAAAATTATGACCTTCTAACATACACAACCATCTGTGGGTCTCATTATTGTTTTCTTCAAAATACTAAGAATTCTGAAATGTTTAGATCTTGATATTCAATAAAACAAAACAGTTATCAGTATGTCTGTATTTTTAATACCATATTAGATACGCTGTAGGTACAGTAAAACAGACTTTATTAAAACAAAACAAAATCCATAGTTACGCCAATACTGCATAGCAACCATAGAATGAATTATCAAAACGTAAAGGAAAACAATCAGAATAGTGTATCGACTGTCAACTTACAGTCATATTTCAGAAGAAGAAAAAAACAGCCATTACACACAGTTATAACAATCAATCATTCATTTGTGGGCATGTAATGTCCTGAAACTGTCCACGGACGAACGGACGGACAGCTCTAAAGAGATAAGCCTGCCGGGCCCGGGAAAGAGCGGCGGCAGCTATCGGGACGGGCAGTCGATTTTGGAACCCATGGCACGCATCCTTCAACAAACGCATAGATGTTTCCTCCCCATCTCTTTCCTTCTTTACTACAACAATGCCTGGATTGTCAGCACTGAACCTGAAGTACTGGTAGCTCCTGAAATTATATAGTAACCATGGAAACAATATGCTAGTAATACATATTGTACATATAATTATGCTCATTATACATGTGTAATACTGAAATACCTCTTTTTTGTTGTTGTTGTTTCAAGTTTAAATCGTAAAAAGACAAAATATAGGAAAATATTGTATGTAAATATTATAAAGTTTTATCCTAGACTATATAAATAGAGATTACCTCAAACCTTTCACAGAGCGGATGACAGGTTCGAAGAACTGTTTCCAGTCTTTCCATTGCCACGCTGGGAATCGAACCGCCTCATTTGTGGAAGCTGACCTGTTGACAACATCCTCTAACTGGTCTATGCAATCACAGTTAGAACGTCTGTACTTCTGTTTGATTAGACCAAAACCACCATCAATCCTACACTTGGCATGACCTGGAATTAGAGTTCCAAAATCGGCTAAAAATCAAAATCGATGATTGGAAATAATAGGGCAAGACATTTCGATCACTCATCATCGATTTTTACCATCACTGATATGTAGAATGTGACTTTTGACAGCAAAACCTTTTAATAGACGAAGATAACATTAAAGAATGTCAATTACAAGAGACAAGAATTTGCATACTATGAATGCAAGATTGAAAATTGGAAAAATAAGAATAAAATATAACTTTCATAAAAAAAATCAGAAAAAGAGTAGATCTCGTGTTCATATTGTTTCTTTCTTTTTTTCTTTCATTTCTTGGTACACATACTTTTAATTACCGACAAGGAGAGAAATAAGGAAACTCGATTACGAAGGAATACAATCGATGATCGCCGACTTCGGTAGCTTTCGATCAATCATCGATTATAACCGATTAATACCTACCTGGAATCTGCATCATGTACTCTAGTTGTTGATTGCGACCAGTCATGACCCTCCACATGAAGTAGGCGAGGATGTACTTATTCTTATTTTGTCCTGAAATATAAATAATAATGATAATAATAATAATAATAAATTACATCTGACTTTAGCAAATACCTAAAACTACTAAACTATTGTTCAAAATTAATGTTTGAAATGCATGGAAAAAGATGGAGTTATCTTAGTTGCAGTTAATTTTAACAGTCCAAAATAATATAAATTATTTTTGTTGCTTAGATAGGATATACATACATTACAACTAAAGTTTAATGTTTATGTATAATTTGACTAAGAAGAATCATTATACCTGGCCAATTGTCTGCATGGAAGGCACAGGTCGGTGTATCAGCAGCATATGTGTCCATGGCCCAGTCAACCATACTTATCACAGCATTTTGTCCATGCGTTAGCGTTCCATCGATGCCAATTGTTTCTGACTCATCCATCAGAAAGTTTAGTTGTTTAGGGAGCCAATCTAACCTGACACCAAATACATGAACCTTTCTTGGAGTTGTGAAATACAGAGGCCCCATCTGACGTCCATGGTGGGGTATTGTAACATTATGACAAAAGTCGAATGTGATGTGGTAATAAACGGAGCCATCTTCATTTCCATTTAAGGCTTTCTGCATACATGAATTATAAAGCCCCCTTTCCTTTTGTGCAGATACAATGTGCTGGGAGAGTTCGTTTGCTGAGGTTAACTTTTCTTCCTCTTCTCTGGCGTCTGACACCCTTTTCCTGAGCCTTTCACATATACCGCAAACATCATCCCTAGGTGATGCAATTCTAATATGTGGTAGACATCTATTCCACACAGCAACGAAAGTTGTGTATTTCATGTTTGACAGTCATTATATACAGACTTCTTTGTTGTTTGACAGTGAAGATAAATAATAGGCACATTATCTCGACCTCTTGGCGCAGCTGGTTGGGGGAGTCCATTCATGTCAGCAAAATTTGTAACAAAGTTCACAGCAGCTTTAATTGTATCAAAGTCCATTCTGTGAGCAGCTTTGCTTCCTTTGTTGCCATGAGTTCTTGGAGTAGGTCAATTTTCATTCATGTGGTGAATTATATTATTTAGTGCTTCTTTCCCTATCCCAATCACAGATATAAAAAACCACCTTGCACACGGGCTTCCCGTACAATGTCTCAGTCGACACCTCTTCTTCCCCCTTTTTGTCTGATCTCTGTCTCCATCAGTTATTGACGCCATTATGTACATCTCCCTTTCCTCTTTTAAAAGTTCCCTCATGTTGAGATGTTGTTTTCAATGAGATCAGACAAACTAAACTGGTCAGTACATTTCACATGACAATTACATCCACGTTCCTTCAGGTCCTTTAGTTTCACAAGACCAACATCTCCACTGCAATCAATCTCACAACTATTAGCTGTAGCAAACGTGTCAGTCTCACTGTCTGATGAGCTGCTTTCCTCGTTGTCAAGGTATTCACGTATGCGCTGATCTAGATTGGTATCAGAGGCGTCAATTTTCTGTATATTATCATCTGCTATATCGACCACAGATGCTTCCGCCTCTTGAGATGCTTGAGGAGTCCTTCCGAAGTGATCAGACAGTAAACTCTCCAAGTCCTGAAATACATTGAATATGTGTAATGTCCTAAGTACCAAATGTTCATGTCTTTAAGAAACTACATGCTTTATGATGTGCCAGTTTTGGTGGACTGATTAAATCACTAGGCCCACACATAAGTAACAGTTTGGGTTTACAACGAAATTTAATAAATTGGTACTATTAATTTTGTTGGACATACATTCCCTCAAATAATCTATGAAAATTATTCATTGTATTTACACAAACAAGTCTTTGAACCCTTAAGAATAATATATCTAAACATGTATCTCCGAAAGACTACGATTTCCTATCTTATCACCAAAAAAAAAAAAAAAAAAAAGGCCAAACACTTGAAAAAAAAAAGTTATGAAGTTGATTTTTTTTCTGAGTAAAAGATTATTTTTATAATAATAATAAAAAAATGGATCGCGGATTTGAACGTGATTCTCCTGCGTGACAAGACAAGCAACGCCTCTGCACACTGAGCTATTACGGCTTATTATTTTGGAAGCATCATTTTTAGGTTATTATTTGTTGTATATATAAAAAAAAGAAACCGAAAAACTCCGCAGTCAATACGTACCGTATTTTTGCATCGACATAATAAATTTAAATAATGTTCATATAGCTGATTCAAAAGACAAGAACACGAGTGTATCCAGTACTATAAATAGTGGCTTCATTTGGCAAACAACTGGCGTAGACTCAGACACATAAATTTAGTAACGTGTAATCGAAAATGTACCTCTGCATGCCCATATAACACCGGACAATTTTTATATTTAAGTATTGTCGGTCTTCACTCGAGAATGCAATTTAAATGACACTCGTTGACGTTTGTTTTCAATATTTAAAGTTAAATGGTTTCAGGTTTTCGCGTTCTTCTTCAGAAGCAAAATGTAGATTCTACATTGGCAGAGCTCAGGAACAGCCTAAGAAAGGAGATACAGAATCTTCGGCGGGCTGAGAATATGCGCAGGAAAAGGCATGAGAGACAGCGAAAGAGAACCCAATTCACCAAGAATCCCTTCCAATTTGTGAAGCGCTTGCTTGGAGAAAAGAAAACAGGCGAGCTTCATTGCACAAAAGAAGAAGCGGACCAATACATCAAAGGGATGCACAGTGATGGAAACCGTCATGAAGAATTGGGTGAATGTGAGAAGTTACTCAAACCTGATGAACCTGTGGAAGAGTTTGATTGCGCAGAACTAAGGTTGAAGGAAGTAAGTGACATAGTGAAGAAAGCCAGAGCATCTTCAGCACCAGGGCCAAATGGAGTTCCATACAAAGTGTATAAGAACTGCCCCAAGATTTTGCTCCGCCTGTGGAAGCTTATGAAGGTCATATGGAGGAAGGGAGAACTTTGTAGAGAATGGATGAAGGCAGAAGGATGTTTTATTCCCAAAGAGGAGGATTCTGTGAACCATAGCCAATTTAGGACCATCTTTCTACTCAACGTGGAAGGAAAGATCTTCCTGGCGGTCCTTTCCAGAAGAATGACCTCATATATGCTGAAAAACAAGTACATCGATACAGCTGTACAGAAAGGAGGAGTACCAGGTGTGTCAGGGTGCATAGAGCATACCAGTGTCATCACCCAAATTATCAAGGAGGCACGGGAAAACAAAGGGGACATCGCTGTAATCTGGCTCGACTTGGCCAACACTTACAGCTCAGTCCCGCACCAACTGATACAAAAGACTTTGCAGTTGTATCATGTGCCCGAAAGGTTTCGTCAGATGCTGCAGCATTACTTTGATGGCTTCACATTACGATTCTCTACAAAGGACATGACCACGGACTGGCACAAACTGGAAATAGGAATTGTGACAGGGTGCACAATTTCTGTTGTGTTGTTCTCCGCTGCAATGAATCTGATTGTGAAGTCGGCAGAGAAAACCTCCAGGGGACCAAAGATGGCTTCAGGGACTGTCCAGCCACCAACAAGGGCTTTTATGGACGACATAACCATAACAGCAAAGTCCTATGTGGAAGGAAGATGGATGCTGCAGGATATTGGTGAAATCATCAAGTGGGCAAGAATGAAGTTCAAACCTGAGAAGTCGAGAAGCATGGTTTTGAGGAAAGGCAAGATGCAAGAGAGTGCCAGATACAGGGTCAATGGGCAGGTTATACCCACTGTCAAGGAGCAGCCAATAAAATGTCTAGGGAGGTGGTTCCGAGATTCACTTTATGACACGCAGAGCATACAAGACACATCAAACCAGATTGAAGACTGGTTAAAGCAAGTCGACAAGTGTGGACTACCAGGAAAGTTCAAAGCCTGGATCTACCAGCACGGCATCCTACCACGCCTGCTGTGGCCTCTCATGGTCTACAGTGTCCCATTATCAACAGTGGAAGCAATGGAAAGGACCATTAATTCCTTTCTTCGAAGGTGGATGAGCGTGCCCAAGAGCTTTTCAAGTCTAGGCTTGTATTGCACAGGAAGCAAGTTGCGGGTGCCACTTAAGTCTCTGACAGAAGAATATAAGGCCACAAAGGCCCGCCAGGTCATCATGCTACGTGACAGTGGGGATGAGAAGGTCCGGGAGGCAGGCATACAGGTCAAGACCGGAAGAAAGTGGAGGGCTGAAAAGGCTGTGAATGATGCAGAGGCACGTCTTCGGCACAGTGACATTGTTGGAAATGTCGCTCAGGGCAGGTTAGGTCACACGCTCACGTTGGAGCAAAGCCAGTGAGAAGGAAAGACGTACGATGGTGCAGGAGGAGGTCCGCCGGATGGAAGAAGAAAACAGGCTTGCCAAAGTTGTAACCCTCAGGAAGCAGGGAAAATGGCTCAACTGGGAGGGGATACAGCAAAGAAATCTGACATGGAGTGACATCTGGACAATGGAAGGCGACAGACTAAGTTTCCTGCTGAAATCTGTCTACGATGTGCTCCCAAGCCCAACAAATCTCAAGACTTGGGGGCTGTCCGAGAGTCCTGACTGTAAGCTATGTGGCAGACCAGCAAACCTGGAGCATGTACTTAGTTCGTGCAGGACAGCCTTGGCTGATGGCAGATACAGATGGCGCCACGACAAGGTTCTATCATCCATCGCAGAACATCTAGACCAGGCAAGACGTGCTCAGAAGACGGTCAGCAAGGGCCCGTCATTCATTTCCTTTGTCAGAGCAGGTCGAGAGGGGAGAGGGGCTAAGAGTGCCAGTGGAATCCTAGGCACGGCCAGCGACTGGAAGCTGGAGGCAGACCTGAAGAAACAACTCAAGTTCCCACAGGAAATATTGGTGACAAACCAGAGGCCAGACATGGTATTGTGGTCATCTGCAACCAAACAAATCATCATGGTTGAACTCACAGTACCGTGGGAGGAAAGAGTTGAGGAGAGCTTCGAACGAAAGCTTGCAAAATACCAGGCCCTCACCGACAGTTGCAAAGAACGAGGCTGGAAGTCATGGTGTTTCCCTGTGGAAGTGGGCTGCAGGGGATTCCCGGCACAGTCAATGTGGCGAGCATTCAGTAGGATAGGAATCACTGGACAATCCAGGAAAAGAGCCATATCTGCTATTGCTAGAGAGACTGAAAGTGCCTCACTGTGGATCTGGCGAAAGAGAGAGGAGCAGTGGATTGGTGGCCACAGAAGATAGTAGACAGGTAAACTTTGGCAGATGAGACAGAGGTAGCAGACGTATACTATCTCCAGGCCAGGATTTGATCACCCTGGTCGGCGCACCATAGGAGGATGTTGTGGGTTTGCGCCGAAACATCCGATGAATATGGCACCCACCTGATGATGGGGACAGTAGCAGTACGCAGTACTGTATCTCACAACTACAGCATAAAAATAGAAAAGCTACTTACATCAAAATCACTGTTGATAACATCCATGGTAAGCAAAGCAGTACGCGAAGGCTGCTGGCTCAGTTAAAATTGTATTGAAATGTTGTAATTTTGTAAACTCTTTTAAGGTCACACACTTTTTACACACTTTTGATGACGTCAACTTTAAACACATTTTTCGCAACGTCATAAATGATGTCAATAAGACCCCTTTTCCCAAATACTGCCTATATGATATATAAGTTAATTATTGATCCTTTTCGGTATTTTTTGTCTTTCAGTTTCATTAGAGAGAAGTGCACGCAATGTTCAGAACGCAAAGGATTGATCCCACCATTACTATTTCTCTTGAGAAAAAAAATGCTCTATGCAAAATATTATGATGAAAAGAAATAAAAAATAATGTTCTTCCTCTAGACACAATATCGGGTGGTTTTTATTTCTAAAAATAAATATCTCTAATGATAAATTGCAGTTGATCATTTGAACATTACGAAAACGCCATATTCCACGGACAGCATCGTCGACCGTCCATCGTCGACACTACATTTTGCGTTATTTCATCTATCTTTTAACCTGCAAGCATCATGGAGATTGATAAAGTTGACATGTCTCTAGGTAAATTGGTTGATTTTATTATTGCTTTCCGAAAAGAAAATGTTTCTTGCTTTTCATGTGTCCTCTTGAAATGGATATCGACTCCTGAGTCTGAAATCTTAACATTCACCAATTTACTTTTAGTCTGTTGAACACAAACGCACCAACGTCTAGTTTTTTAACAAATTTTTCATGACATGATACGTTCGACTTTATTACTCAAATTGTGTTACATTACAAAAACAGTTTTATATATAGGATGGTGTTCACTCATATCACGGTAGGATGGTGTTCCCTCATATCGCGGTACTAACGATATAAACGGGAATAAAATATCAGTGAAGTCTTATCTGAAATTTATTTCTGTATGTCACTGTTATTCCACCTTTGTACCATAATGCGAAAACAATTCATTTTTTTCAGCCTTTCTAATAACATTTTAAAACATGTTATTGTTCGCCGTGTTTGTCCTACATAAAAAATCCCATGATTCTCTGGTATCACGGTATTTCTTGAAAAAAGACCACTGGCTCCACCTACAGATGTCGCTACATGATCAAAACAATCATCATTCATAAAAAAATACAGCAGACAAAGATCTAGCATTTGTCGAGTCTTTCAAGTCATTATTTATGCTATAAAACAGGTTTTAGCGGACATGGGGTGATACGCATAAGCGTAATGGTTAAAAGTCGGAATACTGCAAGAAATTTACATTTTTTCTTACCATTTACGGATACATATTGCTTTTTGTTTATTTCAATTCAAATCGTAGCTTCCTGTTTACAAAATGGTGTCACTAGGTGGCGATAGGCAAAGTCTTTCCTAACAAAATGACAATACCGCGATACCAGAGAACCCGCGATACCGCCGCCGGAAACCACCCTACTAACGACTTGAACGGGAATAAAATGAGCAGAATAAAATATCAGTGAATTCTTGTCGGAAATTTATATCTGTGTGTCAATGTTATTCCAACTTTGTACCATAACGTGAAAACCATTTTTTTTTCAGTCTGTCTAATAACGTTTTAAAACATGTTATTGTTCGCCATGTTTGTCCTACCAAAAAAATCCCATAATTCTCTGGTATTGCGGTACAGTATGGTACTCTATTCCGACGCATCACTATTCTGACGCCTTTTTTGTTTTGACTTTGTTCTTTTATTAAATGGATTCAGTATGACATCATTCTTACAAGTTTTGTTTGTCAACAACCCTTTTAGCACTAGAAAGCCAAAATGTTGCGAGTTATTGATGCAGGGCTATTATTTGATGTACTTTATACAACACACCTGCAATACCCTTTTTGTCAATAAGTACTTTTTCTCATCTGACATATTTTTTAGTGAATCAATGAAAGAAAAAAAGCTGTGCAACTGACATTCCCTCGTACATTATTTCTGACACGAAAATTGGAAAGAATTTTTTTCAATGGGACTATGGCCCATCATTTGCTAAAATCAATGGGACATTTTCAAATCTAATGGGACATTTTGAATTATTGATGTGACAAATTTTAGAGGGTTAAAAATAAAACTGTTAAACATCAATTTATATTTTGTTTCAGAACATATGTACTTATATTAGGTAAATAAGATTTTTTCACATATCCTTGTTTATACAGAACAGTATCTTCAATTAGCTGAAGCAACTATAAAATAAAGCTGTTTAAATAAAACATAGGCCTGATTAAAAGTTTTAAACTAAAAGTTCAGCTCCTTAATCTTAGTTCCACTTTCTCGTATTTTTCTAGACTTATATTTGCATGGTGTTACTGGTAGGTATCGAGGTATCTTGAGGGGGAGGGGAAGATTGTGTCAATGAATCAGTCGAAACTTCTGGAGGGGGGAGTGAAGCAGGGTTCGTAACTTCCATTAGAGGGAGACTGCAATAAATCAGCACTTGACGCCATTTCATTATTATCATTTACAGTTTTCATTTTATTTCTGGATTGTAAGCCCAAAAACGATGAAATGACCTATGTCGTTCGGACCTTTTAATTTTTATTTTGGGAGGCATTCTTGTTCTTTTCAGATAATATTCAATGTGTCTATTGATACGAAATTGAATGTAATATCTCGGACAAGCTTTTCCGAGATATTAACTGAGTATTCCAATTGTGTCATTCTTTATGGTTAAATAAGCGTCCAGTTCAGTTGCCCATATGATATCTTACCTTAATAAGCGTCTGTGAATATACCGCTTACTCGGAAAAAATGCGATTCGTACTTAATCATTAATGTATTTCGATACGAGAAAAAAAAAAGAAGCAAGACGGACTAGTATGATTCAATGCATTTTATACTCAATTGGGTTCGAAGCAAAAGAGACAAATGGCGCATGGGAATGTGAAAGCAATGGGACATTTTCAATTTTAATGGGACTATGGCGCATGGCGCACTGGTTTCCAAGTCACTGCTTGAAAACAATGTAAGACCATGAGTAAATGACTTAGTTTTGCTATTCAATGGAAAATGATTTTATTTGTTTATGTTAAACTAAAAAAGACCATGTTTCTTTCTTAGGTGCGTCAGAACTGTGTACTCGAGGATACTTCCACCTACAGGTGTTGCTATGTGATCAAAACAGTCATCATTCATAAAACAATGCAGCAGACGAAGATCTAGCATTTGTTGAGTCTTTCATTATTTATGCTTTAAAATGGTTTTTAGTGGACATGGGGTGATAAGCATAAGCATAATGGTTGAAAGTCGGTATACTGCAAGAAATTTACATTTTTCTTACCATTTACGGAGACACATTACTTTTTGTTTATTTCATTTAAAATCATAACTTCCTGTTTACAAAATGGTGTCACTAGCCTGACTAGGTGGCGATCAAAATGACAATACCGCTATACCAGAGAACCTGCAATGCAATGCTGCTGGAAACCACCCTACTAATACTATAATTTGCATATCTATGTTTTGTTCTGTATCTTATCTTCTTTCTCATAGTTCCGGTCATACCAGTTTGCAAAAGTTTCTTGATCCTAAAATTAGTTTGAATTTCTGCATGTAACTGTGTCATCCTCAGAAATATGCGATAATTAAAATGATGAAATGCATACATGCCATATTTTCTGTAGGTCTCCAGGAGAAATTTTGAATTTTTACTGAAGATTTTGTTATCGCTTTGGACATAGACATTGAGTTTTTAGTTTATATATCAAAAAAAGGGTACCTCTTGATGAAAAATTACGAAAATAGACTTCTTTTTTTTTTTAATTTTTTTTTTTTTTAGTAATGTTTGTAGTTCACTACAATGTATTATGGTCTGATCTGGTGAGTCTGTTGACCATCCACTATTTCTTATTCATGCCAAAATAGGACTCAATGTATGAAACCCAGGCTTCATTCTGGTGAGGAGTGAATGAGTAAACCATTTTGGACATCCAAACATTTGTACATCCTTTTTACTTTGTCAATATAAGCTAATAGTTTTAAGTGATCTGTATACTTTTGTTTTGTTTCTTTCCAGATGACATTATAAAAATGAACAAGAAAAACAAGGCAGGCAGAGGTGGGAGAGGAGGTAAATTGAGATGAAAGCTTGAACTTTTCTAACACCCTCTACTTTAAAATTGCCATAGGATTTATTTGCATTATAGTTCAAAGATGCTGTTGTTGAAATGCTTGTCGGACCCACTAAATTTTACAGATTACAAGGTTTGTGGCCTGCTAAAATTACTAGAAAATGAAAAAAAATGTGAAAATCATGTTTTCTATTTGATTCATCTTATTTTTTTAAATGTCTTAAAACCAAACTACAATTTTGCTCATGTATAACTATTATAATACTATTACTAAATCATATAGAATTTACATTCATAAAGTAAAGTGTGGATTTTAGTTTTGCTAAAAGTTTTGTTTTTTGGACCTGTTAAAGTGTAAATGTATGTTTCGGCCTTTTTTAAATTCTAAGAAGGATCTCAAGCACATTAGTCTAATGCCATAATTTTTACCTCTGTAGTAGTAAGCAGGGTGTAAAAATCCACTCGTCTGCTCGTATTGACGAGTGGAATGATAGAACGGATAAGTAAGAAATACTAGGAGGTCATCCAACAGGACAAGTGCATTTTCAAGTCTGATATTTAAAATCAATAAAAAAATACAAACAATATTTATTTTAAAATTAATTTTATGATTTTAATCATATTCTGCACTGCTTATAGCTTCCTGTCTGTCTTTCAAATCCATCCATCTGTCATCTCAGCATCCAAGCGCCGTGAAGTTTCGCCAACAGGTGCTCGTTTTCTAGTAATGGAGCAGACTGGTTACATAAATAACAAAAGTTATGTCCAGTATTCCATTTGTCCTTCCATCTAATAAATAACCAAGAAAAGGTGTTATTAAGTTTAATTGATGATTGTGTAAATAATCAATACACATTTCTCTCCATTTCTGATATAAAATAAATGTTGACACTTTTACATTAATTACTAAGAAATATATATGACACTAATTCATTTTTTAGCTCGACTTTTCGTAGAATATGAGAGCTATTGTAGTCACCCTGGCGTCGGCGTTGCAGCTATTGGTTAAAGTTTTGCGTGCAAGTTACTATCAACCTTATATCTCAATAACCATTTATGGTATTGACTTGAAAATTTATAAATATGTTCAGGGGCATCAGACAACCAAGGTAGATAACTCTTGACTGAATTTAATATGAATAATAGCCGCTTTTTAACTTAGAAATTTTGGTTAAAGTTTTGCATGCAATAGAAAATTTGGTTAAAGTTTTGCGTGCAAGCTACTATCTTGTTTGTATCTCAATAACCATTCATGGTATTGACTTGAAAGTTAAGAATATGTTTAGGGGCATCATACAACCAAGGTAGATAACTCTTGATGGAATATATTACAAATTATGGCCCCTTTTTAACTTAGAAATTTTGGGTAAAGTTTTGCATGCAAGGTACTTTCATGCTAATATCTCAGTATCCAGGCATGGGATTGATTTGAAACATCTTTAATACGTTTAGGGGTATCATACTTTCATGGTAGATAACTTTTGATGGAATATATTACAAGTTATGGCCCCTTTTTTAATTAAATTTTGGAAAAGTTTTGCAAGGTACTTTCATGCTAATATCTCAGTATCAGGATGGGATTGATTTGAACATCTTAATACTTTAGGGTATCATACTTTCATGGTAGATAACTCTTGATGGAATATGTTACAAATTATTGCCCTTTTTAACTTAGAAATTTTGGGTCAAGTTTTGCATGCAAGGTACTTTCATGCTAATATCTCAGTATCCAGGCATGGGATTGATTTGAAGCATCTTTAATACATTTAGGGGTATCATACTTTCATGGTAGATAACTTTTGATGGAATATATTACAAGTTATGGCCCCTTTTTTAACTTAGAAATTTTGGTAAAAGTTTTGCATGCAAGTTACTTTCATGCTAATATCTCAGTATCCAGGCATGGGATTGATTTAAAACATCTTTAATATGTTTAGGGGTATCATACTTTCATGGTCGACAACTTTTGATGGAATATATTACAAGTTATGGCCCCTTTTTTAACTTAGAAATTTTGGTTAAAGTTTTGCATGCAAGGTTCTTTCATGCTAATATCTCAGTATCCAGATATGGGATTGATTTGAGACATCTTTAATACATTTAGGAGTATCATACTTTCATGGTGAAACTTTGATGGAATATTTACAATTATTGCCCTTTTTAACTTAGAAATTTTGGTTAAAGTTTTGCATGCAAGTTACTTTCATGCTTATATCTCAGTATCCAGGCATGGGATTGATTTGAAATATCTTTAATATGTTTAGGGGTATCATACTATAAAGGAAGATAACACTTGATGGAATAAATAAAAAATTATGACCCCCTGTTAACTTAGAATTGTGGTTAAATTTTTGCATTCAAGCTACTATCCAGCTTATATCTCAGAAATTGCTTGTGGAATTGACTAGAAAGTTAAGGGGTGTCTTCAAGGGCATCAGAAAACAGGAGGATAATTTTTGGACTGATGCAAATTATGGCCCTTTTCTAACTTGGATTTTTGGTTTAAGTTTTGCATGCACAGTGTTATTGTGCTTATGTCTCAGTAACTAGGCATGGGATTGATTTTAGACATCATAAATATATTAAGGGGTATCAGACTATCAGGTATATCATTTTTAGCTTGACTATTCGCAGAATATGAGAGCTATTGTAGTCACCCTGGCGTCGGCATTGGCGTTGCAGCTTTTGGTTAAAGTTTTGCGTGCAAGTTACTATCAACCTTATATCTCAATAACCATTTATGGTATTGACTTGAAAATTTATAAATATGTTCAGGGGCATCAGACAACCAAGGTAGATAACTCTTGACTGAATTTAATATGAATAATGGCCCCTTTTTAACTTAGAAATTTTGGTTAAAGTTTTGCATGCAATAGAAAATTTGGTTTAAGTTTTGCGTGCAAGCTACTATCTAGTTTGTATCTCAATAACCATTCATGACTTGAAAGTTAAGAATATGTTTAGGGGCATCATACAACCAAGGTAGATAACTCTTGATGGAATAAATTACAAATTATGGCCCCTTTTTTAACTTAGAAATTTTGGTAAAAGTTTTGCATGCAAGGTACTTTCATGCTAATATCTCAGTATCCAGGTATGGGATTGATTTGAGACATCTTCAATACATTTAGGAGTATCATACTTTCATGGTTGATAACTTTTGATGGAATATTTACAATTATGCCCTTTTTAACTTAGAAATTTTGGTTCAAGTTTTGCATGCAAGGTACTTTCATGCTAATATCTCAGTATCCAGGCATGGGATTGATTTGAAGCATCTTTAATACGTTTAGGGGTATCATACTTTCATGGTAGATAACTTTTGATGGAATATATTACAAGTTATGGCCCCTTTTTTAACTTAGAAATTTTGGTTAAAGTTTTGCATGCAAGGTACTTTCATGCTAATATCTCAGTATCCAGGCATGGGATTGATTTAAAACATCTTTAATATGCTTCGGGGTATCATACTTTCATGGTAGACAACATTTGATGGAATATATTACAAGTTATGGCCCCTTTTTTAACTTAGAAATTTTGGTTAAAGTTTTGCATGCAAGGTACTTTCATGCTAATATCTCAGTATCCAGATATGGGATTGATTTGAGACATCTTTAATACATTTAGGAGTTTCATACTTTCATGGTAGATAACTCTTGATGGAATATGTTACAAATTATTGCCCTTTTTAACTTAGAAATTTTGGTTAAAGTTTTGCATGCAAGTTACTTTCATGCTTATATCTCAGTATCCAGGCATGGGATTGATTTGAAATATCTTTAATATGTTTAGGAGTATCATACAACCAAGGTAGATAACTCTTGATGGAATATATTACAAATTATGGCCCCTTTTTAACTTAGAACTTAGGGTAAAGTTTTGCATGCAAGATACTCTCATGCTTATATCTCAGTATCAAGCATGCGATTGATTTGAAACATCTTTAATATGTTTAGGGGTACATGTATCATACTTTCGTGGTAGATAACTCTTGATAGAATATGTTACAAATTATTTCCCCTTTTTAACTTAGAAATTTTGGTTAAAGTTTTGCATGTAAGGTACTTCCATGCTAATATCTCAGTATCCAGGCATGGGATTGATTTTAAACATCTTTAATACGTTTAGGGGTATCATACTTTCATGGTAGATAACGTTTGATGGAATATATTACAAGTTATGGCCCCCTTTTTAACTTAGAAATTTTGGTTAAAGTTTTGCATGCAAGGTACTTTCATGCTTATATCTCAGTATCCAGGCATGGGATTGCCTTGAAATATCTTTAATATGTTTAGGAGTATCATACTATCAAGGTAGATAACTTTTTTACCAGTTATGGCCCCTTTTTTAATTTTAAATTTTTTTTAATATGTTTAGGGGTATCATACTATAAAGGAAGATAACACTTGATGGAATATATTAAAAATTATGACCCCCTTTTAACTTAGAATTTTGGTTAAATTTTTGCATTCAAGCTACTATCCAGCTTATATCTCAGAAATTGCTTGTGGAATTGACTAGAAAGTTAAGGAGTGTCTTCAAGGGCATCAGAAAACAGGAAGATAACTTTTGGACTGATGCAAATTATGGCCCTTTTCTAACTTGGATTTTTGGTTTAAGTTTTGCATGCACAGTGTTATTGTGCTTATGTCTCAGTAACTATGCATGGGATTGATTTTAGACATCATAAATATATTAAGGGGTATCAGACTATCAAGGTATATCATTTTTGACTATTATTATGTACAGGGAATGTGAAGGGCAAGAATTTAAATAGATTTCATTTGATTTACCAACAAGCATTTTGAATAGTCGAGCGTGCTGTCCTCTGACAGCTCTTGTTAAATTTATTTATGGTACACAGTCTAAACTTGAAGGGTAAATATTATTGAAGACACACCGCTTAATTACTCAGGAAAATGTCATGTTAAAGTGAACGAACCGTCATATTTAGTTCCTTTTTCGACGGTTTGAGGTGGTGAGACAATGAAGAAGATTAGATAAATGGAAATCACGGCATTTAATTATTACAAATCAAAAAGGAAGCGTGACTGAGTGAGCTTGATTAGGTAGATACTATTTTCAAACAAAACAATGAAAATTAATCAGAATTGTTTGAACTTAAGGGCAAGTGAAATTTTTCTAAGAGTGAGTGCATTTTTCAAGTCACTTGTCCTACAGGGTGAGTAGCATTTGAAAATTTTTTTACACCCCTGGTAAGTATTAACTTAAAGAGTGGGGATTCAGTGGTGTTGTTTATTGACTATGGATTAAAAGGTCCAGCTGGCTGTTAGTTCAGTCCCAGCTCAAGGTCACCTCCCCAGTGGTTGAACTCATCTTTACCCTGTCTTTGAAAATCATGACAAGATTTTCTCGATAAACTTTTGAATTTTTGCAACTTGAATAACAAGTTATTTTAAGCATGTCTGTTTTATCAAGTTATCGTCATCACTGTGGTGTTGTCATTGGCATCAAACTATATATACCTTTTCATTATCAAAAGGGCTACATTCTCATCAAGGGCAATAACTCTTAGGTTCATTTTGACCTAATTATCTCCTTTTTTTAAAAAGAAAAAAATAGATGAGCTTTGTCATCCACATCGGTACTCTTGTTCCTATGTACATCGTATGTTGTTCATATGGACATACTTTCTGCATATTTTATTTGAAGCTATGTCACACGCAATGTTTTTCTTTATATATTTATTTTGGACTGGCTACCTTCCAAAAGGAATGGCACCTCTGTTTTCCTAATTAGCCCATCAATGAATACATTCATGTGTGTGGGAGGATTCTAGCCTTTTGGCAAATCTTTCGTGTATTGCAAACTTGAAAATATTCTGAAATCATGAAGTGGAAATAATGACACAGCTGTTTTCCTCTGTCAGATCTTCATGTATTTTATATATAGTAATAATATCCTTGAAGTGTTTTAGGCTTTCATGTAAAAAAAACAACAGAAGTCCGGCATCTTGTAACCTTCATGATGTTTTTTATACCCTTTTATTTAGAAGACATTCCTTCTTAAAATCAGTTTAGGTCTTGAAGTTCAATTCTCAGAAAGACTCTCTGTAAACAAGAGTAAAATTCAGTATTTATAAAAAAAAATAGGCATTTTATAATTATCATGTTATTGGTCATATTCAGATGCGTAAAGTTTAATGTGCTTCGTGTTTGACAGGTCAGAATGGAGGCAGGGGGAGAGGAAGCAGGACATTCAGACGAGGGGGGGCCATAGCAGTAAGGGGGCAGGGACAGAGAGGGCGTGGCAGAGGTGGTAGGGGCCGTGGCATTGGGATCAGTCCCCAAAATAGACAGATGGTAGGTGCAAAAGGACTGACTACTTTTTCTTATTAACCAAAATTGACTTTGGTCAATCAAAATTTAACTGTTTTTTTAGCTCACCTGAGCACATGTGCTCAGGATGAACTATCAGGATTGTTGAATGTCCATTGTCCGTCCATCGTCCACAATTAGCATCTTCATTTCTTAAGCAATCATCTTTAAACCTTATTGCAATATTAATGACCATAATCTCTTAGTCAAGTTCCATTACGGCTGATATCGGCCAATTAGGTCAGGAGTTATGCCCCTTTTAATATAAAAATAAAAAAGCCATATTTTACTTTGTTTACACTCTAGCATCTTCATTTCTTAACCAATCATCTTCAAACTTTATTACAATGTTTATAACCATATGATAATCTTTCAGTCAAGTTTGACTAATCAGCCATAATCGGGAACTGGGTACCTTTGGTTTAAACCATATCCCAATTATAGTACTTATTTTCTATTTTGCATATCAGCAAATCAACCAATGATATATGTGTATATGCTTTCTCTTTTAATTACCATTGCAGTTTTTTTAGCTCACAAATACTCAATTTTTTTCCAGAAATTAAAGAAATTGTGAATATCGATCTTTCAGAGTTTTGTCTTGGCTGTGGAAAAATAAGACTCCTTTTGAAAGGTTTGCTGAAATTGAGTCCTCTCATATATTCATATAGAAGTTGCTTAAGAAAACAGAGGTCTTTTTCCTAAAAATTGGAGCCCAGGACTCCATTTAACCCTGATCTTTGCCAAATTGAAATAAAAAAGATATGTATTCATTGTATATTTGTCTATATCTTAACCCTACAAAGTCTCCACGTGGTGGTGCCACAAGAGGGCGCGGCAGGGGTCAGCGTGTCCGCGGCAGGGGTCGAGGTCAAGGTCAAATGCGACCTGTAGGACAACAGGGACAGCAAAGTGAATTGAGGACACAGGGAATCACAAGTCTGAACAGGCGTCGCCAGCAGGCAATCACCAGTCTTATGAAGGCCAAACAAACCCTGGCCCAGCTGAATGCCAGGCAGAGACAGCATCAGAAGCTCAACAGATCACAGACAGTCATGCAGAGGAGGGGTTTACAGGTTAGGCACTGGGAGTTCTCTCTCTCATCATATCCATACTTCACAAAGTAACTGGGCTATTTAGGAATCAAACACAGTGTCATGTGGCATCAATATTATTTCTTTATTTTTGAATCAAGGCATTATAGATTAGTGATATTGATATACCTTGAGTGATAGTTCTAATTTTATTAGATTGGATTTTCTTTATTATAGATATTGCTGGCTTTAAATCCTTCATTTGCAGCATTAGATTTTAATCCTTTGCCTGTTTTAATAATCGTGTAAGTAATATTTGTAGTGGATAGGGTTAATAATTATAATGTCTGTTCACTTGTTTGGCTGTCCATATCATTTTCTATCCAAGTTGACCATGGAAGCTCATTTACATACTTGGCACAAAGGTTGCTTGTATCAAAAACGTGTGTCATGACCTTGTCTCAAGGTCATCTGCTCAAGGTCGGGGGTCACAGACCATTGAGTTTAATAGTTGATTTTCCACCCAAATTAAAGACACATTACCCACGAAGCATACTTCATGGCTTACTATGCTTGCCTTCTGCATTTATAATGTCCCTTCTTCACTGAAGTTCAGGCTTCAGGTTTAAAGGAATCGTGTTTGTAAAGTCATATGCTGTGTCGTCATGTCGTGTCCTGCACTCACATTACATGAAGACAATGCAGGATGTTAATCTAGTGCTATCTCTAGTTAATCACGTTAAAGCATGTATTAACGCAATAAATTCAAAACTATTTATCACTCAGATATTGCTATTTACAATACATCATGGGGGGCCTCCGTGGCCGAGAGGGTAAAGTCACTGACTAACACTCACTCAGCCCCTCACTGCATGGGTTCGAAACCCGGCAGGGTCATTCGGATTTTCATATGAGGAAGCCTTCCAGCTGGCTTGCGGTAGGTCGGTGGTTCTACCCGGATGCCTCCATGCATATGGGGTCTTCCCCCATCTGTAATTAGCTGGACATCGCTATATGACTGAAATACTGTCGAAGCAACGGTAAACTCAAATAGTCAAGTCAAGTCAATACATCATGGAATACCATATTAAGCCAGTTTAGACTTTTAGCAATATTTGCTCTGATTATGTTTGTGTTAGTAATATAGATAAAAAGAATTCTTATCAGTTTGCATTTTCCTGACCTCATGTGGTGTATAGCTGAATCATCCCCCCTTACAACTTCCAGCCTACGAGCCCAAACACCACCACTGGGAGTAGGGGGCGAGGCAGAGGGCGTGGTTTGACCCGATATAACAGCACCATGTCTGTCAACTCTGTTGGATCGCAGTCCAGCAGAGGAAGGGGAAATCTTCGACGGTTTGGTAGCACAGTGTCTGTCAACTCTGTCGGATCTCGCCCTGGCAGGGGGAGGGGAAATCTACAGCGGTTTGGCAGCACAATGTCGGTGAATTCTGTCGGGTCCAGAGGCAGGGGCAGAGGTCGAGGGTTACAAAAGTATGGCAGCACTCAGTCACTGGCATCAGTTGGCGCCCAGAAACAAAGAAAACAGTGAGTAAAGTTGAACATTTCAAATTTATAATAGGAGCATGACTGCAAATCAATTTATGTTAATACTGACTGTAACTTCCTATCTAAAATTTTACTTTCATGATTATGGTAAAAAAAACAACATTTCTTAAATAAGATAAAGTGACTATGTATTTACCAAATTAGATTTTTAAGGTCTTCAAATTAATAGAAGATGAGTAACATTATAGGAAAAAGCTTCTAGAATGAATATCATGCACAAAATGTCTGAATAAAAGTACATTGTTTTGTTTTGTATTGTAGTTAATGGAAGTTTTTTCAATTTTGCATTTTTTTTAGCTCACCTGAGCACAACATGCTCATGGTAAGCTTTTGTCATAGCCTTTTGTCCGTCGGCCGTGCATGAGTCCGGCGTCCACTGAATGGATTTTGACCAAACTTCACAGGAATCATCTTTATGATGCCCTCTATCAAGATTGTTCAAATTATTTTGCTTGGTTGAAAAAGTAAGTCACAGGAGCTAAAAATAGATTTTAAAAAAGTAAACTTTGAAAAACTTCTTCTGCAAAACTGCAAGGCCTAGAGCTTAGATATTTGGTGTTTTGCATTGTCTAGTGCATTTCTATCAAGTTTGTTCAAGTCATGACCCTGGGGTCAAAATTGGTCCCGCCCCAGGGGTCACTTGATTTTACATAGGCTTATATTGGAAAAAAACTAGAAAAAATCTTCTTCTGAGAAACCACAAGGCCTGGAGTTTAGATATATAGTGTGTAGCATTTTCTAGCGGATCTCTACCAAGTTTATTCAAATCATGGCCCTGGGGTCAAAATTGGCCCCACACTAGGGTTAACTTGGTTTTTTTGACCACATGTAAACTTTTTGCATGGAAAAAAAAATTACATTGCTGTTCTTCTTTATGGATTTTGTATTCAGTAAGACTATGATGTAAAAGGCAATGAACGCAAAATTTCTCATGTGAGCGATTCAGGGCCATCTTGGTCCTCTTGTTTCTGAAATTCTTAAATGTAATCTTTTTAGAAAGTCTTGGAGAGAAAAAAAAAAAGCTTTCAGCACATTAGTCCAGTTCATTAAATTCTTAATACATTTAAGATTGGTTATAACAAAAAGGCCTCAATACATGTGTTTACATGTACATAAAGTAATTTATAGTGGTATATTTCTGCCAGCCACTTATCCACTTAGCTATGTCGAAACTTTCCTGAAAAAATGTCACATAGTCAGTTAGTATCTGGCAAGTAGAAAACTTTCATGTTACCCTCTTAGGTATCTTAACAGAACAAATCTGCCTGTTAGTGCCCACTACTGCAAGTCATATATTCACTAAAGATAACTGGTTATCTCGCCTTTTTTCAAGTTAGTCAGTTAAATTATGTGGATAACAAGCACTTTTTCACATTATTATCTGGAAAAAGGCATGATATCCAGTTAAAATAAGTGAATATGTGATTGGCAGTAGTGGGCACTAACAGACAGTTAAGTCCTGTTAAGATACCTAAGTAGATAACTTGAAAATTTGCTACTTGCCAGATACTAACTGAATATGTGACAATTTTTCAGAAAAGTTTCAACATAGCTAAGTGGATAAGTGGCTGGCAGAAATATGCCACCATAGTAATTATCTGATTGATAACTATAACTATAAAAATATGGTAAATGCAGTGGTCAATATTTAAATTCTGAATACCTGGCCCTTTTGTAATACGTATGCCAAATTATTATTTTTGAAGATTAGTATTTTTGAAGATTTGTTACCAAAGGAGTAATAATAAGCGTTATCAATGTTTTTTCTACCAGAAATATGGACATGTCCTTAGGTTTATATTCTGTTAAAATGAATCAGCCTGAGAACTATTTTACAGCAAATGGTATTGTGTCAAATTCAACCAATGGAAAAGGTAAAGCATCTATTTTTTATGCAGATGGAGAAAACCAAGATCAACGTCAGATGACTCGCCTCTTTTAACAGTATCTGTCAGAAATTCTCAAAAGTAAGTCTTAAAGTTTCTTATAATTTCAATATCAGGTTGATAAAGGTTGATATGTACTAGTTCAAAACTTGGTCACATGGGGTCAAAAAGTAGGTCACCAGGGCAAATTGTAGAAAAACCTTGTGAACACTCTAGAGGCTACATTTTTGTCCGAGTCTTCATTTGACTTGATAAGAATGATGTCTGCATGAAATCCAAGATAATTGCAAATTTAGGTAGGATCAAAATCTAGGTCACTTAGTCAAATTTTAGAAAAACATTGCAAACACTTTAGATGCCACATTTTTTGTAATCATTCCTAACTCAACAATTTTACTCAGGTGAGGGACAGCCCTCTTTTTAGCTCACCTGAGCACTTTGTGCGTCGTGCGTCGTCAACAATTTTCTTTAAACGACATCTCCTCTGAAACCGCTGGACAGAATTTAATGAAACTTGGCAGGAATGTTCCTTGGGTGAGGCTCTACAAAAGTTGCTAAAATAAAGTTGATCCATGAAGAACTCTGGTTGCCATGGCTACAAAAAGAAAAATAATTTGAAAACTTTAAAAATCATCTCCTTCAAAACAACTGGCCAGATTTCAAAATAATTTGGTACAGATGTTCGTTGGGTCAACCTCTACCAAAGTTGCTAAAATTATTCCGATCCGTAAAAAAACATGGCCTCCAGGGGCGGGACTTATTTGCCTTATATGTATATAGAGAAACCTTTAAACAACATCTCCTCTGAAACCACTGGACAGAATTTGATTAAACTTGGCAGGGATGATCCTTGGGTCAACCTTCACAAAAGTTGCTAAAATAAACTTGATCCATGTAGAACTCTGGTTGCCATGGCAACAAAAAAAAAAAAAAAAACTTTAAAAATCATCTTCTTCAAAACTACTGGCCAGATTTTAAAATAAATTGGTACAGATGTTCCTTGGGTCAACCTCTACCAAAGTTGCTAAAATTATTCCGATCCGTAAAAAAACATGGCCGCCAGGGGCGGGGCTTATTTGCCTTATGTGTATATAGAGAAACCTTTAAACAACATCTCCTCTGAAACCACTGGACAGAATTTGATTAAACTCGGCAGGGATGATCCTTGGGTCAACCTTCACAAAAGTTGCTAAAATAAACTTGATCCATGTAGAACTCTGGTTGCCATGGCAACAAAAAGAAAAAAATATATGAAAACTTTAAAAATCATCTTCTTCAAAACTAGTTGCCAGATTTTAAAATAAATTGGTACAGATGTTCCTTGGGTCAACCTATTTATCTCAGGTGAGCAATTTAGGGCCATCATGGACCTCTTGTTTGTATAATGCTTTTTTTTTTTTTAAATTTTTTTTTTTGAAAAGTTTTTAATTATTTTTGCATGAAGCTGATTTTTTTATGGTTTTTTTTTTTTTTTTTTGCATGAAGGTTTGTTGTATATGAATTTTAGCTGACAGTTTATCCATCTCTTCTCTATTTAATTTTACACAAGGAGACTGAAAAATTATTGTAAAAAAACTAATCTTTTTTCAGAGCCAGAAAAAACAAGCTTCAGCGATACAAAGTCAACGATACAAATCCATCTCTACAAGCACAAATAGCAGTAAGTTTTAGTGTCATTAATGGTTGATTTGTATAATGATGTTGATAGTTATGTGAATTCAAATGGGCAAGTCAATTACCTAGATATGTTATCGTCTGTGACATACAAAAGTTGAAAAAATGGTACTGGTATAGCTCCCTTGCTTGGCGCTCAGCATATAAGGGTAGTTCCAGGACTGGTTGACCCGGTGTCAGGATAATGTGACTGGGTGTGGTATCATGCCACATGTCTATGGCATGATACTACGGTTTGGCAGCACTATATCTGTCTCAAGTAGGTATTGTCTCCAAATGACTGAAATACTGTCTGTGGGGCGTTAAGCCATATAAACAAACAAACAAATAAAAGCAGGGATACTCGCCATTGCAAAATGTAAACAATGAAAGTACTTTGACATCCATACAGAATACTAAATGATGTAATTTGATCAACATTTTCAATGCATAAAACTGTTATTTTACAGTAGATATTTGCACATTATTTACCATTGCATTGGTCTACAATATGTCAATGTAATTTTATTTTTTATTTTTCATGCAAATTATAACATAGTGGGCCTTAAAGCAAATGTAACACTGAGATTTTTATGCCCCACATCAATAGATCGGTCCTTCCACCTCCAAACAGCCAAAATACTTCACAGTTGTATGAACCTTGATGAGCTCTACCCACTAGGTTACTTTGACCTTCAATGACCTTGACCCCCAAGGTCTAAGGCTCCCAGCCGGGTCATGGCGTTCATTTGAAACATAGCACTCTTTTATTTAATAAACAGTATATAGTACAGTGTCTTAATTATAATTTTGACACTTTGGTTTGCCATATATATATTATATTTTAGAAACATAAGATTGTCACTGAATTAAAAGTTAAAAAAATCCTCTTAATTGAGTTGATTATACAATTTTACTGGGTGTCTCAGGAACATAAGAGATTAACTTAGAGAATTAATTGAGTCTCCTAGATTTTCATTGACTTTTGATATCTCATTTTGACAATAAGTGTGTATTTTTCCATTTTCAATCGTCAATAAACCTGACTCAGAGTATATACACACAAATACACAGCATACCTGTTCCTCTGAATTATTTTTGTTTTTAATGTCAAGAATAATGTTGTTGTTTTTTTTAACCTCTTTTAGGCTCTAAAACCAGCTGTATCAGTCAACTATCAGTATAAGAAAGCTTTATTCAGCCAAGCAACGGTAAGTATTGGCGCTCTTTTTTTTATCAAGAATAAAATCCTTTTTTATATCATTTTGAAAAAGCTTTTAGATATTTCGTTGTTAAATGTCAATATACAGTCCCCAAGATCTCTAAAAATGTTCCTGCCCAAACTTAAAGTATCCCCATTTGATTCAGTAGAGAATTGGGTTTGAACCTGAAATAGTACATTAATTATTTTCAAGAGATTTGGTCCTGGACTTAATTTTTTGGGGAATGGTATCTTGCTTTTCATGGCACTTTTGATAAAATATATATAAGATTCAAAACCTTTTTGAAGAATCATTTTGAAGGACTCCTCTTGTTGAACCTCCTCTTGTGAGAACCCCATGTTCATAAAGGAATAATTTAAGGTATACTTTCATTCCTTCTAGACTTCAGTAACACTCAACGACAGATTCTCTGCCTCAACATCAAAGGAAGACAAGCCACAATCTAACATACTTGGAAGAAAAGTCTTCTTCTAGAAGCTCTATTTGGAAGTATATATTTTTGTGTAAAAAAATGGAACAAATGAGAGCAAATTAAACAATTCCATGCAAGGCAGCAGTGGAAGGATTGTAGATCTATGGAGAGATTGCAGATGACGGTTTTATGCAAAAGTGAAAGAATAGGTAGGACGAGATGGCTTCAGGAGAGAGTTCAAGATTAGTTGCAGGATAATGGTAAGGTTTATAACAAAATGCCACTGGACAGTAGTCATGACTTGGTAACATGTTGGGATGAGTTGTTTTATAGTCACGGGTATAAACTGTGTTCCAGTTATAGATGTAAATAGAAAGTGAAAGTACATTTCTTGTCAAAGTGAAAGTAGACTTATCCACAAATACCAGTATACTGTATGAAAGGTTTTACAGTGGGTTATCAGATTTGAAAAAAAAAAAAAAAAAAAAATAGAATAGTAGGATTATCATATAACATGATTTACATATGCTCATACTAGGTCAAACATAAAAGTAATATTTTTCACTCTAATATGAGTACATGTAATTTGTTCGAACAGTTATTCTACTTAGTCAATGAGAATGACTTTGGAAACTCAAACCAGTTGATATTTGTTTGTTCTGATTGACAAAACTTGTGCATTCCTTTTGAAATCTTGACTATCAAGTGTGAAATTATCTTTAAGAAATGTTTATATTTATTTTTATCAGCTCTCCTATATTCCCACAATCCACACCACTGAAAGATTTCATAAATGAATTATTGTTTCATACTAGCCAAGCTTTAATGTAGATGCAAAGCTTGCATATTTTCATTTATTCCATTTATGATACAGAATCATTTTGAAATTGAATTTTTTCATTATCGTTAAAAAGTAATAGTGAAGTAATCACATTTGTCACGTCCAGGCCTCTCCCGTCCCTTTATACATTCAAGCATTACATGAAAACAAGTTAGGATGCAGGGGTATTAAGGACCTGCAGGGATAGCTCTAGTTCATCATGTAACTCTTTCTATACCTCTATTTTAGTGATTTTTTAACTGCTGATTTGGTGCAAGTGAAACTGCATGGGTTTCGAATTTTTTAAATATATTTTAGGCAATATCTCCCAGCATGACTTACAGAAAGATGAACTGAATGAAATAGTAATCTCATATACCCCTCATCTCCGGTATTTTACCCCCACTTTTCAGACCTGTAGGCTATACAGGAATCATAATCTTCACGTCCATCATGTCCAAACTTGCCATGCACCGTCCCACACTCATTTTCCATGACAACAAGGTTGGAGGCAGGGGTACCTAATCCTATTATGTGAGAGTTCTAATTTTGCAAAGTCTTGCAAAATGATCATAATCAGATATTATTTCAAGGAAGATATGTCATAGATTGGCAAACTTTCCCAGAACTCTCGTTTTTATTTTTAAATTGCACAGGTCTCTGTATTAAAGAAAACGCTCAGTTTCATGATTTCTTCACAGTCCATGACATTTTTTTTTTTGTTGGGGTGGTGTAGGCTACTGCATCCCATCCTGCTGTAGTGATGTTATTATTCAAAAGAATGTAATATATTTATGGTGTACAGACTTTGTAGAGTCTGGTGAACAATATTATATGATTAAACAGAGGCAGCCCTGATCAGACAGCATGTACAAGGAGCTGTCTGATCTGAGTCTGTCCTGTTTGCCAATCCATCAAAGATCAAGTCTAAATGAGGTAATGGGTTAGATTAGTACAACTAATGAAGTGATATATGGTCAATACTGTTCATATACTGTGAAAGAGAAATCCAATCATACACCATAAAAAAAAATTCATCATTTCTGTGATGATAAAAAATTATTGTTTCATGTAATGTAGCATGGACTAGAACTGGATAAAAATGATACAGTAACAATTTGACTTGAAAATATATAAAAATAAATAAGCATGATGGAAAACAATGACATGAAATAAACAGAATATTTGTTGCTTCTTGAATATTTTTATCATGATTCCAGTAATGAATAAAATGCATAATATCCTCTGTATCGTTCTTTGAGTAACCCAGTTATTTATATTTTATCAAATTATGATTATTTTTTTAACATTTATTGTGTCAGATTACATTTGTAAGGGTATACATGTATATCTTATTCATTGATAGCTATAGTTGTGAACAATATTATCTTAACAATAGTCTTCCAATGTACACAAATACATGAGGAATATTTTTGCATACCTGTTTAGCTAATTAAGAATATATTATTTATTTTAATTCCATACTCTGTCTTATTTAACCATTATAAATGACAAGTAAGAATTGATTATATTTAAATCATAATTATATTTCCTCGTAAGTCTTTATTAGCTCGACTATTCGAAGAATATGAGAGCTATTGTAGTCGCCCTTGCGTTGGCGTTGCAGCTTTTGGTTAAAGTTTTGCATGCAAGTTACTATCAACCTTATATCTCAATAAACATTTATGGTATTGACTTGAAAGTTTATAAATATGTTCAGGGGCATCAGACAACCAAGGTAGATAACTCTTGACTGAATTTAATATGAATTATGGCCCCTTTTTAACTTAGAAATGTTGACTTAGAAAGTTTGGTTGAAGTTTTGCATGCAATAGAAAATTTAGTTGAAGTTTTGCGTGCAAGCTACTACATTGTATCTAGTTTGTATCTCAATAACCATTCATGGTATCGACTTGAAAGTTTATGAATATGTTTAGGGGCATCAGACAACCAAGTTAGATAACTCTTGATGGAATATATTACAAATTATGGCCCCTTTTTAACTTAGAAATTTTGGTTAAAGTTTTGCATGCAAGATACTCTCATGCTTATATCTCAGTATCCAGGCATGGTATTGATTTGAAACATCTTTAATATGTTTAGGGGTATCATACTTTCATGGTAGATAACTCTTGATGGAATATGTTAAAAATTATTGCCACTTTTTAACTTAGAAATTTTGGTTAAAGTTTTGCATGCAAGGTACTTTCATGCTAATATCTCAGTATCCAGGCATGGGATTGATTTGAAACATCTTTAATATGTTTAGGGGTATCATACTTTCATGGTAGATAACTCTTGATAGAATATATTACAAGTTATGGCCCCTATTTTAACTTAGAAATTTTGTTTAAAGTTTTGCATGCAAGGTACTTTCATGCTAATATCTCAGTATCCAGGCATGGGATTTATTTGAAACATCTTAATATGTTTAGGGGCATCATACTATAAAGGATGATAACACATGATGGAATATATTAAAAATTATGACCCCTTTTAACTTAGAATTTTGGTTAAATCTTTGCATTCAAGCTACTATCCAGCTTATATCTCAGAAATTGCTTGTGGAGTTGACTAGAAAGTTAAGGAGTGTCTTCAGGGGCATCAGAAAACTAAGGAGGATAACTTTTGGACTGAATTTTATGCAAATTATGGCCCTTTTCTAACTTGGATTTTTGGTTAAAGTTTTGCATGCAGTGTTATTGTGCTTATGTCTCAGTAACTAGGCATGGGATTGATTGTAGACTTCATAAAAATATTAAAGGGTATCCTACTATCAAGGTACATGTATATCTTTTTTGACTTTTATTATATACAGGGTATGTGAAGGGCAAGAATTGAAATAGATTTCATTTTAATTTATCAACAAGCATTTTGATTAGTCGAGCGTGCTGTCCTCTGACAGCTCTTATTTTTAAATGATAGTTCTAAAGTTTGTACATCCAGTGTGCAGTAGGTTAAGACAGTGTAATGTATATACTTTTACATATTTGTATTATTTTGACCCACCAAAATAGCACATCGGATTGTGTTAAATTCTATAAAAAAAAAAAATCTATTAACTGTGTGAAATTTGCTAGAAACTTGAATTCCCATAATCAGCTACAAGTAATACTGAAATACTTAGAACTGAATTTCTTCATTCTTGTTTCATTTCTTAACAAATTGTGTTGTGTTATTAAGATGGTTATTTATTTCAATATAGTCATGTACTCAATTAAGATGAGAATTTATTTCAATGTAGTTGTACTCAAACATTTTGTAAACCAGGTATGTTGGGATGTAAATTACCCTATTTAAGAATTCAAGTATCACTATGTACTATATATAAAGGGTGAAATTTGAGTCATAATGATTTGTATTGTTTTTATGCCCCCACATCGATAGATCTTGGGACTTATGTGTTTTTGGTCTGTCTATAAGAGTGTCTGTTTGTCACAAAACTTTAACCTTGACTATAACTCGATGGTCCTTCCACCTACAGCCTCCTAACCTCACAGGTGCATGCACCTTGATGAGCTCTACACACCAGGCCCACTTAGAGGTTAAAGGTCAAGGTCATGGTGACCCAAAATAGCAAATATTAACCTTGGCTACATTCCATCGATAACCTCCAAACTTCACAGGTGAATGCACCTTGATGAGCTCTACCCGCCAGGTGACCTTGAATTTCAAATGATCTTGACCCCTTAGGTCTAAGCCCCCCTGCGAACATGGCGTTTATTCGAACTAGCGCTTGTTTGCTGTGTTCAAACAGTGGTCAGACAGGGGAAATGTTAGGAAAAAAGGTTTCCATGTTTATTAGATAATTCGGATGGTGCAATGTTACAATGGAAAAGTCTGAGATCAGACGGATGTTGTGCCTTGTGTTAAACAGTGCTCACTTTGTAAATAGGAGGGTAAGATTGCACAGTAATAAAGTTAGGCAAGGCAATATGTACAGTTAGGCAGTTCATTTGATGCAATAGGTTTAACAATAAACCATAAAGGCAGTTTAGTTAGTGTGTCAAAGTTAAAAACTATGTAACTTTTTTTAAACGGGTTACATATATGGAGAAAATTAGGCACTCATTGTTGATGGAGTGACTATTTACTGTAATAGAAATAGTATTTTAGAAGCAGACATTGGTAAAAGGAGAAACCCTTCATGAATCTAGGTGTAGTAAAGAAAGATAAAACCAATGATTATTTACATGTTTATTTATTCAATAACAAAATATGTTAAAAACACCACTGAATTATAAAGTATGGCATCCTTGATTTGTAATAGCTGTACTTCATATCTGCCAATATTAAAAATAACTTCTTGAGTATAAACATGTTTATTGTTAAAATTCTGAGTGAAAAAAAAAAAAGAAATAATTTAAATTATAAATGATAAAATGTTTATAAAAAAAAATTAAAGTAGATAATGATAAAATGTTTATAAAAAAAACTTATAGTAGATAATGATAAAATGTTTATAAAAAAAAAATTATAGTAGATAATGATAAAATGTTCCTTCCATATCTTTATTATTTAGTAATCTGGGTGTTTGTGTAATAAGTATTAAATTGTTTCCTGGTATTCACTGAACATATTAACTCTACATTTTCCTTCAATTCTTGACATGAAAAATCATTTTAGACAGTATACTTTGAGACCATGTTGGACAAGAAATAATCCAAGAAAGTAGTAGCACAAAAACAGCTTTTTTTTTCTTTTTTTCTTTTTTTTTGTAAGCAAACTCCTTTATTGAAGTAAAATGATGTTTGAATGTTCATAGATAAGCACTTTCGCTTGTTTCGTATTTAGATAATAATTGTATTTGTTACAATATCTCAATAAATGAAATTAGGATAATCTGAGGGATAACATAAATTGAGTAGAGAATTTATTTTTGAAAAAAAATAAAAAAATAAGGGGATAGCGCTGCATAGGTGATCTCAAAGAAAGCAACATTTTAATCGTGTAAAACATAGCTAACATTTAAAAAGTGTGCTTGCTGATCTAGTTTCAAATAGTTATGTAATTTGTTTTTTTACTTCCTTTCAAAGCCATAACATGATTTTAAAAAAAAAAAAGGACATGAAGATTTTGGTCTTTAATTTTGAAAACTTGCAAAATAGATTTCAAGGGGAAAAGCCTGTATTTATATAGTAAAAGGAAATCACATTTACAGAGATGTAAAGTTTTTAGTGTTGTAGTAAGAGTGGAGAAAAATGCAGGTTTGAGAAGTTCAGTGAAATCAGATTTTATTTCCTTATCATCATTTTATTATTATCCATAACTTTTCATAACTTATACTTGAAGAGTAATTATATGACGTGTTTTTTTTTAAATTTATGGAAGATGTAGCATTTTTTGGGTATTTCCTTTATTTTGAGATATTACATAGGAATCACATGCATTGGTCCCAACTTGTCACATCCTTTAGTTACATCAAGTTGAGTATCTTGAGAACCCCTGAGAAAAAATTAAGAAACCTTGCACACATTATTACTGGCTGAAGGTTTTATGACCCGGGAAAGACACAAGTCTCTCTTCAGTTTTTCAAGAGTTATAGATTCTTATAAATATAGAACCTACGCAGTATGGCTGTTCTGTTTAATAAAAAATTGGGTTATCCAGCAGACAGCAATGAACTTTTTGTGCACATATCCTTTGGTAGGACATCAGTCATCAGTGAAAGGCACAATGATCTCTTTTTAAAAGTTTGAGAGTTATGACCCTTTTTATATAGGAATTTGGTGTCGCAGTCAAAATTATGTTTTTCTTCACTAACCCACACCGAATAAATGTAAATCTGATTTTTTAGTTTTTGTTATGTGAGAGTAATGAAGAAGGGATAAATGTATTAATCTTTAGTGGTATTAAACTCATAACATATATTTTAAGTTTAAAAAGTACTTTTGTTATTCCTTGGTAAACTTACGTTTAATCTTACCACATCTGATGATGTTAAAAATCTCTAAAATGTGCTTTTATGTAAATCTTGCAAAATAAGTCTGGAACTTCATGCATGTAAAAATCATTGAATATTTTTCCTTTTATGTAATTATTTGAAATTTTTGCAGGGTCTTGGTGTCTGAGGGGGTTATGGTCACTGACATAGTATCACTTACCCTCTCACTGCCGTGGGTTTGAAACCCATAGTCCTCGATGATGGAAAAAATGTCACAATAACAGTAAACTGCAGAACACTATGACATTTTATTTAATCAGCCTGTCTTACATTCATTTTAAAATAGACATTCTTCGTTCACTCCCACTTCAAAACTAAATTTTAAGAAATTGTAGAGATTTTGTGGCTGCAAGTTTTGAATATACTCTTGCTATGATAAGATGTCAATTTGATGTTTTGGTAAATATTGGCAATATTATATAATACTGTTACTCTTTGAACATATTGGTGCTAGATGATTAAACAATATGAACTTCCTGTAAAAGTTAAATCAATGTAAGTTTGATTCATGTGTGGGTAATCAAAGTCTCTTTAGGTTTTTTATGGAATTCACTATGGTTAAGCAGTTTACAGGATCTCTGAACCTTTTTTTCTCTGACAAAGGCACCAAATGTGTAATATGCAAATGTATATTGTACCTGTAAATTGAAATGAACAAAATTCTTTATATTCATCATAGATTCTCCATACCTCGGACTATCAGGGTTGCATCATTTACAGAAATATTCAAATTTGATTGAGCATTTAACATGTTCAGGAAAGGAAAAGACTCACCAATTAATGGAGGAAAGGTGGGAATTTAGTTTTCATTGCAAAAGACTGATCTGGTGTATTTAACCACGCCCCCTTGATTCCCCACCCTGTTCCTCGACTCCAATCACCAGAGATAAAAATACAGCGGGTACTACATGAGGTTTGGAAAATGATAACATAAATTGAGTTTCATATACTTGTTGGTATTACACAGGATAAGGAAGTGAGGTAATACTTTATGCATGTAACGCAATGATCTTTTTTTTTTTTCGTTTTACTTTTCATTCCATTTTTTATCTCCAGAAAAGAAAAACCCGTTTGTTTACTTCATCAAATAATATCTGCCAGAAAAGGTTTTCAAATATGTTTTAATGTGTGTGAATAATTTTGTAGCCTGTCCAAGTAGAAAATAAAAATGTTTCAGTTGTCATATCATTTCTTTCATTTTGTTTTGTTAAGAAATCGTAATATTAAATTTCTAAATGAAGATGAAGTCTTTGTTTTGTTTTCCCAACCTTTTATATAAATTATATATATACCAGTGTTTAGATCCAAAGTTTTAGAAAGAGGAAAAAATGAGCATCAACCTGTATTATCGGTTCTTTCATGACAAGGTCACCTGGTCACAAACTATATTTTAAAACACAAGCATATAAACCGGGTGCTTCCAGGACTGGTTGGCCCAGTGTCAGGATAATGTGACTGGGTATGGTATAGTGCCAAATGCCTATGGCATGATACTGCAGTGTGGCAGCACAATGACTTCGTGTACAAAAAGACTGAAATACGGTCGGTGGGAGCTAAACAAACGCACGTGTAGTCTATATAAAGCAGGCCTAGTTTAGCTATCGGTTAATATAGTATTATAATTTGAATATGTCCGTTATATTAAGCCATCGGTACCAATATTCCCAGCTGTTATCGAATGAGGAAATCTGATTGTCGCGTTCTCATGGTGACCGGTTCAAAAAAAAAAACCTAACATCGGCGGTGTGGTGTAGAATCGAACCGCGGTCGCGACGTGCCACAGATACAATTGTTCTGGTTTCATTGCAGATAAACCAACACTGCGCGTAAGGGTATTTCAAGATTTTTCCTGCCCTGTGTCAGGATTAAACGGTAACATACTTCTTTTATATTGAGTGGGAAACACTTTTTCACAACTTGTACAAATCCCTGAGCCGCGCAGCGTGACGTGTTATTTTTATATTATGTGTCATGCTTCGACAATCCGAAAGCATATCGATATCAGTACTTTGTGCTTGGGAAGGTATTGAAACATATCGCGAGCATCAAGCTATCAATCTCAGGATCAACAGTCAATGAATATTACCACTGGTGTCGGAATAATGGGACATGGGCTTGTCCGTGTATTTGTAAGACTTGGCTATTTGAGTTTACCGTCGCTTCGACAGTATTTCAGTCATATAGCGACGTCCAGCTACTTACAGGTGGAAGAAGACCCCGAATGCACGGAGGCATCCGGGTAGAACCGCCGACCTACCGCAGGCCCGCAGGAAAGGCTTCCTTACATGAAAATCCGAATGACCCTACCGGGATTCGAACCTACGCGGTGAGGGGCTGAGTGAGTGTTAAAGTCAGCGACTTTACCCTCTCGGGCCACGGAGGCCCTATGTTTATGTAAGAATCCGGTGATATGCGAAGCAATTTTATAGAATCAAAGTATAAACTGGTTGTTTCCCTTAGACAAATAGCCCTCCATCCTTTGCTTTCATCATATATTTGATATCACAATATTATATAACGCCTGAAAATGTGAAATAAGCATAAAAAGAACCCCCCCCCCCAAAAAAAAAAAATCGCATAACATTTCTGATTTTTTAATAAATCTATTGCTCGTCAATTTTGACATTTAACTTGACCCGTTTTCCTTATTCACTGTTCAACAACAATAAAATTTGGGGAAATACTTTTTTGTTTACCTTATTGATCTCCGCTTTTAGGCCGTCGATAGCCGAAGATGAAAATAATTTGTTCATTCATCCTTGAATTTGTATGCTGATAGAGATCAAGACGAATAATACTAGCGTATACACATAACACCTGCTTGTGTACGAGGTCTTGTCGGTAATCACGTTCTTGGTAATGCAATTTGAACCAAACAGTTGGGAGTGTAAAATAACCGACAGGAATCAGATTATAATTGCACATCTTGTTAAATTGGACTAGTACTACTCAATCAAGCCACGTTGTTTAGTATCCCTTTAAAATGTTGTTACGTTTCGCGTTTATTAAAATTATGAAACACGTCAAAGGAAAAATAGGAATATCACAACATACGAGTAAATCTCCTGATCAATTTATTGATTTATTAATTAATGTTAATTTGTTTATTCATTCATATATATATATATATATATCCCATTATCCAATTAACATTTGTCTCCTTGTTCACTAATATTAAAGGGTCTCCGTGGCCAAGTGGTCATAGTCGCGTATTACCCTCGTCGTTGCGGGTTCGAGTTTCGGTCTTAGTCGGCTTGCAGCAGGTTAATGTCTCGGCCAGGTAGTGTCTTGTTCATTCGGGATCCTCCTTTATTTGCATATTTAGAATTACGTCGCTGTACGACTTAAATATTGTCACAGCGATAGAATACTCCAGACCAACAGGTTGTTGTTGCAACTCATGTAAATATCTTATACTCATTTCTTCACTGCGATATCAAACTGCAGACAAATGGTGTGAAACCACATCTACCTGGCTAATCGTTACCTGAACTACCCCTATATGCCAAGATCAAACAAAAGAAGATAAACCAGTATCATTTGGAGTATCGACTTTTGCAAGTCGCAGCAGGGGATCGAACCCATAACCCTCATTCCCTCGTCGGGCATTCCAACCTCTTAACACCTGGCGAGGTTTACATTCATCTACAAAAGTGTAAATGCGTCACCAACACGTGTAACTTCGGACAGAGGGTGGGTTTAGGGCTAATAGCATTGTATCTAACGTGACGGACAAACAACGGGCGGGGTTAAACGTCATATCAAGAAAGTGCATCATTTATAAAGTGAAAACGTCTGTGTATACTTGCATTCAACAGTTGTCAATTGGAGAGGTCTTAGGAAGCAACTGGGGTGATCCCAACTGATTTAAGTGATGCTTGCCTAGTTACGAATTTTTATGTTGCTTTGGTGAAATTTGTTAAAAATCTTACCGTGGTAAACACACTTTCATTCAAGCTGGGTTTTAAGGATTTAATAATTACACCTGTAATTGCTTTTCACTCACATAATTAAACCGCAAGTTGCTTTTATTGACAAGAGAAAAAAATATTTATCTATTTGTTCACAAATTTAGCTATACTACCTTTGTTGAGTTTATTCAAAATGCTTTTGTTGACAGCCATAAAGTCATGTGTGGTTTTCTCCAACTGGCGAAATGTGAAACCAGTGTACATTTTATTTGTAAATAAATATTTAAGGTAAAATGCATCACTTTGTTTTGTTTCCGACAAGATATTTGACAGACGATGCTTTATGAGCATCCCTTTGATAGATGTCCAAATAGAGATTAATATTTAATGTTTGAAAACCACCCCACAGGTACTTATATGCCTAATACAAGTTAGTTTCAAATAACTGTGCACCTGACAGTGAAACAGTCAGAAACGGCGTCAATTATTTTATTATTGAAACATGCCCCCCCCCCCCCCCCCCCCCCCCCGTCTGATTTTCTACACTAGTGTAATTTTTATTTGTAAATAAAATGCATAGCTTTGTTTTGTGTCCGACAAGATATTTGACGCACGATACTTTATGAGAATCCCTTTGAGTGTTGTATAAATAGATTTTAAATTGTTTAATGTTTGAAAAACACCTGATAGTGTAACAGTCAGAAACGACGTCAATTATGTTATTGAAACAGCTGAATAATTAAAAAAAAATGCGACACCTTGGTTCAAGGCCAACTGTCTCGTATATCAGTTGTTTATACCGTCCCATCTGATATTTCTGACACTTTATGTAAAATATATTCATTTAGGTCATATAATTGTATGTTATTGTCAATCGCTTTTCCATCCATACATTCTTCTAGAAGTAATTCGGACAGTCGGACTGTTTGATTTTTCAAGATGTTTTTGGCAATTGGGAGTTACTAATTGAATCAGGATCCTTGGTTAGGACCAGGTGTTTGAAATTGAATTTCGTCGAGTGCATACCCAGCCATGCCCCCACCTCCAATCTAATTTCGATCAATTACAACTGCTGCGTCGATGTCTACTTTGTACAGCGTATGATAGATATGAGACTTTCAAATATCAGTTTAATGTGATTACCTATAACTTAAAGTTTTAAGTAGGAAGAGTTTTTGTTTTGTTTTGCTTTTTTCTCTCTCTCTCTCTCTGTCTCCCCCCCCCCCCCCCCCCCTCCTTTTTTTGCAAGAAATAAGATAAATAAATCTAGAATATTCAGCTAAAGATGGCTCAGACAATATATTCTACAATAGCGTTCCAGTGTACCACAAACTTATTCCTTCATATGTCCACTGGGAAATAATATCTTACAACTCATCCTGGTCCTGTTCGGCGGTTCATGGGTAGGACCAGTGGGCGGTCATGAAAGAATCTTGCTCCCAGCGGGGTTGGAACCCACAGCCCTTTTGATCCGTAGACATGTGCACTTAGACATGAACAGCATAGAGCATGTCTTTATTTACGACTTGTACGTCAGAAACCTTTTTTTTTTTAATTTCAGACAGTGTAATCCAAAGTTGTCAGCAAATGCACTCATTGTTACAACTAGTAGTTCAACATAAATCGCAATCCTTATTAATTTATTAATTTAAACTTTGCTAATTTATAGAAGATTTCAAGCAAGATACATCTCATTACCATGTAGTTATTTATTTCATGAATGTGCCACTTTTTCATATTTTCAAGTATTGTGCTCTCTTAAATAAAGGACATAAACTGGGGAGACAAAAAAACGCACGTGCGCCGTCCCCCATTTCTAATGTTAAAGTTATCTGTAGCAATACCTGGGCCGCTACGTTTCTTTTATTCGTTCACACAATATATTGTGGTCTACCTGTTTATCAATGAATAAGGTGCCTGTACCGCTTTTTCAAAATTCCAGTCGAGAATGAAGTAGTGTATATAGGGATCTAGAAACCGTACCGTACATGGCCAGTCAGTCAAGCATTGAGAAGTAGGTATTGTGTCCTAAAGGTGCGAGTTGATCTCTTGTTGAACATGTCTAGTTTACTAGTTATACCAACCGTGGCCTCAAACTAAAATACCTCTATAAGAAAGCCGAAGGTACACCCTTTATGTCGCAAATACACCTAGAACAGGGTGTTGGCCATTTGGATATGTATGTATTATACCTGCTGCAAGTTTGGTATAATACGTTTTAGGATATTTTCCGTGATCATTTGTGATAGTTTGTATCAATGGACCAGTGTTTTGGTGATATATTTATACACCTGGATTAAAGGAGAACACAGGTGAGCTTTATTCTCTTCGCTGATAATAGGCATGTAGCCAGACATGGCTTGATTGATATGTGATGTTTAAGACTACATGAAAGGGGAGAAAAAAAGGATCGTCGTTAAACGCTTGTCACATAAACAATTGACATTGATTAAACGTAAAGGCATAGTTAATGACTGTATCTGTAGATTAAAACAAATGCACACTGTATTATAAAATTTCAACACTTGCTATCAACCGATAAATTTTTGATATTTTACATTCCTGGTGCAAAAATACGTTTCTTCATGGAATTACACAAAGTTTCAATGTGTCAATGTATACATCGTAAACATTGCGTGAATCCACAACTGACCGGAAAATAAAAAACAATCGAGACGTTTGTTGCAATTTAGCGTACCAAAAAATAACATGGAAGGAAATTCTTCTCTTCATTTCGTTTAGTGTTAAGTCAATTTGTAACGCGAGAAACTTGCCTCTAGTTATCAATCATAGGACAAAGGCCCGATCCCTCGACTTAGCTAGGTCTCGTTGGTTCGTGTTTGTTCAAGTTATTCTTTAGGGTACCACTGTATGTACGATAAAGGATGTCGCTTAAGTTCACTAACTTATCTTATCCGTTATTGTCATTTATACTAACTTAACCCCAATATACATCAAACTTCTCTCCATATATTGAACAGATAAGACTCTCTCTCTCTCTCATACG
>CM037793.1:26564245-26614245 GCA_021229015.1 Solen grandis | reverse complement strand
CAACTCTAAGTTTTAAAACATCATTGACTTTGTGGAAATAATTCTTTTTCGTACCTCTAAATTTAAGGACACTTTTATTTTGATAAAATTGTACCGATTCTAAGTTTTGGAACAAACTTGTATACCATAATATCACTTGAAAGGTACTTATGGCTTTCTGCAATTCTGCCTTTCAGCTGGGTTGATATTGTTTATTATTATTATTCTTTATCCCGCAAATAACGAATTAATTGCGACAGGTTGCAGATGTGCAAGAATTATGTTTTTTCCCCGTAAAGTTATCAGACAGCAAATTTGTGAAACTATAATTTTCATTTTCATTATCTTTATATATTCATACATACCACACACACACACATACCTAATGTCATCTGTTATGAACTTACTTCCCCATAGCAAAAACATTTATTATTTACTCTTAATAGCGTTAAAAAACATACATTTGTAGAATCGTGCACTTTGGGTTATAAGCATGAAACTTGGCACACATATTAAACAACCCCTACTGATTTTTTTCAGATATGGACTCAAGTCAGTAGCAAACAATTGTGTTAGCAAAAATGGACGACAATTTCTTTAAATGTTTTTATCTTTATTTTGTAACTATATGTGGTAAACTCATAATTTTATATATTTCCTTAAGAAATAACTTTTATGGCCATTTATATTTAGCCAGTGAATCATTGTCCGTTGTTACAATAGTAACAAATGTTTGAAATATGTAATCAACCAATCAACCCTCATATGCATGAAATATGACGAAAAAAAGTAAAAAACTTTCAAATGATCTGTTTACCACATCGAATAACTTAATAATACTACATATACACGTCCAGTACGAACCACATTACAAGTATTCCAAGGGCTTTAATACATAGGACATCTGTTGTATATTGTAACACATACGTGTCATGGATTGAAGTACATATCACTGTCAAATCTACACGTTTACAGTCACTTTTAGTTTTACAATGACATAGTGCCGTGCATTGAAGTTCAGGCTTGCTGTATTTGCACATGAACAGTCCTTTTAGTGCAACCCTCATGATTTGATAACAATGGTAATTTTTATACTGATAACCCCCAAATATGCCATTTTTGGTAGGAGGTTCATAATGTATTTTCGCTTCGGGTTCAAAATATCGTAAATTAAAACACAACTTTTCAGAAGAGGCATAAAGCTACTTTGCATGAAAAAATACCTTTATCAGTTATTTTAGGGAATTTGTTGTGTATTTTAAATTTGTTTTAACAGCATTTAAAAATGTATAGTATTTTTCTCACTTATGGTGCAGCTATTGATATCACTATATCATGGTTATATAGGCAAATATATTACCTTTATACTACTAGTGTAACTAATTCTTCAAAATCCGATTGCAGCATGTATCATACATTTGCGTAGTTTTTAATGAATATTTACAAAAGTGTTTGAAATTGTTCAATAAAAAATCGCACTTTCTTTGGCAAAGATATTTTCTAAGTTTAAAACTGTTTAAGAAAAAAATCGGAACAAATTAATCTAAGTTAATTTTTAACAAAACTTTGCTGTCATTTTTTACTTGTGACTCTGGGGGTAACTTATCATTATGATAAATATAAAATCTAATGACAGCATCCCATTTTTTTTATTTCAATCCATGATAATCTCGCATAATCATATTTTAAAACTAATGTTAAACATATAGGTATACTTAAGAAAGCAACAAATTTTGGATCTAACTTTAGATGGCCGGTATTTTTTTTTCAGGAAAACATAATATGTGTATATATTATGTAAGTATGTGGAATACTTATTGTTAAAATAACTTAATCAACATATGAAACTACGTAATTAAAATCAACGTCCATAAATAGTCAGTCAAATGTTGGCATTATTTTTCGTATCATACAATTAAAAATAACTTTGAGGGGAGGGTATGTCAGTATCCACATTATCATTAGACCTTTTTTTATTTATCGACGTTGGTTCTGGAACAAACTTATTTATAAATAATACCAAATGCGTTCTTTAAGATTCTCATTATTTTCATACGGAAAAAAAAGTTACGCATTATTATTTGTTGAAATGACAGCAAGCTGAAATATATGTTTCGTATTTAAAGCAGCTGGTTCACAAATGTTCATTGACTAAGAGTTTGGTTTGGATCTATTTGTTTATATAAAATCTACCTATACCAATCTACAATCATTTTGTGATTGTTAAGAAAAATGTGTGGTTTCTTCACCACAGACAATAACGTCATAAGTGATATTGAAACGATATTCAGGGCAATAAAACCTATATTTAGAAATTCTGTTTTCATGTGCCATTACATGATCGCAATCACTATTCGAGTATGCGCTCATTCTAAACTAAATTTAAGAATTCCCTACCCAGAGCTTTTAAAGACACTACGTTCCGGAACGTGTCACGTGGTACCGCAATCACCTTCTTCGGGGATACCATGTTCTATATTTAACTGAGTTTCCCGAAGTTTGCGTTTACGAAAATATCGATTTCCAGTACAATGTGACTTTCACTTGCCGAGTTTAGCTGTCAGGTAACAAAGAATTAACCAACATTAAGGAAGGTGAGTAGAAACAACTTATTTTAGCGATCATCTGTGAACGAGCTGCTTAAATAAGGTAATCTGACTGAATTTCATTTCCTTTGATATATACACATGTATATATAATTGTTTTATCAACACTTTTAGATGCTCAATAAGACCTGTTTCAGACTGAAAGTTATAAATACATGCAATATATTCTAGTCTGTTCGACAAGTGGTTATTGTTCGTTTCATTTCATCTGCTGAATTAAGTGGGGCGCTTTCCAAACAAGGTATTTGAATATGCTTATTTCGACTTTCAAGGATCAATTGCTTCACAGATAATAACTTATATTTCCCATTGCCTTATATCCCCATCAACTCCGCATAGCTTTTTAAAAGATATTTTCTTCTTACCTTTGACATATAAATGAGACATTGAAATGTGTTACAGGCTTGGTTCTTGCAGTTTAATGAGCTGCTATAAAGATATAGGATAGTATAATGTTTCAAGAGAATCCATCAGTCACTGAGAAGTGCCTTTGGCAGGATGGACTAACATTTAACTACACTTAAGGCCAACTAAGGCACGACAACTGAGACACTTTGGATAAGTAAATGCTTAATTCTGATTAAAACGTAAATCTAATTAAACATCAGCAAGAGTCACTTTTATATAATGAAATCAGTCCAAACCATTGGAGGCTCAAAGATCAATAGGAATCAACTCTGTTAAAAGAAGAATGAAAGTAACAGATAATTAAAATCTGAATTGCAGTTTAAAAAAGAGGAATCGCTACAAAAAGGCACCTGACCATGCAAAACAATATTTCCCTTCCTAACCTTTATTTTTTCAGGGTATAACAAACTCTTACATTCATTCATTATATATGTCTTTGGGATATTTATTGTTAAAATAACTGAATATATGAAACTGTCAAATATTGGCATTATATTTATTTCGTATTAAACAATTACGAATATCTTTGATGTGAGGGTATGTCAATATCCACTATACCATTAAACCATTTTTACTTATCGACGTCGTTTCTTGAACAAACTTATTTTAGACATTTGGGGATAACAAACCTTTAAATTCATTGGACCCAAAATGAGTCTTCTTGAAGTATTTTAACAAACAAATGAGGTAAAATTGTCCATCATTATCAGTAGACACTTCATCCAGGCTCATAGCTCAGAGGTCAAAGTCATACATAAAAGTTGAATGTAAAACACAATATATAATAGACCTCATCAGGGCAGTTACTTCCTCGGGTATTGAAAGATTTTGAAAAAAAAATGCTCATTGTTTCCTCCCTTGGGTACGATCTTAACTTTCAGGATAGAATAAGCGCGTTGAAACACATTCGAGGTTTAGTTTCTTGTGGCTTCTTTTGTGGTTTGTTTTGAGTTTCTGTAATGAATGTGTCATTTTTATGATCATTACAGCAACATAGTTTTACTACAGAACATGAAGGAATACAGAAAACTTTTTTAATGTTTTAAACCTTTTGAAATTAAGTTTACCTTGAATAGGCTCCTGATTACCTCCAGCAGCTTCTTCAACAGCTCCAGAAGTTGATTGATTCTCCCTAGCTCCAGTATCATCTTGTGCTGTTATTGCCTCTCCCCCTGACACCACTTCGACTGCAAAATCAAATAAATTTAAACTTTAAGTATATGCAGATACATGACAATCCATGCAGAACTACTTTGCAAGTCTACAGTAACCAGAAATAATGCTTAATCAAATAACGAAGCAGAAAAAATATGACAATAAACCGCGTCGATGAAATTTTGGAACGTCGGTGTTTAAAAAAACTAGAGTTCTTAAATATATTATTATTGATATTGACAGAGCATTGTTTCTTTATGCTAAATCTGTCTTGTTTTTGGAAAACACACTTATATACGCTGAGATATCGTGTGTTTTGTACCTTGAAAATAATGCGTTTCCGACCGGAAACAGCTGATATGTGATCAAAATTCTTTAAAATCGATCGATTTTTACCAGTCGAGATAAGACGATCAATAAAAGTTGACCTAATTGATTTTTTTATTCAGATATTTGCTTAGATAAAGCTAGTACATCATCATTATAAAACAATGGTATTGGACTCATCTGAGGTAACCTATCGGTTACACCTTAACAACTCTACGTTTTTAAACATCATTGACTTTGTGGAAATAATTTTTTTCGTACCTCTAAATTTTAGTATACTTTTATTTTTAAAAAAAATAACCGACTCTAAGTTTTGGGACAACCTTTTCTACCATAATATCACTTATGAAGTACTTAGGGCTTTCTGCCATTCTCATGTGAGGAAGCCTTCCAGCTGGCTTGCAGTAGGTCGGTGGTTTTACCCGAGTACCTCTGTGTACTCGGGGTCTTCTTCCACCTGTTATTAGCTGGACGTCGCTATATGATTGAAATACTATCGCAGCGACGGTAAACCTCAATGCAACAACAAGCAACAACTTCCTGCCATTCTGCCTTTCAGCTAGGTTGATATTGTTTATTATTATTCTTCTTTATCCCGCAAATAACGACTAAATTGCGATAGGTTGCAGATGTGCAAAAATTATGATCTTTTTCCGTAAAGTTAAAAGACAGCAAATTTGTGAAACTATAATTTTCATTTTCATGGCCGCATATGACGTGAAAATTGACGTCAGCTAAAATAGTTAAGTCGCAGCGTACAACTTTTATTTCTTGAAATTTTCATATAATGTGTATATTACGTTATAGTGGATCTGCAAATATTTTCTCCCAAATTTGAAAAGACCAAGATCCAATGGTTAAACTAAGTTTCTAGCTTTGGCCCTGAAAACGAATAAAAGTATTACCGGGGATTAAGATATTCTAGAAATTTGAAATTTGGACAAAATATGTACAAATAAATGAAAAGTCATAATACACTTTTGGAAGTTTACCGCCGCTATGTCAATATTACAGTTATAAAGCGATGTCAAGTCTAATAACACGTGAAGGAAAACCTCGGAGTGCACAGAGGCACGTGAGCAAAAATACCAATCCACCACAAGCCAGCTGGATGGCTTACTTACATGAAAAATATGACTCTACTCTCCAATGTTGAGGGGCTACGTGATAGTAAGTTAGCAACTGTAACCACTGGCCAGAGAATTCTCCCTATTTTACAGTATATGCTCAACTTTAGCATGGTTTGAAAAGTATAAAGATAGAAAACTATTTGTCATTTATGTCATCAATATTATCATACAATTATTATTATCATTATTTATACACACATACCACACACACATACACATACCTAGTGTCAGCTTTTATGGACTTACTTCCCCATAGCCAAAAACATTTATTATTTACTCTTAATAGTGTTAAGGGCCATACATTTGTGGAATCGTGCACTATGGGTTATAAGCATGAAACTTTGCACACACATTAAACAACCCCAACTGATTATTTTCAGAGATTGACTCAAGTCAGTAGAGCCCGTTGTTGACCGCCACAGTAGACGACAATTTCTATGTCTTTGTAATTATATGTTTTTAACGCATAAATATACATATAATTCCTTAGAAATAACTTTTATGGCCATTTATATACAACCAGTGAATCATTGTCCGTTAAGTTGTTACAACAGTTACAAATGTTTGAAATATGCAATCCACCAATCAACCCACAAATGCATGATACTTTACGAAATAAAATAAATAAACCATTAAATGATCTGTATCATCAAATAAAAGTGTTGCATTAATACTACAAATACACGTCCAATGCGAGCCACATTCCAAGTATTCAAAGGGCTATAACACATTGTTGCATATTGTGACACATACGTGTCATAGATTGAAGTATTTATCACTGTCAAATCTACACGTTTACAGTCACTTTTAAGAACAAGTTTTACAATGACATAGTGCCGTGCATTGAAGTTTAGACTTGCTGTATTTGCACATGAACAGTCAGTTTAGTGCAACCCTCAGGATTTGATAACAATGGTTATTTTTATAGTGATATCCCCCCAAACATGCCATTTTTTGTAGGAAGTTCATAATGTATTTTCGCTTCGGGTACAAAATATCGTAAATTAAATCACACAACTTTTCAGAAGAGGCATAAAGTTAATTTGCAAGAAAAATCTGTATCCATTATTTTAGAACATTTGTGTTTTAAATTTGTTTTAACAGCATTTAAAAATTTATAATATTTTTTCTCAATTATGGTGCAGCTATTGATATCACTATATCATGATTATATAGGCAAATATATTACCTTTATACTACAAGTGTAACTATTTATTCAAAATCCGATTACAGTATGTATCAAACATTTGCGTAGTTTTTAATGAATATTTACAAAAGTGTTTGAGATTGTTCAATAAAAAAATCGCACTTTCTTTGGCAAAGATATTTTCTTAGTTTAAAACTTTTGAAGAAAAAAATCGGAACAAATTAATCTAACTTAATCTTTAACAAAACATTGCTGTCATTTTTGTACTTGTGACTCTGGGGGTAACTTATCATTATGATAAATATATAATCTCATGACAGCATCCCATTATCTTTTATTTAAATCCATGATAATCTTTGATAATCATATTTTAAAAGTAACCTTAAACATATATGTATACTTAAGAAAGGAACAACTTTTGGATCTAACTGAAGATGGCCGGTAATTTTTTCAGCAAAACATAATTTGTATATATATCGTGTATGTCTGTGGGATACTTATTGTTAAAATATCTAAATCAATATATGAAACTGCGTAATTAAAATCAACGTCCATAAATAGCCAGTCAAATGTTGGCATTATATCTATTACGAATATTTTTGATGGGAGGGTTTGTCAATATCAACTATACCATAAGACCATTTTTACTTATCGACGTCGTTTCGTGAACAAACTTATTTGGACTTTGGTTATAGTAATACAGACGTTAAACGCTAAGCTTTGGCAATCTTACCTTAGATGAAACAGTAAGGATTACTCTATTTTCACAACAAGACGTCCCTGTCTTATCGTACATGTCTCATTATAAAGTGAATTATCACGAAAATAAAATAAAACATCCTTTCTAATGGTTGATTTCATCTTCTGTAGATAATAGTTTCTCGTATACTTTATTGAAATAGACACCATATACAGACGTTGTAAGCCGATTCTGGTCTGATCAGATTTACGATGATGTCATTTATTTTATATTTATGTTTTTTTTTTATAAAAATTAATATGAATGTTGAATAAATGCTTTTAAATGGTAAAAAAAGTCCACTATGAATATCGTTTTTACTCGTATGACGTTACTACATCTATGACCATGTTGTACATATATAAATATATAAATATATATATAAATAAATAAATATATATATATATATATTACATTTATTTCTTATTTGTATAAAAAAAACTATTTAACTTTCAAACATAATTATAATCATTATCATCAATATCATGTTTATTATAATTAAGTATTAATATTATTATCAATATAACCTCTTATTTGGAAATTGTTATACTTAAATTTCGTGTTCAGATTTTTCAAGCTATCTCGGTCTCTTAGGGATATTTATCCATGACTGAGGATCAACCTTTCGTTTCCCTTTTACTTCCTATATAATATTGTATTATTTCTTCAGGGGCATTACCTTCGTTTTTAGTTAACAGATACTAATTCTTCCTTTGAGTGTTTATTCATTGTTTTAGGAGTGTGAATATCTTAGAATTTGCAACATTGATTTATCGTTTGAGTCTGTTTTCCAATTTTTTAATACTACTAGCTATTTTAATTCAGTCTTAGACTCATTCTCGTTATGAACAAGACCATTTAGGTAGGATTTTTTGTATCGATCATTATAACCAGCTGTTTGTGTTTTCTTTTTACTAAACTGTCGATTTCATAAAAAAATAACTTGGTGATGCTTCCAAATTATCAATTGCGTTGTTATTTCTCTTTGTCCTTTGTGCACAAACAATCATTTTTGCACAGGTATATCAAATATCAGGACCAGGAAAGTGGTTTAGAGTTCGAATCTGTTAAGTTTCTGTATTGAAATTGGTATTTGACTTGAACAAAGAGTTAATCTCTTGCAGTCATTTTTGATGTATCAATACTCGTTCTTTTGCACGGAGGTATTTTGCTCTTTGTACATATTTAGTTTTTAACCTCGTTATCTAATGATTTACAAATCCATTTAATTTCAAAATTTTGCTTTTGTGATGGGGTACATTATAGGATTATGTGCAATGATTATTATAACATAATCTGACCATTTTAACCTACCTTCCTTAATGTGAAGAACTCCATAATCTTTTATGTAAGAAATACCATATTTTATATATTTTTGGTCGATATGGTGACGTTTAAGATTTGCTAGATACCAGGATTATGATCAATTAATAGCCAGTGGTGATTTTGCAAAAAAAATTAATAGCAATTCAAATGATATACAAAGTTATTTTTCAAAAGCAGAAGAACTTTAAATATCAACAATTGTGTGTATCAAATGGCCTCCTTGGCCTGAAACATGTATAATTAGACACTAAGATTGTGGGTCTACTGTACATAATTACAAAGATAAAAGCATTTGAAGAAATTGTCAGCCATTTCCAGGGTGTACTGCTGACTTGGGTCCATATCTAAAACGATCAGATGGGGGCGTTCTTTATGTGTGCAAAGTTTTCTGCTTTTAACCCAGAGTGCACGATTTTATGCTTAGTCGCCCCACTATAAGCATTTTGGATCAGAGCCTTTTTTAATTTATCTAAGAAAAATATTTCCATTCTGAAGAATTTTAATAATAGAATAAAAATGTAGAAGAATTTCGATTGAATATTTATCCAATATTTAAGCATTCGAAAACGTTTAGATATAAACAACAACACAGTAACATATTCGTTGATTTTTTTAACAAACGTCTTGAATATTGAAGTTTCGTCCTTCGTCTTCAAATAAATCTAATTACCTTTTCATAACAATTTGCATGCTTATATATAATTTTACGAGATTATCTCAATAGAAAAAAAATCAATATTTCAGTTATCCAATAGAAAATTAACTGTTTTTGATTGTCTTATCTCCAGAGGAAGACATTATCGATATTCCAGCACTCCGATAGGAAATCAGCCGCTTTCAATCGGAATGCGTAATTTGCAAGGCATAAAATTAACGATTTCACAAATAATATAAAAAGCAAACATTTTTAGAATCAAGAATAAGTTAATATGTCTCCACGGCACTGATGACAACACTAGAACCTTAGTTATCAAAGGGTCAAATTTTTAAGCAATTTTATATATCATCAACATCTGATCATTTGTACCACAGGAATACCAGTTTCGGGGAGGATTTTATCATATATTAGATTAAATGACTTTTGTTGCCATGAAAAGCCGAGTACTGACTGCATGAACCAGTTAATAAAATGCTTGTTTTTATGATCATGACCACAACGTACTACGGAACATAAAGGAATACAGAAAAAATAACTTTAAAATGTTTTTCACTTTTTGTAATGAAATTTACCTCCTGTAGGCTCCACATTTCCTCCAGTAACGTCGCCAGTAGGAGTTCTAGTTTGGATGCTTGACTGCAAAATTAAATGAATATAAAAATTACTAATTTGCGTGAAACATGACAATAAGTGCTAAACTGTTTTGCAGTTTTAAAATAACTGTTAGTAAAACTGAATGAAAAACCAAAACACATGAAAATATAATAATGGATATTTATATGATGAAACAACAGTTTAGATAGTTCGTTTACAAATGTTGAAAGTATATTCAGATGCTTTAAATATTGTTGAATGATGAGTTTAAAAAGAGATGAATATATAGATTGCGAGAGTAAGTTGTAACCCTAAAACTTGAAAAAAATATCGGTTACTCCGTAATCACTCTACGTTTTGGGACACTTCACGTATTGAGGCAATCTAAATTTTCGGACATCCATGAGTTTTGAGAAAACTGTTTATGCCTCCCTTCGACAAAAAGGGGACATATTGCTTTGCACATGTTGGTCGGTAGGTATGTCAGTATGTCGGTCCGTCGGTAGAGCAAACCCTGTCCGAGTGATAAAAATATATGTTTAGTTTATTTTCACGAAGAGGACATTTACAAAAAGAGAATTTTTCTGTAAAATGGGATATACACTAGCAGAGTTTATTTGTCAAGAAACAAAGACTTAACCAATGTTAAGGAAAGAATGTGGAAGCAACCTTTTCATTTCTTCCGATCAATTCTGAACGAGATGTTTTAATAAAGTTTTTTGACTGAATACAGTTCCTTTGATATATAAAGAGAGATAGATTCCGGTGACATGTGTTTACTCTGAGCAGAAAAGCTAATTAACAGTCAATTTCTATATTTTTGATATCTTCGCGATATAATGATGAATTTCTGTTATGATTTTGTACGTTTTATTATCATTATCACATGTTTTGAAATATGAAGGAGAAAAAAAAACTTGAGATGTTAACTTCTAAAAATAAATTAAGTCTCCAATAAGCCCTTCATAACCTCTCGTAGTAAAGGCCTATTTTCTTCCCCACTCCTTTCCTGAGTTCCAAGATGTGAATTTGACTGGAAAAGAAAGAGTTGTAAAATTCATAAATTTATCGCTCACCCTACGTAGCTCCTCTAAAATTTGAGATTGAGAAAATTACCCTGAAATTATGTTCACGTTAAATGGCGAGTGGAGAAATGGAATTTTACACGCATGCACTAAAATATTATGAAAATAATTTGCATTCACTACCACATTTAAAACAGCCTGTACATCAACATTATACTCTTAGGTTTGGGAGACGCTTTATTTTTGAGTAAAGTATTGTTTTTCTTGCCTCTAAATATGGGATGCTTTTAACTTGATAACACTAAACTAACTCTTAGCTCTTCCATATGTACCACCCTGGTAGCCTATTTTGATAACTTGCTAAACCTAAGCTCTCTTGGATACCCAATGAGAATGAAAATGATAAATATGTTTGACCTCCAGAAAGCGTTTGATACTGTTAATATGTAATGAACACAGATAATAACTAACATGTTCCATTACCTTAAATTTCAACGCAGCATATCATTTTAAATATATTACTCATTACCTCTAACATCTACAGCTGACATTGAAACATGGTTCTTATAGTTTCATGAGTTGCTGTGATGATCTAGCATAGTATCATGTTTCACGAGATTCCATCAGTCACTGAGGAGTGCGTTTGGCAAGACAAACATTTTACTTTACATGATGCCAATCCGGGCAGTAGGATAAAAAATGTGTCAATCTAATTTAAACGTTATTCTTAATAAATCGTTCATGATCACTAATGATCTGTCACTCAGCATCAGCCGGAACAACTTAATATGAAGAAATTAGTCAAACCCATTATAGCCTCAAAAGATCAAAATGTATGAAATTTAATAAAAACAATATTATACTAAATAATTTAAGTCTGACTCGTGCTTTGAGAAAAGACAAATTTAGACGGTGTCAATTTGTGATATTATTAAAAAAAAAAACGGACAATGCCAAATGGTTGCAGAATGATAATTTTGAAATGTTCTATATGGAGCGTAGTCGAACCCCTAGTTGCCTGTTTTTATAGAACTTGCTGAACTTTAGACCCTCTTAGACACAATAGATTCCGGTGACATTTGCTTGCTCTGAGCAGAAAGGTTTAATTAACAGTAAATTTCTATTATACATGAACGTTTCTGTAATGAGTTTGCTCATTTTTATAAACATTATTACAGCATACTTCGGAACATAAAGGAAAATAGAATAAAAAGAACTTGAAATTTAAACTTTAAAAAAGGTGATTTTGCCTCCATTAGGCCTCTTATTACCTCTGGCAGCGTCAGATCACTTTGTCTATTATACGCTACAGCAGGTCCAGTTTGTGACTGCAAAAAAGAGAGTTGAAAACTGCATAAAATTATCTCTCGCCCAACCAAGCTCCTCCAAAATTCGAGATTGAGAAAATTACACTGAAATGTTCTTATTTTTCACTCGCCCTGTCCTTATGTTCACGCGTAATGGCGAGTGGACGAATTGAATTTTACACGCATGCACTAATATGAAAATAGTTTGTATACACTGGCAGACATAAAACGGCCTGTTCATCACTATTATGCTCTGAGTTTTGGGACACTCACTCCCTATATATGCCCCAAATCGTTTGTTGTGCTTTAATAAGATAAACTGCAAAAAAGAGAGTTTTGACATTCCTAAATTATCACTCGCCCAACCTAGCTCTTCCAAAATTTGAGAATGAAATTAATACACTGAAATGTTCTTATTTTTTATCGTTCTGTATTAATGATCACTCGTAATGGCGAGTGGACGAATGGAATTTTGCACGTATGCATTCAGACAATATAAAAAAAATCGTATGCACTGGCAAATATAAACAGCCTGTACATCAACATTATGCTCTACGTTTTTGGAAACGTTTTATTTTAAGGAAAATAGTTATTTTTCTGATTTTTGGACACTTTTAATCTGATAAAGTAACTTCTTCCAAATGCACCCTCCTTGGTAGAACATGCTGAACTTGCGACCCTCTTGGACACTCAAATTGAATGAAAAAGCTAAATATTTTGGACCTCCAAAAACGTTTGATAGTGTTCATATGATAATATGCTTCACAGATAATAACTAACATTTTTCATTACTTTAATGGTATTCAACGCCACATATCTTTTGTTTAAATATGTTTCTTGTTACCACTGACCTCTACAGTTGACAATAAGATATGTTACAGTCTTGGTTCTTGCAGTTTCATGAGTTGTTGTGATGATCTAGTATAGTATCATATTTCACGAGATTTTATAAGTCACCTTATACAAGATGGACAATCGTTTAATGTTTATTAAAGCCAAACAAATCGCATTAGATAAGTAAATGTTTGATCTAATTTAAACGTTTATCTCAATAAAGCTTTAATGATAACTAAAGATGTTACACTCAACATCTGCCAGATTCATCTTTATATGAAAAATTAGTCGAACGCATTGGAGCCTCAATAGATCAATATGGATCAACTTTGATATCGGTAGTAGATAGTTTAAGCCTGTATTGTGCTTTAAGAAAAGAAGAAATTTTCGACATAGTCATTTTAGGATGCTACAAAACGGCACCGGACAGTGCCAATATTTCGTTTGTTTTAGTAATTATGGATTAAACAACCTTAAAGAGATAATTTGTTCAAAATAAAGTTAAATGCTGCCAACTGTTTAAAAAATAATACTTTTGAAATGTTCTAAATAAGAGTGTATATTAGGAAACTAGACGAACGCTGGTAGCCTATTTTGTTAGATGTTGCTGAACTGCAAGATTCCTTAGCGTAAGGAAGATCACTATAATAGGGGATAAGTTTCAAAATAGCTATTTTATACTGGTACAGTGTCACTTTGACTATGGTTTTCTTTTCGTATAATGGCTTAGCCGAGTGCCAAATAAAAGAGTTAAAGTTCCTCAGAACTTATAATAGCTCAATCCGATGACTCATATTGGCCATCAATATTTTAAACTTATAAGTTGGTTATCAGTAGATTAAAGGGTTGAACAAATGTCATTTTCTCAAAGTAAAAATTATGGTCAAAGAATTATGCATCCAAGTTTTTTTTAATTTTATATGTGCTTAGCTATGGAACAGTTCACATTTTCATCTTATAGATATTTATAAGCTTCAGTCTCTCATTGTAGAAATTAAAAGCTATTTTAAGTGGTACAAACGTTTAAAATATTTGGATGAATTGTTAGTAAGTACTGTAACACTTTTTGATAAGTTTAAGTTATGTGTGAAACATATACGAGGAAACACTTTGATAATATACAAGATGGGTTTCAGCTAAGTCCAAAAAGGGTCATAAGTCCTGCAGTTGAATGCATGGTTTTCCCTACAAGAAAAAAGACTAGCCAAAGAGCAAATATATTCTAGAATATTTAAGCTTCGGATAAACACAATTCTATTGTATGTTCTAGTAGTTATACTGAAGTATCATTTCATTTCAAACCGACTCTTTTACTCTATTTTACTAAACAGACTATATCATGCATCATCACAAACTATCACACTTAAAAAGATATGAGAGTATCCAGCACTAAGATTGCATATCCTTTCTTTTGTAAACATAACTTGGAATATCAATGATAGTGAATAATATCTACATATACCGCTTTGTTGAATAAAATATTAAGACCGAAAAACCAACGGACGGACCGACCAACATGCTCACTCCCTAAATATGCCCCAAAGCGTTTGTTGTGCTATAATTAGCTAAACTTCAGTATGAGTACTAGCATTAAGTCACATTATTATATAAATTTAATATGTTATATAGCCAATTCTTTTGAACAAGTAAACTTTACCAGATTTATTTCCTCAGCATTGTTTTTCTTGGTAACGCCATTTTTTCTTTTACAACATAGCAATACCGCTACCAACGCTACCAACACTACCACCACTCCAACCACTGCCGTCACTACTACAACCGCTATGTTTATACCGTTTGTGCCTTAAAAAAAACATCAAAGCTATTAAAAAATACAACCAAAGATTTATTAACAATTTGGAAACCTTTCAAAGCCGATTCCACTCAGATAATTTTTAGGCTTAGTTAGTGATTTGATAACATTTATAAAACAAACTGTGTTTTAAATTGTAAGTTTATATATATATTTAAATTATCAAAGTAAATATGGTTGAAATTATGTAAGTCAAGGTCAACGCAAACAGCCAGATCATTGATGTTTAATTTACAATATATATTTTATTAGAAGTAAGTGGCCTTTCCTTCAGTAACATTTGAAAGCACTTTAAAATCATTGATTGGGCCACAACTGTGTCAAAAGTTTCAAGATGTTGCCCAAAGTCTAACTGGGCTCTCATTTTATTGAGAATAAAAATGTTTAAGAATTATCCATTATCTGAGTCAAATAAGGATTTGACCAGTGTCAAAGTCGGCCTTCATTTTATTGAGAAAAACATTTGTACACATTGATCAAGAAGTTTCATATATGTGTCTTATAACCCCGCATACTGCTTTGTCACGATGTGGAAGTATGTTCAAAATGTTGAGAACAGTAACTTTGGAGTTAAGTAAAGGAAAAAACTAGAACAAGTATCATAATAAAGTATGTCCAAATCATAGTAAAATAAACTTTATTTAGAGTAACAAAAGTTAATTTTGTTAACAGTGTCCTTAACCCAACAGCTCTTTAAAAGCCATCTTCACACAAGCTATATATTTTGCAAGCTAGAATAACATATTTATGACAAAGATTATTAAGGCAAATCCATTTGGGGACAAAGAAAGCATTAACCCCTCAGCCCCTCAACAACTTTTTAAAGCTTTATCTTCATATATATGTTCCAAGCTTTATAACGATATCACATACTTGAAAAAAAGATGGTAAGTAACTTCAGTTTTAGGGAACAATCTATTCTAAGCGTCATTGACCTATAAGACCTTTACAGCGCATTGAAGCTTTATCTCTACATAAAGTTTACAAGATCGAAATTTGATTACAATATCTCATTCCTGACAAAACTTATTGAGAAAATTCCATTATGAGGACAGACAGTAAACAGTACTTAAAGTATCTTTTAGTTACAGTGACTTTGATCTTGATATATCTTACCCAAACAGCTCATCAAAGCTTTATCTACATATAATATGTCACTTATAAAACAAAGATGTCATGATATATATATATTAGAACAAACGGACAGACGAAGCAACCGATAGAGTGAATCCAGTACACCCTTCAAACATTATTTTGCGGGAGTTTTCTTTTCAATTCTGACCATTGATCTAGGAGAAGATTTAAAAAAAATCAAATAAAATTATATTGCTTGCATTTACAGATTTCTGCATGGATCGAGTTTATTTATGGAAATGTCCTATAAAGCAAATTGCTAACGACGTTCAACTCACGACGCACGACAACGTACGTAGGATGATCACAGTTGTTCACTTTCACGTTTTGATCTAATTAGATAAAAAGAATCATCCCAATATCTTACAAAAAGATGTCAAACAAGTTCAGTATATCGAGCTATCAAGATATTAAGACAAAAGGGTCATGGTGACCCTTTAATGCTCACCAGAGTACAATAAGCCTAACAGAGTACAAAAAGCCTAAAAAAACAATTCAGGTCACCTTTTTTTACCTGGTTAGCTTCAGCAGCAGAGAGGAATCGAGCTGACCCCACTAGGTGGAGATTTAATTTTTAAGAGATCAACTTCTTTTGCAAGTATTATGTTTATTTCAACCAAATGAAACTATTTTCTTACCATTGATTTCAAAGGAGAACGTTTTTGTTTTGTTTTTTCAGTTATTTATACATTTATTTATTTTATTGTATTTTTTTATTTTTAAGTGTTTACAGTGAAACTAGCCGACTTCCTCGGGGCTCATTTTTCTGGAATCCCAACTTTAGCATTTATGGTAGAGGGCCAAGAAGTTACCCTTTATATCCAGTGAAATTAAATTCTGACCATTGGTTTCATATAACATTTTTTTTTCATAAAGGCTATATATAATAAAACTAGTCGACCCACCGGGGGCGTCATTTTTCAAAGTATCAACTTTGCTTAAACATTTATGGTAGATGGCAAAGTGATGACCATTTGTGCTCTATGAAATTAATTTTTTACCATTTGTTTTACAATAAAAGATTTTGAAATAAAATTATGATGATTGTCGTGGCAACCAGAGTTCTGCCTGGATCAAGTTAATTTAAGCAACTTTTGGGAAGGATCATTATAGGATCATTCATGCCAAATTTCATAAATTTCTTCCAGATAGTTTCATATATGTCTTTAAGCAAACTGTTGACCACGCACGACACACAGTACATGATCGGAAAAGCTTACCTTGAGCACGGTGTGCTATGGTAAGCTTAACACGAAAGATTTTCAGAATGACAGACATGGACAAAACTATTAACTCGCAGTTATTTTGTGGCAGAAAATATGTGAATGATTTATTTCCTAATTATGTAATTTACCTAAAACTGAATCATTTATAAATTATCTATGTATTAATTGCAAATAATTTTCAATTTCCTTACTGAACCTACCTGATGAAATTCGCTTCAGTAAATTGGATATATATATATATATATATATATATAGAGAGAGAGAGAGAGAGAGAGAGAGAGAGAGAGGAAGAGAGATGAAATTCGCTTCAGTAAATTGGATATATATATATATATATATATATAGAGAGAGAGAGAGAGAGAGAGAGAGAGAGAGAGAGAGAGATGAAATTCGCGTTTCAGTAAATTGGATATATATATCCTGGATCAAGTTAATTTTAGCAATATATATATATATATATATATATATATATATATATTATACATATATATATAAAGAGAGAGAGAGAGAGATGAAATTCGTTTCAGTAAATTGGATATATATATATATATATATATATATATATATATATATATAATCAATATCTGCAAAAATGCAGAAAAAGGTTCTTTGTAATCGCGTTAAATACGACCGTCCTGCTATTGTATTATTCTAGGATCATTACTCTGAATATCTAGAACATTCTGGCTGGTTATCAAATGTGGCTTAAGAAATAGATCCAGAACACATTATGGCCATGTTTGGCAAAAATTGGGCCACATTTGTGAGATCAATCGCATGTACACTAACGATTTTGTAAGTCTTCATTAATTTAAGGGCAATAATTCTAAGACCCGCCTACACACCCTCTGCAGGTAAATCCATATTACGTCTCATCATTCGACGAACGTATAAAAAGGAGTTTGTAAAATCGCCATTATCAAACAATTTAAATTAAACAAAACATCAAGGTCATATTGCTTTGATGCTGTTGTTTAAATTAAAGAAAGACAGAGAAGAATGAAAGTATTAAACATCACATACCTGAGATCTTACAAATCGAATTTTGTGTCGAGTTACATTCACTAATATAGCCTTCGGTGCATTTGCTGCAATTCGTACAGCTGCTGGAATTAGTATGGGATGAAAAAGTTCCGTTTGAACATGGTTTACATTCAGTGTCGAGAAACTTGCTACAATTTCTATTTATAAATTCCCCTGGGAGACACTTAGAGCATGATCTACAGTGTGGTTCTTCGTCATGATAATAACTATGTTTATCACATGACTCGCAGGTTGTGTCATTTTCCAATGAGCAGTTTTTTACTTCGACCAATCCTCTTGAGCATTCTCTGCACTTTGCACAGCTGTTGGAATTGATATGGGATGAAAATGTTCCGTTTGAACATGGTTTGCATTCAGTGTCGAAAAACTTGCTACAATTTCTATTTATAAATTCCCCTGGGAAACACTTAGAGCATGATCTACAGTGTGGTTCTTCGTCATGATAATAACTATGGTCATTACATGACTCGCAGGTTGTATCATTTTCCAATGAGCAGTTTTTTACTTTGACCAATCCTCTTGGGCAGTCACTGCAAACCAAACACTCAAAAGATCCGTCTGCATGCTGGAACAGCTGTGTTCCTTTTCTACATTTAAACTGTGTTGAAAAAGAAAAGAAACCATATCATAATAAATGGAAATACATATCAGTGATAATCTTACATAAAACTTAAGTTATTCTAAGTTTGGCATAAAATGCTCTATCTTGGGTATATTTCATTTAAAAATCACAATCTAAATTACTTTTTTCTTTAATTAGAAGCTTTATTACTGTATTATAAAAATGTTAAGATATAACATAAAGAGTATAATAAATCCAATATATTAAAGGTAGACAAACAGATGTGGATACTGAAATAAAAAGGTAAAGTATATATCAATTTGAGGGAAAATGATACAGATACAGTAAACTCCACAAACATACACACTTGTCCCATTAAATTCTTTCTTGTGTTAATTTGAAATTAGGTTAATAGCCATTGTATATCAAATTGACTATTAAGTCAATTCCAACTGTTAACCCCTTATTATTGTAATAAATAGGCAATTTACTTCCATTATCATCTCGCTCTTTTTAAAGATATAATATTGTTTAAATTCATCATACTATCGTACAAATAGATTGTTGATACAAATGTTTTGTTGTTGATTTTTAGCCCGTGATAACCAAGCCGATTTTTCACAAAATAAAACACCTTTATGCTCATCAGCTTTAAAAGATGCTCGTACTTTTCACATAGAGAAAATCTAACTACACACTCGCCATGTTCATGAAGTCGAGAGGTGGGTGGTGATTTTAGAATATGGTTTATACAAATAGACACGTTTTCCTTGTTTATTTGATGATTGATTTGAATACTATTATAACTTACACTGCAACACTTTTATAACTCAGTCATGAACAGAAGTAATTATGGTGGAATAAACAATGTATTTGGGTAATAAAATGGTTCAAATTATTGAGTGAAGTATGTACATGAAAATTTGCACATTCCGACGTTTTATTCACCCATACGTATAATCCATACATCCTTTCAACAGGCATAATGTTAATCACATTTGGAATCAAACTATAAAAAAACGTAGAAATATAATGTAGTTAAAATATATTTTATCATTATTATTATTATTATTATATTCATCGTCATGTAAGGTCCATTTTTCCATTTTTTTCTGAACTGAGTATTTTTGCAGTAAAAACAAGAGCAGCTTTTATTTGTAAAACTAAGCCATTTTTGTTGGAAGTTCATACAGACCTCCAAGCAATCTAACTGGTGATAGCACTTGGAATATAAATCAACCAACTTTAAGTCTGACTGTCAAAAATGTATTTAAGATGATAAAATGTTTGTTTTACGATGAATAACGATGGTTTAACCATATTTTTTTGCAAAATCAAGTAGCATTATTGACTAATTTTAAGCAATTCAAATGAAAAGTTAAATACCTGTTTGGGTGAGTAATCATTTTATGATACTTTATCCTAGAAAAGCAGCTATAAAAAAATTTAAACACTATTTTCTTCTAGATTAAGATGCTTCAAAAGTTACACAAATTTTTTTATAGAAAATCTAGAAAAGGCTGAATTGTGTACATGTTAAAATTCTGCAAAAGTTTTTGACGCTTGAAGACTTTTGTATGTCAGCATTAAACACATTAAGAATGTCGGATTGAAAAAAGAGAGTTGCTCCATATTAGAAAATTCAGTGTACACTCAGAAAAAATTGTAGTAGTTAACTGTATGAACTTCAGTCTTTACTCTACTGGTTCTTATTTTGTTCATTTTAATGGATCATATAAGAAAAAATAAAGCAAAAGCTCTTTTTCCAGATATAGTAATGCTAGATATACAAACATCCTTTGATACTGTAGACCACGGCATTCTTTGCCATTAACAAGTTTATGGGTGTTAAAATACTAATTGGTGTATATCTGATCTGTTGGAAGTAAACAAAGTATTTGTGGTTTTTGAATAGAGATCTTTCACGCGTGGATTGCCTCGAGACAGCATATTGGGTCCACTTTTATGTAATGTGAATGATATGATCATAAGCATTAACCCTGAATGTAAATATATTTATATGCAGATGACAGTGCTATCGTTTTGTATCTTGGCAAATCTGAGTACCAGTATATCTATGGTTCAAACAAAACATTATCTGCATGGACATATAATTGAATACACACTGTCTGCAGGGGTTTTCTTAAGTTAATGCCCACTTGCCTGCGCCGGATTATAATCACTGCGGGCAAGTGATTTTTCAAAGAAGATAGCCCGGCGGGCAAGTTTATTTATGTAAATGAAATCTTTTGTTGTCTTTTTTTATTTTCTATAGTATGTCAGGGGTAAAATGTTTGCAAATTGTAATTGATACATATTAAGTAAAATCCACCTTAATAATGCACATATTTAGTTTTTAATAATTAACATACACCAACTAACTTCAAGGTCGGGCAACGTCAAATCCTTAAGTAAACCCCTGTGTCTGGCAAGTATCTTGGTGTCACTATTGATAACTCATTATCTAAATAAATTAATGTAAATACTTTTGTTAGTAAAGTTAACCTACGCCTTAAATTCAAGACAAGACAAACGAAATATTTAGACATGAGGAAGATGCTATATTTGTTCTGCTTTAATTCAGTGTCACTTGGATAGTGTATGTTTTCCTGGTTTGCAAGTTTTAACAAGGATCTTAGAGACAAGAAGCCAAATGTTAGATTGAATTCTTGTATGAATACTAGAGAAGGGATAAATCAGATTAATCTTGCTGGGATGTCTATACTAAATGCTGAAAATAGAAACAAACCATTGCGCAACAAACACGTTTTTAAAATTATTAATAATCATTTCCTATATGTGAAAGAAAACATTGTAGCGAATATATAATCTGACTCCCCTAGGACACAGATATGCAATTTTAGAGTACCCGATTTAATAATAATTTAATAATAGTCAATAAATAACTGGAATTCCATGACATACAAAGAAACTAAAGAAAATTGATGGATTTGAACTTTCTGGTAAGTGTCATTTATAAATTAGCAAAAACAATATAGACTGTTCTTGCTGTTTTTTTTCTGAGGTTGTTTCAAGACATTATTTTTTTAAATATTGTCAGGAAATGATAGCAAAAAGTGGATCCATTCACGATTCTTCATTGACCCTTTCCTTTTGCACAATCCAACCCATCAAAATGTTATTTCAAGCAGCCATTTTGACTGCAAACTCTTTATATATATGTCTGTATGGAAAAATCATGTATCAACACAAATTAGATTCCTGTTATTTTGCCAGTTACATGTATGCCCCAAATGCAGTTATCCCACTTATTTTACATCGGGAATGAACACTGTTGACCTTGGGTCACACATAAATATAGTTTCTGACAAAGGCTGTTCATTATGTTATCACTTTTAGCAAGCATAAATATATGAAAACCTAATATTCAAGAATGTGTTCATTTTCCCCTTAACAATGAGAGAGAAATATATAGCCAATGGTATGTGTAAGCTGAATAGTTGGCCTTTTGTCCTCTTAATTCCTAAAAATACTAAATGCATCAAGCTCCTCCATTACATATTGCATGAAACACTTGAGAGGCTGATAATGCTCAGGTCCGCTATGTCGTATGACCCTTTTGTTTAAGTATACACTTTACATATTTCATTCGGTATCTATTTGGGTCACTGGTTAATAAATTGAACTACCATATAACGGAAATACTTCTAAATGATTTGCTATCAAGAAAATTTGTACCAATTAAGAACTTTAATTCTTTCTTTCTTTTCCTTATTGCAACAACCTGTAATCTTTATAGAAAGGCAATTTAGGTAAATATTTTCAGAACATATATCAATCGTATTGTTGAAAACAAAACTAACAGTCAATTTTTGTTATGTAATTAAAACATGTTCCTTAAAAAGTACTTTGTCGTTTAAAGCCTACACAATATCTAGTATTACAGGACAGGGCTTGAATTTAAAACTAAAAATGTATCTAACAAAATCGAGTGAAAAAAATGACCTTGCTAGTTGAAATTTTGTTCCCTGTCCAAAAAAAGAATGCAAATTCAAAAAAAAAATGTTACACTCTAGCCTTGATATAACTCAAGGAATATTGAGTGTTTAAATATGCGTAATGAGTGTTTAAACAATTATACTTACTTCATCTGAACTGCAGACAGCACACACCAGAAGCAATAGGATTGAGATATAATGAAGGAACATCATTTCTGAAATAATGAATCATGATATCATAATTGACAAATAAGAACGTTTAACACATCTTTATTTAGTTGATCCTGTCAAAGAAAAAATAACAATAGATGCATGAAGTGTCAATACCATTACAATCTGATCATATATTTGATTTTATGATTTAAGCTGATTACGATCTTAACACGCTAGTCTCTCTTAGATTTATCCGTCTTGTTACATGGTGAACGCTATTCAACAAAGTAAACACACCAACTATGAAACAAGATTGATCACAACCTTCTCACACGTGATATTCCCTTGCATAACCTTTAGAGCGACTGTTTAAGAGAAAAATGGCAAAATGTAAATTTATTTTAAAGTTCTGACGGAAAATTATAAATACGATTGGTGCTCCAAAAATTATGTCACATGCATGTGTTCTCCTAAGCAGCTTTTTTTTAATCATGTTAAACCTTTTTTCTTCCAATTTGCCTGAATACATCTTTTGGAAGCATTGATCATACTCTTCAATGGGGACCGCATACTTATAAATAGCAGATCCAAGAGCATTTCTCGATTGTATCTCTTTCCAGATAAATGATATTTGAGCTTAGAAAACAGATTAAGTCTGGTGAATGTTGGAGGAAGAAACTTTCTGACGACGGAAAGACGAACGCACAGATGCCGAACACAGGGCCATCCTGATATCGTTATAGCTCACTATAAAAGCGTTGTGCTCATATGACCTAAAACAACTATACCATACGTCACACAAATTATATTATAATGGTCAGAGTAGTTAGTTAAGCGCAGATGTGGCTCTTAAAATTGGCTTAAACCTGGCTAGGGATACGCCTCTAAGCGTGATATATTTAGTATTTGTTCAGCGCAGTATTGTTTGTTATTAAATTCAATCTCTCCTGTTGAGATAACTTCATAAATACATACTTATTAACGTATTACAGCTTTGTGGTTGTTTGTGTCGTATTTATCCTGTCGAATCTCGGACACGTATGTGTGGTGCTTAACGCCGTACACCTCGCAAGCTAGTCGCCGTACAGGCTTTATAACACATTTACCTATTCGCCGTACACACATGCCTCTTTTCATTTATCTTTTTTTTTCAAAGCCAAATTCGCTTAAATTCCGCAATCAACGCTAAATACGCTGGATTTGAATATGCTATGTGATGACAACAAGTGTTTAAAACCGTGTGTCAGAGGATTAGAAAAATGATTGGTAATACGTATTACCTTCCTCGATGTGGTTTTGGTTGCACCAGTCCGAGAATAATGCGCCAAAAATGATTTTCATATGTGAATTTGGGAGAATTAAAATCAAACTAATTACTGGTTTATTCTTCTACTAGTAAGTAAAATAATATACAAATTTGTATAAGGAAGCAAAGGGACTTTAGGCGAGTATTTTTGTACATTCAGCATTATTGCTATGCAGAAGAAACCCAATAACTAGTCCTAGGTTGCCACATCCTAATGCTATATGGAAATAAGTTTTAAACAGACTTCAAGATTTTACATCTATTCCTGTTAGGAATACACATGTATTTGTGCTTCAGACCAGGGGTCTGAAGTTATTTCAGACACAGTTCAGACAGAACTGGAAATCAGGCTCCTTTTTTTTAGGTCAGGTTTAGGGGTTTTAGTATACGGACTTATGCTTCAGCATACAATACAAGTTTGTTGAGAGAAAGTAGGAGCGACTACTGATTTTGATCATAGGAATACCAGTGGTTTATTTTATAAATAATACAATTATTAAAAGTACGATTATTGTTTAAATCTTTCTTTAATTATTGGAATCATCGTTTTGTGACTTATACGAACAAGCAATTGGACCAAGCATCTGTTTCATTTGGCTTAACGAAGAGTTTAAAGCAGCTTGTTCACAGATGGTCATTGACTAAGAATTTCATTTTAAGTATATGTGTGAACGCGAAATGGTGGGGGCATCAAATTGAACTATATATATATATAGTTTTAAATCTTATTTTCGTTTGCCATCACTTGGTTAATCACATTCACTATTCGCGCATGCCGAAGGCTGAACTTACGACCTCGTGTTGCGGAACTTGTCACGTGATGCCACAAGCACATACCTCGTGGATATCGTATTTTATATTTAACCGATTTCGCCGAAGTTGCGTTTACGAAAATAACATTATTCGGGTGTAATGTGACTTTTACTTGCCAAGTTTACTTGTCAGGAAAGAAATATTTCACCAACATTAACGAGGGAGAGTGAAAAAAATCATTTTTATCATTTTTATACCGATCAGCCGTGTACGAACTGCTTTAAAAGTCATATGCGCCATTTTGCTGATTATACTATATATCATCTCACTAATGAAAAGCAGTCAGTTTCGAAAGGTCTTAAACATAATCTTGATTAAAGTTATTGGGAAACGTGTTAGTAGTCAGGGTTACTGATCCAGTCGACTGCAGTCAAAGACCCTTCTATGCAGTCTATGTAAAATTGCTATCTTCGATGGGTAAGAAAATGAGTAAGGACCGCTTTGATTCAATTCGGTATGTTATAGCAGACGACCCGTGTTTATTTAGATAAGTTTATAACTATAAAAATACACAATGAATGTGTTACTATTTATTTTGTAGACTGAATCTTTCATATAAGACGGATAATGCTTACATTTATTCCTTTGATGTGGAATTAATTCTCTACGACCGTCTCATTTGAACTCTATATATCAACTCCTAATCATATGTTAAAGGGGGACAACAAGATATGCTTGGAACATTATCTATAAAATGAGTTACTGTTACTGTATTATGTATAAATGCATGCACTTCTATTTGTAGACTAGTTAGTCACTATTTACTCAAGCTAGAGTATGCTTGTATCATGTGTAAATCAATATTTTAAAGGTTTGTCCTACTCAATCGCCCAGTGATATGCTTGCATTTCGTTCAAAATTTGATAAAAATATATTGCATCAAATGATCCATGAGGTCTTGGTATGGAGAAATTATAAGTGTGTATTGTGTCTAAGTGACCTTAGCGTTAAAACTCTATCTTTATTATCATACATTACAGGAAAGAATAAACAAATATCGTTTTCCTTCAGCTATTGATAGCCTATAAGCGAGGATTATTATGTAAACAAAAAAGCCGTTCACAAACTTGTGGTGTTGTTGAATAGTCAAAATCATTCAATGAGGAATAAAGGCAAGTTACATGTTTAAAATTCAAATTTGATGGGCAATTTAGTGGGCGGAGCCTGTTACGGCGGCTAATGATTACATCAATTATTGCATGTAACCTGAAAAAATGTACCAGTGATACTGACCCTGAACCATTACGTGAACCGTCAATCAAACGGGAGTGGGTTCCATAATGCGAGGCCAGAGTTGTATGGCGTACGTGACAAACTGTAAATATGTATTTGTTTATATTTTAAATTTGATGGATTTATCGCAGCGCTCAACTTCGCGTCTCTTGCGATAAATCCATAAGTTTAAAATATAAACGTTAACTAATACATATGAATGACGGTGTTTGGTAATCAGGATACATGACAATATATTATTCCAGTAACAAACAAAATAAAATATAGGTGGAAATGTTTTACTTTCACTTTCTTCTAAAACTACATCATCAATATATAAATAGAAACTGTGACGTCATTCTGGTCAAAAGATACATGGAACTTATTTTAGTGGACCACTTAAATCGAAAACAGAAGGAGAAAAAAAAATCTTATCTGGTTGGGTTGGCGACAAGAGCCGCGACATTTATGAAAGATAGATCTTATGATGAATAGTCGAATCTGTTTAGTTAAAACAAATTTCAAACGTTTCAAAGGAAAAAAACGTATCCTATTTTCGCGAAATTTAGTTCAAGGACTCAATTGGTAAGTTTGTCACACGACTACGCCCTAGGGCTTGAGACTGCCGTTGCGTCGGAAGCTAAAAGGAATAAATTCGAGTTTTCGGAACTAAAAATAACAAAATTATCGAAAAATGTTTTCACGAGGGTGAGATGTTGACACTGAACAAAGCCATACACATTGCTCAAAAGGTTGAATACTGTCAACAATAAATGAGATCAATGCGCATCGCCTGACAAACAGAAAGACCCGATGTGGATGTACGGATATCATCAGCAGTCGCGCGGAGGTCAGAAACGGACCGAGAGGATGCAACGCCTAGGAAGCAATGGAAATTGTGGGACTTTTTACCTTGCAAAAAAAAAAAAAAAAACTATGCCACGCATATAGCAAGTCGTTGTCCACTTCCTTGCTGAGTGTCCTTTCTAACCTACCGGGTGCCCCTTACATCATGAAAACGCAAATTGTGCTTTAAAGGTTACAGTGACCTGTTCCTGTGGATTGGAACAATCCCTGGAACATGTCTGCATTTCAAGGATAATGCAACACCCAGTGTATGCCCTCCGCGCCGTATACAGGAAATGTTCAAGCCAAAGCTCAAATCAGAAATTGGCAAAAATGAGAAGTATCCAAGCCAACCGATTGGGTAAACGCGAAAGCCGTTGTTAAAAAAACGGGTTCCGAAAGTTCTAAATGAAGCAATACACGTAGACCCTTCTTAATATTACAACATGTATATTCATTAAGGTAACTAGAACGAGATTTAGAAAGTACAGCTGTAAACAAACTCAGCAGCTTGCAATAATAGAGACATCAGTGGTGTATATCATGACACGTTAAGATGTTTTTGAAAGATCTAACAGAGCATATTACAACAATACCTTTATTCTAGACACTAGAATATCAACACCTTAAAGTTTGTTGTGATTCCAGCCGTAACCTAGCCAAAGAATCCAGATCTGTTCAGTCCATGCTATATACTAGTAACCAAGTGAGATACCAACCTAAAGACCTTATCAAGTATCATAATACCTAGTCACAAAAAAACAACAAATTCCCTTACACAATGTCCCCTCCAAATTTGGGTCAGTTTAAAATGACCCCATTTCATGTTACCAACAATTGTTGCATAGAAAGTGTAATTAAGGCAGATGGTGTGTACATGTATTCCTGACCTGAGAAATTACATGATTAACAAATACATTTGTATAAGTCAGTTTTATTTCGGACCCAATTAGATCAATCATATCGACAATACATCTGAAATAAAAGAATTTGAAGAAAAATAAACAAATGACAAAGTGCCATTCAGCGCTGTCAGGAAGCACAGACTTACAGCATTACAACATATAATATAGGCTAAATAGCAAGATGAAGAAAATGTTATGCGTGTCTCTTCCTGCAATTACATAATAAAAGACGCGACAACTGATGCCAGATATCGGCGATTAGTTTCTGAGCCTAATGTTAATGCTACTTTAACAGTTTCTGGTGTCATTTCATTGCTTAAATCGGCAACCATAGTGTATATAACCCATCAAGAAATCAGCCATTTGGAATTCTTAAATGAAACTTCCAAATGTATTAATTGTCCTGGGAATACCTGTTATGAATGTTAAGATACTCAACTGTATCAAGTCATAACAATCTTGCTATCATAGGACTTGCTTGGTATATTTTTGTATTATTTAAAATTTATAAACATTTGGGGAAAAATATTTTATGTAGTGTTTGGAATTTTGTAAAATACAAGTTGGGCATATTTTTTATATACCGTTTATTTAACAACAGATCTAGTCCCTTTGTCAGTGTTTGTACCGGATAATTTTGTAATTTCAACATCTGACATACATGTACACCAGTACAAATACAATACAAAGATGATATAAACTGTATATGTGTGTCCCCAATCATGTGAATTAATACCTAATGATACATTAAATGTACGAGCACATGCATTTTGTAATTAAAATATATAATTAGAAGCATAAGATTAGAGAAAATGGTTGTGTTTTTATGTCTTTGCAATCAATTATACCCTTGTTCTTGAATGATTTGTACCCAGTTTACAGTGTCTCTGTACATCCAGATAGAATGTGATGACAGCTTGTGTCTGCATTATATTTTCCATTAAAATTTTAAACTGGATTACTGCAATCATAATGAGAAATTTGTTTCAACTGTGTACATGTGGATGTGCTTCCACTAGTGGTCGCCATAACTATCCGAATGATTGTGGTGTGTACTCTCATCTAAACCTCGTTCTGAAGAAACAAACTCTGGTATGCATAAAATGTGAGAGGGGGCTATTACTACAAAAATGTAAATAGGATCTAATATGAATTGTCATTTCTTGTCAGATTTTACTAAATGGGTTCATGAAATGTTTTTAAGAGAGCCTCTTGCTTTCATTTAAAAGAGTACTTTGACCTTGACTCATCTTTACCATAATCATGATCAGGGTCTCAGCTGTTTGTTCATACAATATGGTAGCTCAGATTCTACACAGATTACGTGAGAAAGGAAATTACATTTTACTTTAAAAAAACAATATGTCTATTTACTTACAGAAGGCAAGAAGAGCAAAATTGGGGGTGAAGTGAAACGAAATGTCCAGACACTTTTTCACAGGTACAACTGGTCACATGACCTTAGAATAGCGATCTTATTGGTTGTTGCTCCAATCGACTTCCATTCCGACTATAATGCTATTTTAACAAAGTCTCAAATTTCAAGTTTTACCTTCGTCAATGCATATAATACAATGAATCAACCCAGGTATGCCTTATTAGAAGTACGGACTATTTTTAAACATGGCTAACCCTTGAATGGGAAAGCGGAAGTAAGGTGAGTAAATACCTTTTACACGCATTTTACGTATTGTCAACAGTAGTAAAGCCTGTATCATATAAATTCAACTGCACGTTGACATCTTATTTTACAATTTACAACTAGTGTGCTAAAAGCGTTAGAAAGACATATATATCCCACAATTTATGGCCTCTGGCTTTTATTTCTCAACCTTGTAGATAACAAATGACGCATGTGTATTCGCATGTGCAGTTTCTGAGTTTCCGCATATGTTTCCGCATATGTAACCGCATTTTAAAACACATTTTATAGAGGATATTAATTTACATGTACATGTATTCGTATTTTTTATTTTTTGTTTTTTGGTGTGTGTTTTGGGTTTTTTTTTTTGTTTTGTTTTGTTTTTTGTGAATGGGCAACAACGTACCGGGTAAAAATGTGTATGTAGCTTGATTTGTGTTACTTTTTTGTACTTGAGTGGAAGACAATGGAAAAGCAGAAAAGGAGAATCATACACACATTTGTAACCTCTATTTAATTGTTTGACCTTTCCCCCATTCTAACAAAGATTGAAGGGAACGTTCTGCTTCCCGACAACATAGCCTTACCTTAACCTACTACTAATAACGCATGTTAGGGATTAAAAAGTTAACTAATATCCATATGGGCGTGACAATGAGTGAATTATAACAAAACAACAAATGTTTCATAAAAGCAACTTAAAAGTTCACTTGTAAATGAAGCACATGATTAGCATACAAATGTTATTAAGCGAACAACACCACATCAAAATGTCTTCTGCCAAATGTCTCTGCGACAGCAATAAAATGTATTCTTTATAACCTAAATTTAATGCAGGTGCCACAAAATAGCAATATGGCACCTAATAAGCACACACAAACAAAACACAAAACATCCCGGGACCCGGACGTATACAATAAGTGAAGACATGGTATCCCGTTTGTACTGCACCTTAATGTAATCTTAAGCTTCATATGTCACTTTAAATAAGAATAGCAAAGCAATAAACTGTTTTTAATTCAAAATCATGGCGTAACATAGAAACATCCCCCACACATTTATTATTACTGTTTTTTTATAAAATGATATTTTATCTCCCTAATGTATAATGCGATATATTTTTTTATTTTTTTTTTAAAATATCCATTTAATGCCTTCATATTAATACGTTTTACAAGAATTTTCATTATCATTTTAAATAAGTATATATTTCATTTTTTTACCTTGGTTGTGCATGAAACTCCTTATTTAAAGGGCTTTACAGTACAGTCTAAGGGAAACAACTCTGTAGTTACAAACTACGCGGGCGACCTCGCCGAATTGAATCCGACAAAATCCTTTGTCGGGATAAAACAGTTGAACGAGAAAACAATAATCAATATTGTGATATACCCTGACTATGTATGCAACTATTGAAACACTGAGATAGCCACCAGTTAGCAAATTAAATACGGAGATATATTTTACTTTGCAATCCTTTGGAGGCGGGCGTTGGAGAAGCGGTGAGCAGTTATTTCTATACGCCCATAAAAAATTGTAATGCAGAAGTGACTTAATAAACCGAAAGGACGGAAAAGAACAAACTGTTGTGAGTTTGTCCTCAAACAACCTGCGCTATTCTTATTAATAGCGCTCCTTACATAAGCATTCTTTCTAATTTAATAATAAAAACAAAAAGGTTGTTTTAAGTCAATGATACTGGTTTATTAGACACCACAAATAAAATAACAAAACTGTCGTAACTCCGTTTTTTAAAATTGTTCAGGAGAAGGAAAAAACTTTCTGAATTTATTTGTGTTGGATATATTACAAGTGTTTTAACATAAAATTGCTCATTTCAGTTTTAATAAACTTCATTGTATTTTTTACAACATTTAATAAAAAAGGTGATTTTGAGGATAAACTGACTTACTACAGTTTTCCACTTCAAATTGGTTTTATGAATTCTGGAAAATTAGTTTATGCAACACTGTATCAATATCATTTTCACCAGTTTTAAATGATATAAAAAGGGGTCCATTAGGTATAACAAACAAATTCATGACAAGGGGACATTCCAGGGTTGATGACAAACTTTGATGACCAACGTTTTGACCTTTTGAGGAATTTTTTATCAATACATGCTTAATATTATTAGAGCCATACAAGTATTACTCTAATAACTAGAGTACATCAGGTTGAGAGACCCCAGGTATTTGAATTGAAAATGTGCAAATAGTTCATTAACACCAATTAAACTTAATATTTTTATAACTGCAAGTGTTATTAAAGACAGTTTAAAGTGCTGTCAATGAACAACATAAAGAAACCAATGTCCATGACAATACCTCATGTAGGTAAACCAAAGACCTAATAACCTAACAGAGATTCTCATCTCTGATATAGGTATGTGCAAAAAGCAAATCAAGAGAAGTTCTCGTTAAGTTATGTGTATGATGTGACAGCAAGATAATGGGAGATGTGTAAAATTGCTCATATCAATGATAAATATACTAAGTTTTCTCTTCAATTTATTGTTGATTAAACCAAATATGTATATCTCTCATTAGATCACAGAACACTTTTATGAGTGATACTCATGTAAAGCATTTGTCCGTTAATCGTGTCCAAGACGTGAAGCGTCTCAGCGAGATTTCATTCAAATTCCATTCACCTGTTGTTGTTGTTGTTGTTGTTGTTTTCTTGTCACAGGAAAAAACATTTTTTTTCGGACAGCTTTCGGTTGACAATGCAGACAAGCTTTTGAGCAGATATTATATCATAAAACAATTTGTATAACTTCTTAACAAATAATTTTATCATCTGCATCATCATCAGCATCTTAATACTGGGTATAACTTTTTCCCCGTTTTCCTGTTTGCTGCTCTCCAGACTTTTCTATCCATAGCATCAACTGTCTTGAGGAAACAAAGATTTACTTCACACTTTTCAAATAACAAACTCTGTTATACTATCAGTTTCTTAGACATTTTTTCAAATAGTTTAGTTTAATTTTGGTTTCAAATACAGTCATTTGCATCATTTGATCATTTTGTTTTTCTGTATTTCCAGATATGTACACATTTTTTTTACATTTTGGAGGGAAATTAAGGATACTGTATTAAAGTATTTAATTGTATTAACAAAACCCTGACTATCATTCTGCATTATTCATATCTAAATGATTTAAAAGAATCGCCATGATTTAAATCTGACATTTTAATTGTTTTACGGTATTAAACATCACTAAAGAAAAAGTTTTCTTCACACTTTCACCTGCTACTTTGAGGACTTACACATTTTCACATGGGAGTAGGAAGAAAAAGGGGTTGTGAACAGCAGGAATGGTTTACTTGCACTAAAGGTTTAGAGACTAAACTAAATGTTTTACAAACAAAACTAGCTCCCAACAATTTCATGACCAGTGAGGACAGCAGACCCATTGCAGATTTTAAATGACAGTACTTGATAAGACCTTCTAAGGGGGTCATCAAAATAGATCCTGTGCCTGTTCTTTATGAGCAGGAATCATACTATTTTGAAAATACATTTGGAAGAACCTGATTCTTGAGCTGCTGCTAAAGCATCATTTAGTGTCAATACATAAAGGACACAGAATTTCACTTCTTTTTCTGATTGAGTGTTCCATGCAGTGGCTGCTGCTATATAAAAGTCTGTTGACCAGTAAAGGGCATTCAAAATTATACATGTATCTACATAAATTTGGTCACTCTGTCTAAAATGCCATCCATAATTTCATCTTTCCAGTTGGATGTTGGAAATCAATGTACATACAATATTGGTGACACATTGTTTTTTCTACTGTCAAACTCTTCACAACCCTGACGGATTGTTGTAGCATGTGCTTAGATCATGGTGGGAAATGTGAAGAATTTTAAATAGAAATTGGTGAAGTTCATCACTGCATGAGAAGTTAAATTTAAAACTGACACTTTAAGCATTTAAGCCCATTATTAAGACAACATTTGCTGAACAAAATTAAGTGAAAGAAGAGCAGGGTAGTTCAGTGATTGCCACTGATAGGATGCACATCTCAGGATCAAGGGTTCATGGTTTGAATCTAGGTCGTGTGGCTGCCTGTTTCCTTGAGTATGCAATTAATCTTGAATTGTTCCACTCCACCCAAGTGTATTAATGGGTACCTGTGAGGGTTTTTTCAGGTCATGCATATGACTTCCTAGCACCATATGTCTGACAGCTGCTCCTATGGAATTAACAAATATATTCAATGATCCGGAGGTAAACATGTCATGTTGGCTGATCGAGCACTTGCTTAAAGGTAGACTACAAATTAGTATTACCTATACAAGTAAAGCTGTAAAGACAAGTAATATGTCAGAACTTTAAAGTAGATATTTCTACAAGTTAGAGATAGTAAATATATTTCTGTATGAAAAAAATAACTGACACACTAATTTTAAACTGATCAATTAATACACAAAAAACTTTATTTCATTTTCTTCTGAATAGGCTTTTATCAATAAGTTTGTTGTCTAAATGATTCATTTAGAGTTGGCCCTAAAATTCCTGTTTTTGACAACTGCTACCTGGTGAAACAACTAATTTCGAGTTCCAATATTTTTAATTGTTTGTGACTGAGAAACTGTGTTTCAACAGTAAAAGCAAAAAATAATAGTAAATTATCTAGTTTTGAGACTGTTTAGGACTGAAAACATATGGGGGCCACCGTGGCCGAGCGGTTACAGTTGCGGACTACAAATCTGTCAGCCCCTCACCGCTGTGGATTCGAATCCTGGTAGGGACTTCGGATTTTTCATGTGAGGAAGCCTTCCAGCTGGCTTGCGGTAGGTCGTGGTTCTACCCGGGTACCCCTGTGTACTCGGGGTCTTCCTCCACCTGTAATTAGCTGGACATCGCTATATGATTGAAATACTATCGCAGCGATGGTAAACCCCAATACAACAACAACAACAACTGAAAACATGAGTGTGGCACCAGCTAGAACACATATATTTTGACAAAAACAGAAGTGTTCTCTGGAACACATGTGTCATCTGCTGAAGCATGACGGACGGACGGACAAAGAGATGGACAGACAGACAGAAGACGGAAAAATGATCCCTATGTGTCACTTCTGCTTACAGCAAGCAACACAATAAACAGTATATTGGGTATCAGGAAAAATTTCCTTCCAACCAAATATCATTAATGACATCAACTTTGGGAAGTAAAAGGAACTAAGTGAATTTAAAAAACTTAGCAAATACAATCTTCAAATGTCACTTTTAAATCATTTTGCTCTGTGCACATCATGTCACCATATGTCACAACAGTATAAGATTCATCACACAACAATTAATAATACCTCAATCAGTTTGAAGTACAACTTATTGGTGAGGATAATTGATTTTGTTTTGTTTTTTTCACCGTAAATGTATACCTAAAAATACATTGACCTATCTGCAGTTTATGGCATAAGATAAGACTTAATGAATATTTGAATGATTTTCATTGGTAAAAAAATTTCCTAAAGATCTTCTTTGGAGAAAAAGTTACACCTAATTCTTTGTTAAGATAACTAGCTGAAATATATGCTTCCTATATATTCACTAAATTATCCTGACTGAATTACAGTTTATTTGATAAATACATTGTTGTTTTATAAATACACTTCTCTTAGATAAACATTGAGACCTGTTTCGGACCAAATGTTATTCTGCACAATCCAAAAAATATATATCAGTCCTATTCACTGAATGACAATTATAGTCCATATTGTTTTTTTCTGCTGATTGCAGTGGAATGGATGCTTTATCTATGCTTAATTTGATTCCAAGTATGAAACTTTTCACAGATAATAATTTGTACATGTATATCATATAACCGTACTACATTATGCATTACTTTAATCCCCATAATTGCTGCATATCTTGTTTTAAAAAACATTTCTTGTTATTAAAAGTATTTACTTTTTGATATCTCTAGCCATTTGTGAGTTTAGGTCTGAAAAAGTGAGTGTCATACAGAAAGTATGTGACTTGACAAGAATGGTATGATAAATGAATCTTAAAAAGTGTTTGGATTCCATAATAGCAAGTCGTAAAATATTAGTTAAATAAGTTTAATAAATGTTAACTGTATTTATTTCAAGTGCTTAGTGACATACCATCATTATGAATTATGACATCATTGTGTAAAAATATTGTTGAGATACTACAGTGTTGCATATCATTTGATTCAAAATGTGCATGTTTTTCAGTGCAACACTGTATGTAATTCAAGTTACGACAGTGTTGCACAAATGAAATCAACCAAATAATTATACTACTTTTGGACCATTTTTCATTTTTACTACTTAAATACAAATATTTTTTCAAAAAATTATTTCCACAGATAGAGCATTGTAATATAATGTGAAAAATGCAAAAACATCATTTTGTGAAAAAATTGGAGTTACGACAGTTTTGCGTTGAGCCCTCGAAATGATTAAAAGTGAATTACACAAGTCAGTAAATCGTATATAATTAATCATGAAAAAAGCTGAAAGGTATGATAGATTTAAGAATTCAGAATAAGATAAATAAATGCAACATATTCTTAATTTCATAAGTCTCATTTGCCAGCTTGATGGCTCTGGCGGCAGCGTATGTGGTCATTGTTGTGGGAGGAAACCGGAGAGCCCGGAGAAAACCCACGTGTCTGGACAGTCGACCACTGTACCCTCTCTCGTACGTGACCAGGAATTGAAGCTGGGATGCATTGGTAAGATTCAAAGCGCGTTACCACTACGCTATCAAGGCAACAACACAGAAAAAGACCGAGGGTGAACAAGCCTATGAATTTAAGTGCTAAGTTACCTGCATCCCAAATACAAAGACACAATATTAAGTACATATATATTCAGAATAATATGAAAAAAGGAAACAATATTGTGTACATTTTCATAAGTTAGTTAAGACATTCTACATTGCAGAAACTGCTCAAGAAGGTGGGACGCTTGCCCAGTATCGAGCTGTCCTGCGTAGAACCATTGGGAATGGACAAGTGAAGGCTAATGGTTATCATCACTGACGCAAAGTTAGTAATCTTTATTTTATATAGCCTGGCTTGTCTGTTTACAAGTTTAAGTTTTAAATATTTTCATTCTAAGGAATCAATTAATTATCGATTAGAATATGGACTTGATTCCATTGAAGCATTATGAAAACAGTTCATTGTAATGCAAGTAATGACAGTTGGTAGTTATTGGGGAAGAATTGGTGACATATAGGTCCAATGGGTCGAGTGTATAAATATCTATGTGTATATCAACCTTTCTATGAATTAACATAAACATATGAATTTATGCTGAATTTACCAAGTCACAATAATAAATAAACATTTCATTTCAGAGATTTATTTTTGTAGTTCAGCGAAACCCTTAAAGCTGATATTCAGCATATAGAGCCTGCAGATGTTGAAGCATGTAACAAGAAGAAGACGGAAGGACTTGTAGAATTAGTTGTTGATACCATCTTCCATACTCGGCACCACAGGACCGCCAGGTGTGCTTTAAACACATGATGTGATGAATTGTGCGACAGTCCCAAAGATAAACTATTGTACTTGTGCTGTATGGTATACATTCTATTTCATTTCTTCATGACATGTGTTAAGTGTTGTTTGTGTTGTCTTCCCACTTGAAATAATGATTTATCATGATAAGACCAATCAGCAGACAAGTGCAGATAACTCTTGCAATGTTTTTGTTTAAATTATTTAACATTTATGGTGAAGTTTCAGTTATCATAACTTGTATTTATCATTCATGGTGGCTCTGATTGTGGTGTATATGGTTATCATGTGGGAGGAACCATGCGGAAACCCACGTGTATGGACAGTCGACTCTAGCACTTTCTCTCATGTGATCGAGAATCAAACCCGGGACGCGATGGCGAGAAGCGAAGCAGATATCGACTACGTTATCCAGACACATTTAAGGAAGAATAATATCTATATCGGTTCTGCCTATATTGATTTTACCGTGGGTTTCTAAACAAATGCCTATTCTTCCCCATGGCTGTAAGGACCGAGTCCCCTGACGTGTTAAAGAGAACTTCAGGGTGGTGATCATAAACTAATGGATATTTTCCATTAGCTTTGTCTGAAGAAACACTTGCTACCGTTTTTAGGTTGACATCTACATCTTCAATATCTGCAAAGTGGCCAGTCCGTAATAATATTCAAAATAGCATGCCTTGATGAATTGTTGACACATCCGGTTCATTTGATTTACCATTATGCTATCAAATGGTGTCAAATTAAGACATACAGATTATTCCATATTTTATTTTATTTTCCACAAGCAGTTCGCAACTTAAAAAAAACTTTTGCCGTATTCAGTTGGTAGAACAGCCATAAATTATTGTTTATTTAATACATGACCAAAACATTCCTTCTGCAAATCTTTAGAGGTTTGGTAAAAGCAATCTCTTTCGAAACTTCCTCAATGAATCTGTCACCCATTGCTGTAACGACGATTTGATTGGACGATGTTTTACCGTACTATGTTCTTTTCATGCTTAATCTTCGTATGAACGGTTTATTTTAGCGTGTCAATAATAATGAAAAGTGTATTTATTATTCTTTAGAGAAACACATATTACTTCCTTTTAGTCATTTTTACACATTTACAGCATTTTATTTGTCGTGGACTTTCAATTCGCTATTCTTGTGTGAATCTTACAGTCTAGTATAGAGATTAGTTTAAATGAAACGATTTTAGGTTTCAATACAATGATCTAGCTTTTTTCGTGTTAAAATAGTTATGCATATATTTAATGTGTTATATGATTTAGTTCTGCTGTTTTAATTGTCTACAGGTTGATGTTAGCTTGATATTTAGCATCTTATTATCAGTCTTGAATTCTTATTAAAAGCCTGTGGAAAAGTACTGAGTTCTGTGAGACTCATTGCATTGAGTTTTCAGCCAGTTGTGTGATCATCTCTTGGTGCATGAATTCGCTTGATGACACGATAGAATCGCTTGCAGTTAAGGCGATGAAATATTTTCATTGATGAATCTAAATTTAGGATTGAAGTGGCCGAGGATGTCAGGTTGCTACTGATATCGTCTCGGGTTTTGATTGGACAGAAATAGTGAAGAGTGTACATGGGTCTCGGTTGCAGGTCTTTGTCATTTGAAGGCTAGCTTCTTTGATAGGGCTTGGCATCTATTAGTATGTAGACCTGAAAGCCCAGTTATCTTGTGCCAGGCAGACAATTGCTACAACTTAATCATTTGAGTTTTGTTCCATCTTAATATAGGGAGACTAGGGTTTGGCTTAGAGTAATGTTGTGACTCTTTGGTGTTGGTTTCTGCTATGGTGTACAACTGGGAGGGTGGGATTTTAATGCTATATACTGTATATTTAGTAAATTAGAACGTTATATTCCGCTTGATTTTTCTTGGTTTATTTGTCTTTGAATCAGTTTTTGTAACAATCATTTTCAATCAACTGTGTATATATTACTGTCTCATATTTTTGAAAGTCAATCAACTGCATGCAGCCTCAAGGAAAATCTATGTAATGTTAATAATAGTTATATATATTTTAGTTACGTCTTCTTAAACCCGCCGATCGGACGAAATACGTTACACAACCTAGAGACGCCACAGTCTCAATTTATAGATAAATATTTTTTGTGAGAGTAAGACATCTCCTGGAATTTCATATATATTTTATTTTGTTTGTTACTGAAATAAATTATTGTCATGTATCAAACACCGTCATGATAAGTATTAGTTATCGTTTATATTTTCGATTTTATGAAATTTATCGCACGTGATGCGAAGCTGAGCGCTGCAATAAATCTATGAAATTTAGAATATAACGAAAACGATTCACAGTTTGTATCGTACGCCATACAGCTTTTAAAATCGCATAATGGAACCGACTCCTGTTTTGATTGACAGTACACGTGATAGTTCGGAGTCAGTATCACTGGGTACATTTTATAAGGCTACATGCAAAACATGGCGTAATCAGTCGCCGCCGTAACAAGCTCCGCCCATTATACCCTAAGATAATGTAGGCACCATACAAGCTCGTATTTTCTCCATATAAAGACTTCACGGATTATTTTATGCAAAGTATTTTTCAAAGTTTGAACGAATTACAAACACTTCATTTGACGATTAAGTAGGACAAATTGTAAAATATTTTACAAGCACGCTGTATCTTTATTTAAAAGTGACTAACTAGTCTACAAACAATAGTGCGTGCATTTATATATAATACAGTAACAGTTCCTCGTGTTACTCGTGTGATAGATTAATGATGATAAATAAGCATACCGCTGTTATCTCCTTAAATATCATTTTGTGTATCAGGGCTAATATTTTCTCTCCAAAGCTGTTTATAAAGAGAGGTTCATTTACATGTTTTGTTGTAGCTTTTGCATGTGCTGTTTACTGTTCATCTAGCGTGTATTTAAGTATTTTCGCATTGTTCAAATAAGGACCTTTTTTACAATATCTCCTCGTCAATTTTACATGTTTTTCGTAATGAAAGGAATTAAATTGTTTTTACAAAGAAAAAGACAGTGTAAATGTTTGTTATTTAACCTCATAAGTTTTCATGAGTGATGCATGAAAGCGCATTGGATGTTGTTTCGAATTTTAACCTTCTATAAAAATATCACAAACATATAAAGACATGCAGCGTTTTCATTGGATGTGAAAGAAACTGGCCACTAAAACTTTGTACGAGTAGTGTGTGTTTATTTTGGTAGGATATCACCGGCCACATTCCCCATAACTTTAATCAAGATCATGTTTTAGAACTTTCGCAGATTACTGTTGTTTATTAGTAAGATAATCTATAGTATCATTGGCAAAAGGGTGTATATGACTTTTAAACTATTCGGTAATTTTCAAAACAAAAACGAGGCAAGATCTAAGGCTTTATTGCAATTTTACTTACAATGGAGATGATGTATATAAATAAACTATGAAAATATTTATAAAACATCAATTATGAGTAACACCTGTTTTATCATCATTGTCAATAGTTCCATATTAATTCCTTTTTATAGCATTAATATAAGAATGATACGTGCTCCTAGCAGAGATAAAATAAACTTTAAATAAAGATAAGATAATCTTTTATTATCTTGACTTGTGTTTAACATAATAAAATCAAAGAAATACATATATAACTTATTAATATTAACACCCGGCCCAACGGGTCACCTTAACAAATGTAAGTATATTAATCAATCACGTGAAAAGAGGTGGATATTTAGTAAAGTTACACAAAACCACATTTTTCTTAAGTCATAAATATGTATGAAATATTAAAGTGAAACATTCTTATATATTGTACAATTATGCTTATCAGCTAATGCTAATAATATATCAAATATTGATATTATAATGAAACTGATAAATGATGTGACTGAAGAGGCTGTATGGAAATAGTATAACATGAGCTATACATAGTCAATAACCGTTAAGATAAACATATATAAGATAAATATATGTATTTTTCTCAAGGCTGCTTAGCCAATTGATTGTTCACATAGGTCTTAAAATGATAATTCCAATAAATAAACAATGATTCATACAGTGCTTTTTAAAACAATCATTATACAATTTATATAATAAACTAATGATTGTAAATCCTGATTCCTAGGTACAAAATCAACATGAGTCGCTTTCAGTTTCTCTGAACAAACTGCATGCTGAAACATTAGACGATAACCTAAAATCCAAAAAATCTGACCTCATAAACCTGGAACCCAATTTCTAGTACCTTCAGAACTATGTCAGAAATACTGAAATAACCCAAGATGTCCATTAACTTTCGTTACACCTGTGCCCATGGACGACAAGATGTAAAATATAGACTAAATTTAGCAAGTGACGTTCAGCTTGGTCACCAGATGTTTGCTTTTGTGTTATATGTTGATCGTCTATGATCATTATATAAATGAACCAAATCACATCAATTAACAGAAACACTAAACATAACCCAAAGTTCTGGAATATATTTTTAAACAAATTTCTAAGATGTAACATTAAACCTGCATTTTAGTAACAAGAATATTTATAAAATGCATTTTTAATAGACGTGGAATAACTTCTGAATATGTGCAGTGTCTCTGATTTTAACCTTAGTTGCAATTGACGAGACTGAGCAAAAAATATCAATTCCTCAGGTCTAGTAATTATTATGATAGTAATGAATGAGAAAAATGAAATATTCGATAATATCAAGTCATAAAGAAGAACAATTCATATGTGTATCTCCTGTATATGTATACGTTATGATTATACACGAAAAGCATTGAACCACTAACGGAAAGAGAAAAATATGGTTTCTATTTTTGTTTTATGTATGTTAGAATTATAACACAAACCTACATTCTACAATTGTTTTTTGATGTGGGGCTTACCTAAGGAAATATTAACAAAACAGAAACAATTTAACCCAGGTTTATCTGTTAAAATTGTGTTGTTTTCTAGGAGATAGTTGTAATTATCCGTGAATTAATTATCAACCCTAAAATAAATCCATAATTATATTATTTCTAAGACAGTCGTTATCAAGATCTAGTCAGGTTTACCTTCGTGTTTAAGCTTTTTTTTCTATGAACATGACTGTATACCTTCATGAAGCTTGGTAAACATGTACATCATAATATGAACTATTTAATTTTCATACAATTTTTTGGCCGTGACCTATATTTCGGTGGCCTTTATTTCATAGTTGAATGATCATGGTAAAATTAGTTGTTCTGCCTTAGGATTACCTTTGTGTTTAAGCTTTTTTTTCTGGGGAGATAACATCTTCATGAAACTTGGTACACATGTACATTTGACTAAGTAAAATTATGCAGTTTAATGATCATGAGTGTCATCCTTATTTCCAATCTCCAAGCAGAGTTGTCGTTCGTTCCTTACATAACATCTCTGCAATGGGCTCACTGACAAGAATCTTGTCAAAACAGAAAACACTCATTTAACGCGGATTTAAGTGTATTTTACGGATCGAAAGTATAGAAACATTGAATAAATACTTGTTGAATCATCATAAAACGTATGTAATGTATTAATTTCAGTTGTTATTATCGGAAATATTTTCTGCCTTATTTCGCCGTTAATAATAGTTAATACATGGTTTAATTTTTTTTTTCCTTTCCTTGGGAACCAAATTGTCTGCAAATGTAAATATTACAGATTCAGCCGATATCGATTAAAACCAGCTTTTTATTTTCATAATTTGTAATTTTAATGACAGTTCGATCCTGATCAGTGGTGCTATTTATATATTTCACAGTTTAAGGAGCCTATCTAGTCTTCTTCAAATTAAATATTTGAACAACGGTTTGGATGACGTCATATATTTGGAACTACTTTCTGAGCCCACCACAAAGGTGAATGCAATGTAAGCCGATATGTAAGCCTTATTTCACGTTTGGGTGAACAAAGTAAAATTGATTGTTCTGCTTCAGGTTTACCTTTGATTTTAAGCTTTTTTTTCTATAAAGATGACTTCACATCATCATGAAATTAGACATATGTACGAGGTCTTCAAGATATAAACTTTTGAATATACAAGTAAATATTTGGTTGTGACCAACGTATGCCAGCGGGACATCAGTTTCGTAGAGACATTCTTCCTAGCTTGGCTTCATATACGTGTAATATGTAATGGAGAAGCTTGATGTATTTAATATTATACAAGAGTTGAAGGCAAAACCATTCAGCTTATAAAAAAAAACACTACATATTCCTAAGGGAATTAAAACACAATATTTATAAATAACACTCTGTTTCAATATTTCGGCTTTAAAGCCTTTATCAAGACGAACACTTCTCTTTTGAAAAACTACATCCTGCCGGTCGCCATATTCAAACAAAAGATGACGTTACATAAACAACGTTAAACGTTCCCGCGCATTAAACGACGTCAAATAATGTTGTATGATTTTGCGCATCTTTGACGTTACAACCCACGGGTTGTAACGTCTGCAACTTTTTAATCCATACAGTTTCATGAACCTGTCTCTGTGTTTTTGTTGCGTCATATAATTGTTTTAGAATTGTAAATTTCATGTCCGCTGCACATGTTAGGAGGGACAAAAACCTATGCGATTCTTTGGTACATGGAAAAACAAATCGAGCGATAAAGACAGGAAAAGGAAAGGGTTTATGTAATTCTAACTGCGACATGTGCAGCGTCCTATCAACGGATCCGGTTAAAAGTACCAACTCCAAAAATACTTATACTGTACCACAAATTATCGACTGCACAGAAAAAATGTTGTTTATGCGATCAGTTGCAAACAATGTAGTATCGTGGTATATGTTGGAGAGACGGAAAGACAAGCGCGGGAAAGGATGAAAGAACACATCAGAGACGTCCGATTAGGTAAAGCCAAGCCAATAAACACACATTTTTCCCGGACACAGCACTCGATTTCGGACATGAAATTTACAATTTTAAAAAAATTATATGACGCAACAAAAACAGAGAGACAGGTTCATGAAACTGTATGGATAAAGAAGTTGCAGACGTTACAACCGTGGGTTGTAACGTCAAAGATGCGCAAATCCATACAACATTATTTGACGTCGTTTAATGCGCGGGAACGTTTAACGTTGCTTATGTAACGTCATCTTTTGTTTGATATGGCGACCGGCAGATTGTAGTTTTTCAAAAGAGAAGTGTTCGTCTTGATAAAGGCTTTAAAGCCGAAATATTGAAACAGAGTGTTATTTATAAATATTCAGCTTATATATATTTTGACAATATATTGCTATTTTATAATTTAGCAAATTTAAAGGGAAAAACTGAACATATTCGTGGTTATTCAAAACAGGATGCACTATTATCAGATCAAATATTTTGTTTGAATTCACGTTTAATATGTTTAGCTTATGATGCGGCTGTTGCGCATTTTGGCTTCAAGACAGACTAAATTACGAAAAGTAATAAAAAATATGACTTACAAATACATTTTACAAATATGGTACGCATCTCAATATTGTTTTGAAAAGAAAAACATGGGTGTGTTATGTGTATTGCATTGTATAAACGGTCCAAATCTATGTACCATGAAAAAGAAACAAATATCTTTAAATAAAAGATATGCGACGTTGATGTGGGTTTGATGAAATGGATAATATACAACGGATTTGAATACCGTTTCATACTAGGAGGCCAAAATAAGCATAGATAAAGTATCTACTCCATGGCAATTGTTTGTTTCTGTTTTCAAAAACATCTTGGCAAGATAAGATTGGCTTACCCTTTGTCTTGGTTCACGCCATTTATGAATCTAACACTTATATTTACAAAAATTTGCAACTTATCTCTAGGACCCTTGTTTAAAAATGGATACCAAGAAGAACATGCATACTCCAAGTGACATTGAATTAAAGCAGAACATACATATCTTCTTGTCTTCATATCTAAATACTGTGCGTGTTCGTGAAAGAGTTTAAGGCGTGAGTTTTTCTTTTCTTTTTTTTAGTCACTCAGAGGTGACCCATTTATTATCTCCGTCATAGATATAAGAGGGTCGGAGAGCCATCCCCCATATATCTTACAAACATTTGGTTAAAAAATGAAAATAAAGGATATTAACAAAAGAGATATATATAATGTAAAACTGTAACATTATATTTGAGATAAATGACTTTACAAAGCGGTATTTATAATTTTGTCATTTAAGAATGATTTAAGAATAATTAAATCTTGGTGTAAATAATTTAAAATGTTATTAACTTTGCTTCTCCTTTCACTAATGAAATAGGTTCGATATATGCAATATCTAATTTGACACAAACTAGTATTTACTAAGTCGTATTCACATGAATTTATCTTATAACCTACAATTATGTTTTCCAAAGGATTCATTGGTTTATTTATGCCACATCTTTTAAAGGTTTTGTAAATTGTATACCCGAATTGTTTAAGATATCGGCATGAAATGAAGATATGGTCATAATCTTCTATTTCCTTACAAAAAATACAACGTGGAGAATCTCTCATATTCCATTTAAATAGATTAAGATTTGTTGAAATGAGATTGTGAACAGCTTTATACTTAAACTGTTTAACTGTGTTATCAGGAATTACTTTATGTAGAATAAAATACCATGATTTCCAATTAACTTTTTTATTTAATTGTCTCTCCCAATTTTTGTGTACGTATGGTTTAACATTTTTTTACTTACATAAGTTTCATAAATATCCCTATTACTCATTTCCAGAAATGTTAGCACTCTGAGAGCTACAGAAGATCCTATATTAATTTTGGTATTTACCGATTCTTCCTTTTTTATTATAACTAACCAATGTTTTGGAATAGCATTTAACAGTATTGTCAGTTCTGATTACATTCCTATTTTTTCTCTCCTATATTTCATATATTGAAACATGGTAAGGAACGGAATCTGACATCGATGGCTTACGGAGGTCCTAACTTTGCACAAATTTATGCTACCATTGAGTTCTAGGCAAAGTTTAGCAACGATAGACACAGTAAAAGTAAATATATTTTGATGGGTGTGTTATCAATATAAAGCTAATGTGTATATCTATTCAATTATCTTGATTTCCTTGTGATTGTTGCATTACTGAGCGAAATGTCGTTCTAGATGTATTCATATTTTTAACAATCCTCGTATTTCACAGTCAGACCTAAAGTTGGTTAGAATATTTTCTAAGTGTTCTTAAAATTCAGACTGCCTTGGAGACCTGTATAAAGTTCCAACAAAATTTGTCTCAGTTTTTGGTAAGAAAAGTTTAATGAAAACAATATCATCATTTAAAAGATTCAAATCATGTCTAATAGTAAATGCAATATCATTCCTCACATAACAACACACCCCACCCCCATGTCTCTCTATTACATCTAACGACACTGTAAATATCTATATGGATTTCAGAATCTGACACTGAGTTGTCCGACCATGTTTCTGACAAGCAAATTTATAATAGCTGCTCTTGTTTAACTGCAATTATTCTAAGTTCAGAAAAGTTTGGTAGGATAGATCTAACATTAAGATGAAAAAATTCGTAGTCCTTAATTTTTAAAAAATTGAAAAAGATTATCATAAGCTATCAATATATACTCAAGGGATAACGAAACGCAAGGTGACAGTATTTGCAATATCTTGCGAACTCGTTGATCAAAAAACAAATCACTCCTAAATCACTTGCCAGATACAAATCATTGATTTTGCAGTTTGTTCTGTATGGATTAATCTTCATTCTTACTTAAAATATTGAACATTATATCAGTTATGTATGTATATTGAAATTTTTTGTCCCTTGAGTATTAATATGATAGGGATTTTTTGGCATTACAAATTGAAATTCGGGATGTTAACATCATGTATGTATGTATGTATGTATGTATGTTATACGTGCGTACCTCATATGTATAAGTAGTGGGTCTCGCTAGTAATTTCCCACATACATTTCTTATCTTATTCTGCACACTGATATGAGAGTTGAATTTAGATAAATGATGAATGCCCTTTGTGTGATGAAAGACTCATGGCAGCTTCGCCTTTTTTATAAATTTCAAATCACAATCATGATGATGAATATTAAAGGCATCATCGCCTGTTAAAAAGTATACAGAAGTTTAAAGAGTCAAACCTGCCTTAAGCGGTCAATCAGGTGAAAACAAGTGAAAGTGGCCGCTTAACAGAGGTGACGATAAATGAAGGTTAAACATATAGCAAAATACGATGGTTAGATAACATGAGAACTGACCGCTAAATGTAGGTTGACCGCTTGATACAGGTTGACCGCTTGATACAGGTGGCCGCTGATACAGGTTCAGTTGTACTGTTGAAAGTATCGCTTGTTCAAGGCGGAATCGCTACATTTTTTACGAAGAAATTGGCTTCATATTATTTAAGGCAGCATCGCCTTGAATTTATATATAAAAATGTTTGCAGATTATTGCGACTTTGTCCATGATGTTAAATTCTTGATTAAATTATATTTCACTTACCATTTATACATGTATATAACTAGCGTGTTAGAGACATGAGTATTGTCAACTGTCATACCTTTTTTTTCCATAACACGTGTTTTCTTTTCCAGCCTCATAAACCTTACAAATATACTTTTCCGGAGGGTGGACCCGATGATGAAATCACGCACTGTTAGTACATGGTGAAAGTTAAAAAAAAATCATTCGGTGGGAAAAATGAGTTATAAACTGTTGTGTAGGGAGAGAGAATATTTTCCTTGCTAAGCCTTTGACTGTGGTAATTTCCTTGTATTCGTTAATTCAAAGTGCATCTAGTCCATTTCCATTGATATCAGCATTTTATGCCATGCAATGGTTTCGTGGTGGGTCTAGAATCACGTACAGATTCCAAATTAGTTTGTAATATATTGGATGTTTGTTTGTTGGGTTTAACGTCCCAGCAACAGTATTTCAGTCATTTGGAGACGATGTCTACTTAGGACAGATAAAGTGCTGCTACACTGCAGTATCACACAGTAAACATGTGGTATGCTACCACACCCAGTCACATTATCCTGACACCGGGTAAACCAGTCCTGCAACTATCCTTATATGCTGAGTGCCAGGCAAGGGGGCTATAACAGTACCATTTTTTACGACTTTGGTATGTCACGGCCGGGGATCGAACCCACGACCTCCCGCTCCCGAGGCGGATGTAGTATATTGGAAGCAGGAAACGAATTTTATCTTAGCCTTTTGTGATGAAAGAACCTATTTAATTCAGATTTTTTTCTCTGTATGTATAAACAGGTTTACACTGATTTTATTTTCAAAAACCTGCGTATTATTTGTGCAGGTTCAAAAGCTTTTGTGGTATTTAAGCGTGGTTTAAATATTAAGGCTTTTTTATATTTAGATGGACGATACGCCTAACCTATCTTCATAGGGTGAGGAAAAACGGGTAAGTATAGGGGCGGATCGTGGATAACAATAGCTCGGTCTGGCACGTGTGTGTGTCCAGTGGCCGATGTAGAGAAACTGATATTCATAAGATGGGCTAAATTGAAAGATAATGACTATTTGTTTTGTTATTTGAGTAGTAATAAAAAGGGGTTGTTGTAAGGGAGTGCAACAAAAATATTTTATTCAACGGGATGAGTCTATAAAAACGCTTCCTGCACATGCGTATAACATGAGTAATATTTTTTATATTCATTGAGATCGGACGATGCTTTGTGAGTGGCAAATAATGGATTGAAAGACGGAATGTTTAAAAGACACGGACGCTGTTTGAGCGAATCCGCAAAGGGCGGATAATTATGTAAGGGATGCATTTCAAGAAGGATTACAAGTTTCGTTGTCAATAGGACTGTAATGGAATTGATTTGTTAAGCATGAATACTTGGATATGAATTAAACATGTATATACAACTTTTAAGACATATATCTTTCACTATGTTCATTTAGTTAGTTCACAGGCTTTGTTGCAACTGTTTTATAGCGCGCGCGTGTGTGTGTGTGAACACACACAAACATTAGATATTGATATTTAAATACCTAGATATGAAACAAAACATGTATATACGTTTTTAGTAACATACCTCATGGAAGGTAATGGCACGTATTTTCAACCCTTGATTGGTAATGTCCACCGAGGCGTTACCATATCGAGGGCTGACAATACGTGCTATCATGTGACATTTATTTAAACTGAATATCACAATGAAGTTAATCAACCAGAAAGGTTTCAAGCAATTGCTGTCAACAATGAAAAGAAAATGCACTTTAACATGGGAAGGACACGTGGGGTAAAATGGTGACGATTATCTTTATTTTAACAAGAAACCTAGAAAACAACAACAACAGCATGCATAATGAATGACCGTTCGAATCTCTGGAGTTCAAGTTGAACTGAAATCTGAAAAAAAGAAACAAGTAAAACATCTTGTGATAAAAAAGTAAAAATTAAACATTAAAACCGGGGCCAAAAATATAAAAAATGATATGCCATTAATATAAAAGAAGGAGATATTGTCATTAATATAGAAAGCGACAATGTCATTAATATAAAGGAATGCTTTAATGTCATTGATTTAGAAGAAGGCGATAGTATCATTAATATAGTAGAAGGTTTGTTCTTTTTCATATTTTTGCAGTTGTACATCTTAAAATGATATATTAAGACCAGACCTGGGTTTCATATTTCT
>CM037793.1:26514145-26564145 GCA_021229015.1 Solen grandis | reverse complement strand
ATATCACTCATTTGTATTCTTTGACATAAGGTGTCCCTACAATTCTTGAGGTACACGGCCAATTTTGACAGTAAATAAACCTCTACAGAGCGTAAATTGGGATGCTGTATTATAATTATCAAGTGTGAATTTTGCTATCAGATTAATAACAATTATGACTCTAAATGACTTCCGTACATAGGATTGTTGAGAAAAGTATTCATAATCAAACATGCAATATTTTAAGAACAGGTTTTATTTTTAATAAATCACTCACCGTCTGTTTGCTGAGTGTTATCGGTAGATTTAACAGGTGGTTTAAAAAATGATAAAAAGAGGCATTAGTGAAAATGGTATAAAATCGGTACTTCTTTATTTAATGAATGTTTTTTGTCTGTTTCCCAATAAATAAACATTTTGGAAACAATTGCCAGTTGTCGATGGTTTCGCTGTAAAATTACGTCACACTCAATGAGAATTATTGCATAAGTGTACTTGGTCCGAGAATAACAATATGGCGAGAACTTAATACTTGAGGAAATGTTCGATGTCGTCTTTGACGTTATAACTCCACTCACGAGTAACGGGCTGTTCTTGTTATCACACATATGAGTTTATATCAAGACTCGGTTGAATCAGATGAACGACCATACAAGTCTTGCGTGTAATAGAGGTGTTGACCTCAGGCCAACTTTCGGTTTGGGTTTTACCTGGCTTATAAAGCACTGCACTGTATCTGTTGATCTCCAGCGATTCTTGCAAACGCTCAAAACGATTCGTTACGAGGTTTCTGTATGATGTACCTAAACCATGTCTAGGTAGCTGGGTGTTAGCCGACGTATTTACGGGCACTGTTGTCGTATTTTGTTGTACTTGTTTGCGCCTTTTTTATTTTGAGTTACCGTTACTTGTATTGTGTTCATATAAATTTGAAGGCAGACCTTTAAATTTGCGGAGATTTGGCTTTATTTAAAATTTGGACATCTTTTCTGTTTGAACTCGCCTATAAGCCATTCTGTAGCTGATTTCAAACTTCTCTCTGCATCTTCCATTGCAAAGGACATTTATTGTCGTAACAATTTAATGTTTGTTATAAGCACTGGCAGCCAAGATTTGATTTATATTGACGAGCTCGAATTTTACAATTACTACATATTTGCGATTTCCTGCAATCATAATAAAATAATGATGTTATGTAAGAAGTCAGCCATGAGAAACTAGCTCTCAAACTCCATGGCCCTTGATAATAGTCATCAGTCTAGTGTTGTCAATGGGTCTTCTGCACATCCACTTGAGATCCTCAAGGGTCTGTGCTGGGGCTATTATTTTTTTTATCCAGCACCAATCGTCTCTATAGTGCAACAAGGTTGCAACTAAATTTTCAAATATTTTCAGGAGAAGCAAAAAACTATCCTATTTTGTCGAAATATAATATCATCGAACTTTATACTGATATTAATTTAAAAAAAAAAAGAATAAACTTATAAGTTGGAAAAAGCACGATCTTTACAGGTAAAGAAGTTTTGAGAAAATATACTGAGTTACAACCATGTTTCACTGAAATAAAGAGGATTTCGTCAATATTTTTGTGCAACACAGTTGTAACTTGAGATATGAATATGAGATATTGTATTTTAACTATTTTAATGACATTTTGTTTACAGAGTTGTTAAAATTATATCTGTAAATGGTGTAACATAACATCATAACTCGTATTTTAACTATAGTTTTCATAATTGCAGTCACTCTACTCATTATCTTTTTAAATGTTTAAGCTATCAGATATGACTGTATTTTAATGAAGCAAATTTCATAATATTACTTTACAAAAACATATGCAAATTTTCCACACTTCACTCAAATAATAATAGTATGATACAATGAGGTATCACTCCTGTCAGAGATACCTATAATTTATTGATAAATCAAACAGCACTCAAAAACAATATTTCAAACTGATTGTATGGAGGTATTGAGCCATGTAAATAATGTAATGAGTATAACTAATATATATTCTGAATCCCTATTTCTATTTCAGAGATAAACAAATATGCATTTGCTTTTATAAAACAAGTTGTATCATGAGATACGACCTTGTTGCACTGAACAAAATATCACATAATGAGAGATACAACCTTGGACAATCATTTTTTGATGGGTTAACATTAAAATTCAATCTCAAAATTTTGATATCATGTGTATTTGTACATTTTAAATAATTTTATACATGTTTTTGTAAAAAATGTCGTTTAAAACCTTGTTGCACTGAAAAGACACAATGATGTCCCTCAGAATGTCCAATCGAAAGTTAGACTTTTCGCAGATTATACTCTAATATATCTGGCCCACTCTACAGCCTCTAAATCAGAAAGACCTTGACACACATGAGCGGTGAAGCCATAAATGGGATATGGACAATCTACCTTACCCCCCTACGGCCTCAATCAGAATGATAATGGAGCCATTAATAGAACATGTATAACAATCAATCTAAATGTCAGGTCATTCACGTCTATAGGTCCAACATTCACATCTTTAGGTCCAAAAATCCAGATTCTCGGCCAAATATCTTGGTTTTGACATTTCCTCTGATCTTCGTTGAAAACACACCTCTACCGCATCTCTCAAAAAGCAAATAGTTCAATTGGCTTTCTGAGGAGAACATTAAGGTGCATTCTGAAGCTTTCAAATATTCTGCTTATAAAAAAACTTTTCCGCTCTCAGCTTGAGTGTTGCTCTGCAGTTGGTTGCCCATCCACTCATGCTAGTATCTGTCCAGCGTAGAGCCTCCAGGTGGGGTCAAGCATGACTATGGTAAAACATCAAGCGTCACAAATATGCTCCAGTTCTTAAAGTAGCGTAGGCTTGACCAACGAAGAACATATTACAGGCTCTCTCATGTTCAAGATCACCCACAACATCACACCTCATGCCTCAACACCACCCGCATATGCTAGACAATCTAACTGGTTTTCATAACATACGAACTTGAACTATTTTATCTATAATTCTGCAGAAAAAAACAACGCCAAATTGAATCTAGCTGACAGTTTCTTTGGTTATCAACATCGTACAGACCAGTTTTAGAATTTTTTTTTTCATTATTTTGATATACGTGGATTAGTTGACTTGCATACATGATTTGTGTTGCTTTTGCAACCTGATCTTATGCTTTTTTTCATTGTTGTATTAGTTTTACTTTAAGGAGAAAAGTAACACAACATCTTTGTTATACAACAATACGAATGATGAGTTTTACCCGATTTTCGGATGTAAGTACAAGAGATGAAGTAAATTCATTATGATGGGATTCTGAATATTCCTATATACAGGTGTTTTATTCGAACAGTAATTGCCAAAAAAGTGGAAAATAAGAATGGAACTATTTTTTTAATTGCAGCCATGTGCCAAGACAAGGCACCGATTAATTTACTATTTGTAAACATTTAACTGTACATATTTTTACTTTTTTACATTAACTACAATTTCATCTCTTTATAAATACATATACAACACATTCATTGTATAGCAAAAAAAAAAAAAGATAACCATACATGTAGGTATGCTAGATGTATAAATTGATGGGTGGATGGTCTGAAACTTGTGAATTTTTGGTATTCATGTATATATACATTCTTATTCCCTTAGTTTCACGAATTTCTTCTGCCATTATACATGTTTAATTGATACTCATTTATATTCTTTTCTATTGCTCTTCTGCAAATGTTTCTATATGATGAAAGTGCGCATGCGTGGCGCGAATTATAAAAGTTCGCAAGGTAACCCTTCTTCAGCTAGTTATAAATGAAAATATACGACGAGACAGGCCAGCTTTAAAGATGAACAATAATGATGACGTGATATAGATGAACTAAATTAATAACGTTTACGTAAGAGGGCAAATCAAAAAGTTTCTGGCCTAATGCTATAAGCAAAGCCGAGTGTAGAATTTAAATGCCCTCTTCATCAGCACAATCATCCTCAATTCAATGTTTTCGTTTCAACTATAAACAAACTTAATTATCATAATTAAATTTATGCCAACTTTTCATCTTAACTGTGCAGTGACGGTACATTCAATTGCTGCAGCTAATGCAACCTGAAACAAGAGGATACTTCCTTCATTTATCTTCTTTTTCTTTTCATCGCTTGAACTCTGCAGCCCATGTTTGCATTCAAGAATTAAATGTTGTCATCACCAAATATATTGTATATGTCTTCATAAATTTCCATGGTTATTTAAAGAAGAGAAAATGTCAAGGTTAGAAAATTACTGATGGTTCCTATTTTGTTCTAGTAACATACAATACATTTGGGCATGTAGCAAGAGAAATGTATATGTTTACGTTACGGAATAAAATCGTCTGAATTAAAGTTACTTTAACCAAGTTAGTATAATATACCTATTCTACAAATTTTTAAAAAACGATAAAAAAAAATGAGCATTAAAGTGAACTTGAACTTTATTTTGCAAATTGAAGTCAGTATTTGAAATTATTATATTCATTACGCAAAATTTATACAATATTATGTAATGCTAAGCAAATAAAATAAACACCTGCTTGAATATTTACCTATAGCAGTACGTTCATGGATGATCATAGACTAAAATTTGATTTTTAAATTTTTGTGTGTCTTACGTTAACCAAAATCAATCTACAAACGCATGGTTAACCAGTGAAACTCCAATAATTTAAAAAAATAAATAGGTGGTTTATCTATACTGACAAAAGTGTTACGAACGGCATTGAATCTATATTAAGAATTACGTTTAGATTTAAAATTTCGGGTGAGGTAACATGATTGAACTCATTCACTGTTTTACCATGCGCTCACTTCACAGGCTGAACTTTAAAGTTTGCTACATGAAATTGGTAAAGACGCTATGTTGCGGAACGTGTCACGTACCGAAAGCACTTGCTTCGGTGATACCGTATTCTATATCATAATGAATGTCCCAAAAAGGTGTCTAAAAAAGCATTTTCCGGTTCTATATGACCTACACTTTATTTGTCAGGAAATAACTACTTCACGAACATTAGCGAAGGAGGGTAGATTTTTTTATTTCATTTTTACAGTTTAAACATAAATTAACATCTTAATAATTAATGTAAATTTTGTGAACAAATCAATCTGTTTCAGAACTAACATAGTCATGATGAGAGGATTTCGGCAATTTATAGCAGCTATGATCGCGATGGTCCTGGCTGTAAGTTTAATTCTAGCAGTTGACTGGTTTGTTGGACCAACTGAAATGAATATGCTGCAAACACCTAAAATGACGGCACAAACGCTTATAACTGAACATGATATACGATACAACAACTCTGAATACCCGCAGCCTTTGAAAACGTTTTTGAAGGAAGTAAGTATTGTAATAGCTGTTATCTTTCTTAAACTTTAAGACGTATCCTACAGTTTTTACTATATAAACAAAGTAGAAAAAATAAAACTAGCTGACATTTTCCAAAACTCTGCATAATTATAGAGAATCACACTAGAAATAAAAAAATGAGAGCCCATATTTTACTTTTTTATTTTACTTCTAGTGTTATTCTCTATAATCATGCAAAGTTCAAGAAAACTTTCCCTGCCAGTTTTGATATTCCGTCTTTGTCTATACAGTAAAAAAATTGTTACTGAGTGATAGGTCTTCAAATCGAGATTATATATATACGTGAGTTGGAAAGTAATCAGATGATAAAACATGTGTAATAATAGCACTAAGGTTTTATATTTTCAAGAAGTAAAAAGCAAAAGAAGATGCAACAATTGCCGATAAAGAAAATTTGAGTAATAGTTCTTCTATTTATTTTTGATATCATATTTAATATAAATGTTTTTCGATCTGTATATATGTCATCGTCGCATCAACATTTTATATTTGTGAGATTAGAATGAAGAGAAATTGAAGATTCAACATTTGTTTAAGATTCAAAATTAATCTCAAACTTGATTGAATACGCAAATTTTGATATACTATCTCATCTGGATACAAGCTGCGTGTCTTGGGTCCTGAGTTTATCACACCTCCTCAACTTCTTAAATGGGTGTTTGTCACTGATTCACTGTCAACATTTGTTTGCTCATTGTTTTTTGTCGGTGTTTATTAATTATCCAATATTGAATCGTTCCACCTATGAGGCCAACATTCAACACAATAGTAATACAAGAATTAGAAGAACTTCAACTTTTAGTAAATTTGTGTATTTGTTTCTAAACACAATCCAGGTGGTTACTTACTAATGGACATTTCACAGTATTGTAACTAACAGTACTGCTTAACGAGCCTCTCTGACAAAATTTATTTTTTTTTTTTTTTTTTTTTTTTTGTTGAGGCCCCATCAGGGAAAACCCCATTTATTATCCCCGTAATAGGTTCAATAGGGGTCGGAGAGCCATCCCCAATTGTCCTTACAATAATGAGAAGAAACAAGAATAGAGTACTAAAGTAACATACTATAGGCACATTATTAATTACATTTAGAATATGCATGGTATTAAATAATCCTATTTAAACCTATATCATTAAGAATAACAATACATAGAAGTACATTCATTAATATTAATATGGACTGTAGAACAATTGGAAAGGATTGCTAACAAAATAATTTACTATGATAAGAGAGTCTTGATATATCCAGTTAAACTCCTGCAATATTACATACACATGATGTATATGTATTTATATAATCTGAATTTCCTATCCTTAAAAATATAAGAATGATATTCAAGACTTTAATGTATTCAATTTTGTCATTTTCTACATTAAATATCGTTGGAGATTGAATATATCATTTAAAAGTAAGATTTATTTCTCATTATAGTAAATTGTAACAAAAGGGAGCCTTTTTTATGTGTTGAGTAATAATATATAACGTAAATGCATTATGCTTAAATAGAGAGAGGGAGAGAGAGAGAGAGAGAGAGAGAATGTTAAAAAAAAATTGGTCAAAGTTGCAAGTGTTTTTGGTGATGATGGTTAGTATTTATCCCATTTAAAATACTTTTTATGAATAATTTGTAATGTTGGAGAAAGGAGTCCATTTTTTGTTAAACTCTATTATATTATCATTCATTAATGCAATGAATTGTTCAGTTTTGTAAAATTTAAACACACGTTTTTGGAAGCTATTTATGTTGGGACATTGGCAATGTTCTTTAACCTTAAAAATGTACAATTTAGCTAGAATAATGATGCTATTCAAGACTGTAGGAAACATTTTATTACCAAATATTATATTCTTTACATTTAATGAAAAATCAACTCTAGGACAGCTATTTCTTATTAGTATTTCTAAATCATTCCAGAATTGTCTGACTCTTATGCAATCATAAAAGAGGTGTATAATTGTTTCATCTTCTGTATGACAGAAAGAGCAGTGACTATTATCTTTTATATTCATATTCTTAAGTAAAACATTAGTTCCAATTATCCTATGGTTAATTCTTGTTTGAAACCACTGTAGAGTTGAGTCTTTGTTGCAAATGAATGGTAACTTAAATATTTTTTCATCTTTCATATTTAAATTTAGACTTAACTCATCTGACCACTTTTTAACTGAAGTAGGAATTGCCTTATGAATCATTTTATCATAAATTTTTCTGCATCCTTTTGCATTCTCTAATATGATGATTAGTGGGAGAGGAATATTTGGGTCTTGCAGTTTTTTATCTAAACAACACAATTTACTTTTTTTCATGTAACATTTTACTGCTGAAATCAAACTAGCATATTCTAAAAAGTTAGAGAAAGCACCATATTTGTTTTTAAATTCTTCAAATTTTAAGAACGTGCCATTATCATTCAGGATATCATTTACTAGATATATACCTTTTTCTAAATATTTCTTTTTCATTATATAGTTACCTCCGACCTTTATATTATTATTATACCATAAATAAACTCTCTTGAAATCTAAAGATCCAATGGGAATTAATGTATTACTAAAATGATAATAGGACATAAAAACATCTTTCCAAAATGGATTATCAATATCTCCAATAATTTTAAGAATATATTGTGGTCCCAGTTTTAAAAGGTATGATATTGTATGATATGCTGAAATTGGAAAATTCATATATTTCCTGTTTTCTATGAACATTCTCCTGATCCAGGTATTTTTCAAAGCACAGATAAAATATCTAATATTAACCATTCTTAGACCTCCATCATTGTGGTTCATATATACAACTTTCCTTTTGATTTTATCTGGTTTCCCATCCCATAAAAAGTTAAAGAAAATAGATTCAATTTGTTTAATTATTTTTTCCCCCGGGTTGGGTATTGACAAAATTAGGTGATTAAGTTTAGGAATTGCTAATGTTTTAAGGACCGTTATTTTTCCTATCGGTGTAAGTAATCGTTTTGACCATAGAGATAATAATGTTTCAATTTGATTTATCTTTTCCGTGTAGTTACTGTTAATCATAGTGTTAAGGTTTGTAGAAAATTTTATCCCAAGTAAAGTAAATTCATTAACCCAACTTAAGTCTAAATAAGAACAAAGTTTAAAATTACTGTTTTTATTACTGCCTATCCAAATAACTTTTGTTTTTTCCATATTAACATTAAGGCCGGAGAATTTTGCATAGAATGTTAAGGTTTCAATGGCATGTTTAAGTGATTTTTCAGTCCCATCTAAAATCAATGAAGTGTCATCAGCAAACTGAGATATTTTAAACTCTGTATTATTTATTGTTATTCCTTTGATGTTTTTGTTATTTCGAATGAGAATAGCCAGCACCTCTGCACATAATATAAATATATACGGGGAGATGGGATCCCCCTGACGACAGCCACGACCTGGATAAAACCAATCAGATAAATGCCCATTAACAAGACAACAAGACTCAATATTTGTATAAAAAGTTTTAATCCATTGTTTAAAAATAGGTCCAAAATTAAAGTAATTTAAAACTTTATCAATGAAAAGCCAAGATACAGAGTCAAAGGCTTTTTCAAAATCTATTAAAAGGAGAAGCCCTGGAATTTTTAATTTTTCTGTGTAAAATATCAAGTCATAAATTATTCTTGTGTTTTCTCCTATAAATCTATTAGTAATAAATCCAGTTTGGTCACTTTCAATAATGTTAGAAAGAGTATTTTTTAATCTGTTTGCCATACTTGCTGAGGCTATTTTATATGAAACGTTCAGTAAAGAAATAGGTCTCCAATTTTTCAAATAACATTTATCTTTATCACCCTTAGGTATGCAAGTTATTACCCCCTGTTTTTGTGTCACAGATAATTCCCCATGAGATAAACCCGAGTTTAAGGACCTAACAAGAAAGGTTCCAATATCTGTCCAGAAAACTTTAAAAAACTCCACAGTAAAACCAGATATACCTGGACTTTTATTATTTTTCATTTTTTTAAGAGCTTCCAAGCATTCTTTCTCTGATAGTAAACCTTCTAATGATTGTTTTTCACTATCATTTAATTTTTTAACATTATGCTTACCGAGAATTGAATTTAAATTTACATCTAGGGTTTCTTTTTTATTGTAAAGAGATTTATAAAATTCTTTTACCTCTTGTAATATGTCACTTTGTTCCGTTATTTGAATATTTTTATTTGTTATTAATTTTGTCATTGATTTGGAAATAAAATTGTTATTCTCAAGACTACAGAAGAATTTACTATTCTTCTCACCCTGATCGATCCATTTTGCTCTAGATCTGATTTTATTTCCTTCCATTTCTTATCCCTTAATTCCCTGAGTTCTTTTCTTTTTTCCTCTAATAAGGTATGTTTAGTGTATATTTCTTTTTCAAGCAAATTAATTTGATCTAGTAGTAATTTTTCCTTTATATCATCTCTTTTCTTTACTCGAGAGCTATAAGCAATAGTACTACCCCTTATTTCACACAGAAGTGTTTAAAAAAATAGCTGATCTCCTATCGTGAATTTTTTTTTTATTTGGTTGAATATCTCTATCTTTTACTTGATTTTCATATACATAATGTGTTTTTGTTTCATATATAGTAGTCTTAATAGTTTTTATATAGTCTAAATCTTTTAAAAGAGAATTATTCATCTTCCAATATGATTTACCCTTTTTAAACTTGCCAAATTCAAGATGTAATTTAACTAATGAATGATCGGTCCTATAACCTGGTAATAACCTTGTATCTACTATCTCTGTCATTAAAGTATCTGATATAATGAAAAAATCTAACCTAGCTTTTTTATTTGTATTCTTTTTGAACCACGTAAATTCTCTATTCTCCTGATGCATATCCCTCCAGCAGTCTATAAGGTTATTATCTGAAATAATCTTTAATAGCATATCTCTAGATTTAGGGTTATTGATATGAAGGTAATTAAAGCAGTCTATTTCAGGATTAAGTACTAAGTTAAAGTCTCCTGCAATAATACACGGATTATTAAATTCTTTTATTTTATTATTTAATAAATCATAAAAATCTGGGGAGTCTTTATTAGGCCCATACACATTAACAAGAGTAATTCTTTTATTAAATATTGAACAGTCTACAATAAGAAGATTTCCCAATCTATCACTAAAAGAAGCATGTAACTTAAAATCTAGGTTTTTATCAATAAAAATTGCAACTCCTCTAGAGTTACTTTTCATATTATTAAAGTAGCAGGTATACCCAAACTCAATGTATATGTTGTTTATTTCTTTATCAATAAAGTGGGTGTCTTGTAGGAAATAAATGGAGCCTTTTTTACTTTTTAAAAAGTCAAAGACATCATTTCTTTTGTTTTTGTCACCAAGACCTTGGGCATTCATTGAATACATAGTTATTTTATCTGTCATTTATAATAATTTGTACAATCATATAACAAGGTGCTGGCTGTCTCCTACAGACTGAACGTTTAGCTTGTTTGTGTATGTAATGGACCCCCCTCCTCCAACAAAGTCGCTTGAACAACTGTAATACCAAAAATACTTTTCTTACTGAAAAAATATTGGGAAAGATAGGTTACGCGTAATCAATTTTATTTTAAAAAATCAAAAAAAAAAAAAAAAGTCGTGGGGTTTGATAAACAATAATTATTATTATTATTTTTTTTTTTTTTTACATGTATATAAAATGAGTATTTACTATCCTTATATAATAAGTAAAAGTTTTGAAACATTTTTTTCTACCATAATTTTACAAAATAAATCTTTTTATCAATTTGCATTGATTTTTTTTATATATATATATATTTCGAATTTAAACCCTTTTCCAGATATCAGAAAAACATATAAAGGACATATGAAAGCATTGAAAAAACCTAATCAGCTTGAAAATATCTCAAAACCATTGCACTGCTTGCCTCTGTTGAGACCATTTCCTGAGGTATATTTGACATAGTATAAAGGAAAAATAGTGCATAGTTTAAGCAAACAAAGCGATAAAATAAAAATGATAAACATAATTCATCATGCCAAGGAATAGCATAAGCGTGGATATAAATAAACCAAAACAAACAGAAAAGAACAAAACACATCTCATTGCATCTTGCAATGATAATTATATTAACTAAAAGTTAAACTGTTATGTATTTTCCAAACTAATATGGAACTGTTAACACCCTCTTTCCTAGAAGGTACATATGACACACAAATGCTTTTGAAAAAGACTGTGTTAAACAAAAACAAAGCTAAGCAGTATGACACAAAATATAACTGAAAAAGAAAATTCAAAATAGCATGAAACATTCTTTCATTGTGAAGTTACCTTTCAGAGTTTTTTGACTGTTCCATTGATGGTGTTGATGTACCTTTAAACATATAGAAGTATCATTTTTATAAATATGAACAATAATAATGTTGACTGAAAATTTTGTGATATAATTTAGGAGTATTTTACAATACAAACTAAAGGTTTTGTCAAGTCATTTTCACTTACATACTAAAGTTGTGTGACTCACAAGAAAGAACAAACTTAACAGTATATGTAAATTAAATACAGCTAATAAAGGTTATTTTTTAGTCAATTAATTTATGTCGGGTAATAATTTAAAGCTTATAAAAACTCTGATTTAGAATTAACTTCTTGACAATATTGAAATATGCTTATCAAAGATTACATGATATATCTATATATAATCTACCCGTATCTCTGGAGTGCTTGCATGATGTAGCTAAATTATCATTTTACATGTACAAAATGTACTATCACTTCATATAAATCTCTAAAGTGGAGAGGTTATTGTATAAATAAATACTCATTACATCAATTTTTCTCACTTATTTACAGCGGAAATGGATTAAGTGAGTTAAACGGATAAAACGGTTGCGGAAAAATAAGGCTGGTTTCCCTATTTCGGGTCCAGGTTCTATAAATAGATCAAATCAACTAGTCTATTTTTAGATAATATGGAAAACCATGTAAACAAATGCTTGAATCAATTTTCATCTGTACATAGAAACAAAAACAGGTCAGGATAACTATGCAATAGCTTATATGCTGTTATAAGCTATTCTCAAGCCTGTTATTCAGTTTGTTGACAGTATTTTATCTAAGTCACTGCGCTGTGTAACTGTAACGATTTTGTCATTTTTTAATACAGCGAAGATTTTCCCGTCCCCCGACCAAGCAGTCTTTACGTTTTCGGAGGCCGCGACCTTTTCCAATAACTTTGCATTTTTGATGGTTAAATCTTCTCTGATCACGATTGATTTCCCCTTCAGCTTTCTTCTGAGGTTTATGGATTGGATTTTGTGTGTTCTTTGAACGAATTTACAGATTATTGGTCTATTCCCATCTGTTCTGAATTTCCCTAATCTGTGCGCAATGTCAATATCCCTTGGCTGGATCTGCATCCCAAGATCATCATTCATCAGCTTGACCACCCTCTCTGCCGTTATATGTACAGATTCTTTCCTGTCAGGGTCATCTAGTCCGTATATTCTGATTGAATTCCGTCTTGTATATTGTTCTAGTTCATTCAACTCGTAATCTTGGTTTTTTGCTGCATACGACATTTCATTAATACGATCTTTCAGTTCTTGATTTTCTTTTACAAGATTGTTATTTGATGTTTCTAATTTATCCATCGAAATCTCCATTTCAAACATTTTCCCCTCAATCTCAGCTGCTCTGTCATCTGCTTTCCCCATGTTTTCCTTAATTATTTCTATAGTGTCATTTATACTTTTGATTTCTCGTTGAATGTGTGATTTTAGTTCCTTTTTAACATGATCTAATTTTTCTGACAATAATTCCGCTGTTAGCATTTTCTTAAATTTATTCTCCATGTACTCTTGAGAAGCTACCTTGTCTAACTTTGTTTGTAAGCTTGTAAGGAGAGAAGACAGGTCATTTGACGGCTCTTTACCTTTAAACAGTGCATCAATCTTAGTTTGAGACTGGGTCGCAGATGACTGAGGAGGATCATCCTTTTGTTTTTGTTTTTGTTTTGTTAATTTTTGTCTTTCACCGGTTGTTTTTTGGCTTTAGAAGTAGAGCTTCGCATCATGTTTGATATAAAAATTCTTTCTATTGTTTAAACTGAACAGAAAATCTTTCAAACGAAATACCTTTTATTCACTTGCATGTATGTCCAGCTTGCTTATTCCAAACTCGATCCTCTTTAAACGTGTATCGATAAAGCCAGTACCTGTACACACCAGCACACGATACGTGTAGAGTGAATGGTCAGTTTGTTTACAAATTTTACACAAAGGAAATTTCCCGCGTTAATCCATTGGCTAGTCCCCAAGTTTAACCTTAAATATCTCATTTATTCCATATCTATTCACAATTCAGCTCACCCCACGACGACTTTAGTCCTTTAACCTTCCATCTTAGCTAAGTTTGATTTAGCCAAGATATCTTTATCCACACAAAAATGATATATTTTATCACTCAGCTGACCACCAGTTCTTCACCACTCGGCTTGACCTTGACCTCTCTCTCGAAACCAATTTTGTCCGAAGAAGTGAAACATATTCAACAATTATAATACATGCGTACATATTATTTTAATTAATGTCATGATATTCTTGTTATTATTGCTAGTGATGTTGTTGCTGTGCATGATTTTTATTTTAATTTTAATATGTATTCAGAATACCATGAGATTTTTGAAAGAGTACAAAACTCCGTGCTGGTACCAAGGCTCGGGAAAAGACGAAAAGAGACTCCGGTGCCTGCCGTTCTTCCATCTCACCGGCATTCCGAAGTGTGGCTCTACAGACCTCTGCGATCGGATCAGGGCACATCCGCATGTCATCAACTATACTAAAAAAGAAAACCATTGGATTTCGAGATATATGTTTGATTCAAGTGGGTACACTGAAATAGTATTATGCCATTGGTATTTCTTGGTGTAAAATTTTGCTGAATCTGAAATAATGCCAGTTTAGTTTATGTGTTATATTCGTTGATCATAAATTTCGCTTCATTCTTTAATGTTATTTATTCATATGTTTGTGGACCCATGTTATTAGAAATAATAATGTCTACAATGTTTGGTCAGAATTCAAGGGATCATATCAATGCATAGAGTTATCCATAAAATTGGCGATAATTAGACCCACAGTAAATCAATAAGCTTGATAATTTTATTCCCATAGTAATTCACATAGTAACTCACATTCCCCTGTTGGACTAAATCACTAAAATACACTCTTTGATTTATATAATTCAATTGTTTTTCAGGGGGAGGGGGGCAAAATAATATGTGTTTCCGGTCTCAAGACGGACACTGTTCATATATTTATTTTTATTTTATTATTAGTTTTTTTTTTAAAAATGATTTTGGAGTAAATTTTGCAACTGAATTATTTCACTGTATTTGCATTTTACTAAACATACAGATGTGTATAAAATGATTTAAATTTCGGATATGTATTCACGTTGAAAAAATAATTATAATGTCGTATATTTGTGGATGGAGAGCGGGAATCATTTCCTTCTGCCTTGGTGTAATTAATTGTAAAACTTAAAACATAGAGTTAAAATTTGTGTTGATTTTGAGAGTTGTTTTGGGCGGTATTGAAATTATTTCGATAAATGTACTAAAGAAACAAGAAATATCTTTAAGAAGAATTACCACTTTTGATGGACTGACCATAAGTGATTATAAACAAACTCAGACGGTTAAATATATTGTTACTGATATTAATATTACAGTTTTTGTGTTTCTTTCTTCCATCAAATTATAAAAGACTCAAGGTCAAAAACGATTTTCAGAGGGTAAGTTACGAAGAATTACACATCACTTTAGAATTTCAATCGTTATGTATCTCTCAGTCTCAAAACATGGTAAAAATCGGTGACCTTATAAAAATTACATGCGAGAATTAGTAAATCTTCAGAGGGAAAATCAGACTTATCGCTCCATTTCCATTAATAATTCATCAACTGAAAACGTAAATGGTAATGTATTCATCTTTAGTAGTACGTGGAAGTAAAATATTCTGAATCATTTCTTCACACGCTCTGTTTTTTTGACTTTCGTTCTTATCTCTACGTTAACAAAATGTGTATCTTTCCAGGAAATGGACGTACATACATTAAACCTTTAAAAGACTATGCAAATTTGTTTAGTAAATCATTACCAGAGATACAGAGAAGCATGGACAAGCAGGGAATCATTACAAACTTATTGGTGCGCATTTGACTTTATACTTCATTTATTACAAAGGAAGAATAAATAAATATTTATATAATTAGTTATACCCCCACAAATGAAATTTGGGGGGGGGGGGGTATATAGGAGTCACCCTGTCGGTCGGTCCGTCGGTCCGGCGGTTGGTCTACAAATATTTGTCCGGTACATTTCTCCAAAACTACTGTACCTATGTTGATGAAACTTCATAGGTAGATAGACCTTGATGAGAGGAAGTGCAGTGCATAAGAACCATAACTCTGCATGTATTTTGAAAGGAGTTATTGCCCTTTGTCATTTTTAATCTTGATTTTGTCCGGACCATAACTCCAATACTAAAGTAGCTAGGTTGATGAAACTTCATATGTAGATTGATCTTGATGAGAGGAAGTGCAGTGCATAAGAAAACCACAATGTAAATTCTTCAAGACAGGTTTTTGCAAACAAAAAATATGGATGTGAACCATAATTAGACTGCATTTTTATTCTCCTCAGCTACAGATCTTGGGGGGGGCGAATTGTTTTCTTCTGTGTGTCTGTATGTGTGTCTCTCTGTCTATCTGTCTGTCTGTCAAAACATTTTAGCATTGTCCAAAACTTTTGAACCATTGCTCACACTAACTTTAAACCTTACATACATGTAGTCTTTCACTCACGCAAACTTTTGAAACTGTATTCCTACACATGACAGACTTCCGGTGTGGGTATTGATCACCTTTAGTGATAATATTTTTTTTTGGTATGCTTATAAGCCCAAATCCTTTGTGTGAACATTCGTTTTATGTGTCATGTGAATACATCCTGTGTCAAAGATGGGGGTGGGGGTATGAATCACCTTCAGTGATAGTTCTAGTTTTTTTTTTCTGTGAAGCTAAACAGTTTCATTATAGAAATTATAGAAATAAGGATTAACAAAAAATGACTGCGCAGGGAAGCATTTAATACATATAGATTTTGGAAATGCATAGGGCAAGGTTAATATATTTTGTTAGCAAGAAGGTAAAAAAAAACTTTGTGTAGATAAATCGAATTCTTGGTAAAACATCAGTAATAAGGCACCATGTTCATAATTATCAACAGGGGACTGTACAACAACAACGTCATATGAAAACTTCTACTGGAAACTTGTGGGTTCTGCAGCTGGAGACTTGGACTATGAACCTATGTTCACCAGCGCTGAACTTCTTCACTTCATCCATCCAAATGCTAGGATAATTATCATTTTACGAGATCCAGTTGCAAGGTATTAATCTGTTAATCTAGTTAAATCTATAAAAACGTCCGATTTTCATTGATACGGTGTTACGTTTTTAGAGTGTTAATTGTCACTTCGGTCATTGCATCCAGTTGAATGTTTTTATAAAGTTTATCTTTTTACAGTTCTCATAAATGATTTAAAACTCTTGAACGTCAGTGGGTGTTGAATTCATTATTATTATCTCTTTAACCTTTTGAACGCTCAAAGCCTGGAGAAATCTATAAGAAACAAATAATGCTTAATTTGTTTTTCCGTAATTTAATGGATCTTGATATGGATGCATCTGAGTTGATGTAGACAAATATGGGCATATAGGCCAATCAATATAATCTATTGGCTAAATCAGCATTATGCCTTCAGCCGTTTACAAAATGCATATAGATGTGGCCAAGGCAAACGGAACTCACAAGTGGTTCATTCGTTTAAAGTCATAAATTTGGAATGACAGTACAAGCAATTTTTTTTTTCATTCTCCTCGGCATTTTATATATACGAAAAAAATGTTTCTGTTGAATTCAAATAACCAAGTCAATGTCAAAGATATATGTATTCTTGGATTCATGGAATAGAACATGTGTTTATTAAAGAAGAAGTTTTCGTGAGTTAATATTCCTAGAGAAATACAGAAAAATAAAATACCAACAAAGCTAATTTTATTACAGGATACCCACCCCTATGTATCATAGTATATATCAACATAGAATATACGTAAAATATCATTTCAGGATGTATTCTGAATTCATGTTTTATAAAGAGCATAATAGAACACTTGAAGGTTTTGATGCTTTTGTAAGGAATAACATTGCCGATTTCAATTCATGTTTGGTGAAAAAGAAGTCATTACGTGGTTGTGTATACGGACCTATACCATTTGACGTAAATACGGTAAGAAAATAATGTTGTTTTTATTATTATTATTATTATTATTTGTTGTTGGTGGTGGTAGTGGTGGTATGATTTTTTTCTGTAAATAACTGGAAGGTTCTTGATTTAATTTATAATCACCTATGAAAGACATTGAGTTGTTGTTGAAATGGTAAAGAAAAACATTGTATATTATAATATCCACTACCCTTACCGGGTGATCGCGTGTTAAATTTATGGTCACCGCACACCATAATAGTTGTGGTATATCTCCCTTGCATGGCGTCTAAGACATAAATTACATAAATGGATGACCCAGTGTCATTATAATGAAAACATGTCACTTGCCAACGGCGTTATATCGCAATGGGCAGCAGTATACATATATCTGTATCATGTATAGAAATTCCGCAAATGACACAAGTTACAGTCAGTGAGACGTTAAACTACTCTAATAGTTAAATAAACAAATGACTATAAATATTCTCAAAGGAAAAATAAACGCAGGGTAACTAGAATCTGTAGCAGCCAGACTCAAGTTTTTACCTCCTAACCTTGCAATAAACCTCATATGATAGACCCCATCTTTTTCTAAAACATTCATTTTGTTTGAAAAATAATTTAAACTGTAATACCGTCGAATACTTTTTATTTAAAACTGACACATAAATTTACCCTGCGTTTCTTTTTCCTTTAAGTATAGGTAATTTTAACCGATGACTGATTATTTATCGGTTTTTCAGATGCGTATTCGGGTTGGAATTTACCACTTGCATATCCGTGCGTGGCAGCGCGTATTCCCAAGTGACCAAATCATGATTTTAAAGCTGGAAGACTTCAGTAAACAAACGGATTTCTATCTTAAGAAAGTATATTCTTTTCTTGATCTAGGTAAATGTTTATTAGTAATCATTTTGACCATTTGTGATATATACTTTGTGTATGTTTTACTGTTTAATGATATGTTCTCATTTGAGATTTGACATGTTATGTTCAGAATTAATCTTATTGCGATAGAGAAGCATTCGATTTCCATGAGAAATAGACAAAAATAACGTAACGTGTATATGTTTGTCATGATATAAACATGATTTTTTTACTGCTGCTCCAAATAGCAGCGGACTTTTATTTTTATGTTATGTGAATAATATGATCATAAGCATTAACCCTGAATGTAAATTGCTTTTATTTGCAGATAACAGTGCTATTCTATTTGATCCAAGATTCAAATTTAATTTCTGCAAAATAAACGCGTGCTTTAGAATCTTGTTCTAAATGGCTTGTTGATAATTAGTTGTATCTGCATCTTGGTAAATCTGAATGTATTACATTTGGCTCAAAACAAAAACTAAAATGTGCGAAACATTTCGACATTATCTGCAATAGAATCCACACAGTCTGTTCCGGTAGTATCTTGGAGTTACTATTGATAACTCATTATCTGGAGAAACTATTGTTAATAATAATATTGTTAGTAAGGTTAACTCGCGCCTTAAGATTTTGTATAGAAAAGCAAAGTTTTTATACATGAGGATAACAAGATATGTTAGTTCTGCTTCAATTCAATGTCATTTAGATTATGCTTATTCTTCCTGGTACCGTAGGTTTAAAGAAGGGTCTTAGAGATAAGTTGCAAATTTATCAAAATAAGATCGTTATATTTATTAATGGCATGAATCTAAAGAAGATAAAAGTATCTCATCTTTTTAAATCTCTCAAAAACAGAGTACAATTTTGGAGTGTCTCAATGAAATGATAAAGAAAATGTAACTTTCTATTATAGTACAATTTATGATTGAAATTCCCTGCCTTATGATATAGAAACTTAAAAAACAACGAATTTAAACAATATGTTAAGTGTCATATATTAAAACTATCAAAAACAATATAAATTGTTCTTGCTGATTTTAATAAATTGTATAAAGTAATTCTCGATGTCAGCTATATTATAGAAACTATATAAGAGGTATGCTTCCAAATTCCAAATTCTTTTTTCTCTTTTTTAGATTAGCTTTTAGTTTAAAATGGTAAAAGTAAGTACGAGTATATTTAGCCAAGGACCCCACTGGAAATAAGCTTCACAGCTTTTATGGGCAATCCTAGGTTAATACATGCTAATATAAACATGTTGCACTGCGATTTTGGCCACATGTAAACGATGACTGTGATATAATGTGTTGATTCATCCTTTGAATTATTCTATTGATCTAGTCTGTGATAAATTATTGATTTATGGAATAGTTGATTTTGAAGTGTCTTAAAAGCTGAAATATATTATTTTATAATTTGAATTTTATGTATATATATGTATGTGTTTTAACCTGAATAAACATCAACCAATCGACCTTTTTTTCTTTTTCGTTTTTTTTTGTTGTTTTGTTTGTTTGTTGTTGTTGTTGTTGCTTTTTTGTTTATCATTTAAGAAGGACAATGAAAACAATTGACAAACAACGACCAAAGGAGAATATTTTTACAATTTTGAAGGTAAAAAAACAAAAGTTTGTTGACAATCTCCAAAGTCATATATGCTTAAAGTATCTGATATTTACATTGTAGAACCAGTCAGTGAAGAACAACTCCACACTATTGTAGCTAGAAAGCGTAAAAATGTTCGACAAAAAAAAAAAAGGTGCTCAACTCCACGCGAGCACTACTGGCAGAGTTTTATAGACCCTACAATGAAGAACTTGGGAATCTGTTGGGAGACACTTTTAATTACAACCACAACCAATGATATCAACTACATACTGTATGCGTGTTATTGTTTTTCTTTTTAATTCATAAAAATCCTACAGTGAAAATGATGTTCTTATTTGTACTCACTTATGACAGTAAACTTAAATATCATTATTTTCATCTTACAATCGTCCATCTTTCGGGAAAAACAAACATCAAAAAATTAAACGCACATTACTACATATACGAGTTACAGCTTACATTAAAAATATCTTTGGGTGCCAAATAAAAAAAAAACTCTCTTTTTTGTTAATTGTTAATATGATATTTTATTATATATTATTAGTAACTTGTAGATTGTACAAAATATTTTTTTAAAAATTCGACCAACTTAAAACTTATTACCATTCAAATATATGTGTTCTCTTTATTGTATATGTTATATTTCTACGACGCAGACTATAGATGTACTTCTTGTTTGTTCAGCCAGTTATTTGTAATGGACAAAAAGTTTTCTTTCAACAATAGGAATACGATTACATACGTTTTTCCAACAGTGTACTTGTACAAATGTATATGGATTTGTTTACAAGCAAAATTATTAAATACCTTGTGAACAAAGACAATTCAAGTCTCATTCTTTTATACTTATTGTGTAAAACTTACGTTGCCCAATCTTACATATAGAGTTTATCTTAGAACGGATGCAGATGGTGCATATCATGACTTCATACTATACTTTGGGAAACATGTATACTGCATACTGAAATGATACATATAGTATGTGCCATCAAAAACTTGAGTCCAGGATTTATCTTAGTGTGGTCGTGTAAACGTTTTCTTGGGTGTTCAATAAATACGCAGAAACTTCAAAATACCACTGCAATCACTGCCTTTCCACCATTCGAGGAGAGTACCGGGTTTAAAAGATCAAATCACTTTTAAAAAGAATGGTGCCAAGCTTAATTGCCGTACAGACACAATTGTGTTAAACATGCTGCCGTCATTTTAGGACTATTTTGCCAACATCTGTCATCAATATATCAGTAATGAGAAAAGAAAATTAAGTTACATAGTGAACCATTACATTAGTTGAAATCAGAACATCTTCAAGTAGTTATTTACTTATGACACTCTTTGAATAAAAGGAGTCAATTACAAAACCAAATGAAATGTATTTGCCAGAATTTACAGATTAGAAATACACATGTATAGTCTTGAAAGGAATATGATCTGTAAAACTATGTTAACTGGAATTGCTTTCTAGAATAGAATGTGCCCTTGTGCCATGTAAATTAATACATGTATATAGACTACAGATAAAGTTGTTTAAGTCCTCTTACAAAAGTCTTAATGATGTTGGTAGTACACAAACACACTGTAAAATGTCAATAGCATTATATTCTATTAATAAATTAAAATATTCGTTCATTATTTCCACGATAATAGATTGACGCACAATATTTTTCAATATTCAAATGTTATAGAGGGTGCAAATTGATAATTATGCTAATTGTGTTTAACTGCTTGTCTTTCAAGATAAGTAATACTTTTGCTGTTTAATCTTTTTTATTATTATTGCGTACGCTTATGTTTTATTGACTCTACATTTGAAATTGTGACTGATGCAGTGTTATTTGTTAACTACATCCATGTAAATGTCAGTAATACAGTGAACGAAAAACCATCCTTTGAAAAAGTACAGATTAATATTTCAAGATGACTTGTTAAGAAAATATTAAATAATTCATGCATAATATTGAAATGCTCTAAAATGGTAAAATGATATAAATATTAACAAAATATTTTGGTCACTTTATTTTGAATCTTCTACATAAAATACAATACAATATAAAACGAATGATACACAAGGCTAAGCTTTTAAAATAATCTATAATGTTAGACGAAAGACAAAAGCGGATAACGTCAGTCCAAGATTTTTGCAGTACTCTTTTTAACGGTTATATTCAGTTTTAAATCAAATGCTGACATAACATCCTCATTAAAGTATAAAACACACATTTGACGACCCGTCAAATTTCACATACATATGAAAAATAATACCTGTATACTTGAGTTGAAAACTCATTCTGTCTGAACCAATGTTACTTGTTCCTATATATGTATGTAAATCTAACATCTAATAGTAATAAAATGAACGAAAACTGTCCTTTGGAATAGTGCACAGATTTATATTTCGAGGCGACTAGTTAAGTTGTCATTGATACCAGGTTATTCATGCACAACCTCGAAATGCACTGAAATAATAAATTGATTCAAAGTTTTAATATAATACTTCGATACTTTTTTGACTTATGTTTACATTTCCACATAAAAGTGGATACGACATACAACAGTAAGCGAAATCTTTTTTTTTTTTTTTGCCTGAACCCACCCCTTTAATAACAGTAGACGACCATTAACCAGAACTTATGATGATTAAGTAAAAAAAAGTGCAAGAGTTTGGCATTACTTATCTTCATGTGATCGGTTATAAATCAAAGGTCGACATGACATCCCTATTAAAGCATAAAGCACGCATTTTCGACCGTCAAATTTCATTAAGATATATTTGATAGATATATACAAAATATATTTTTATTACAACTATACAGAAGAAATCAAAACAAAATTTGAATGAATAATTTGAAAATCACATATATATATTTCTATTGAAATTCAAGTAAAAGCATCCGAAAATACAACAAAAATCTGTAAGTTTTTTCTGTACGGATAAAAATATTTTATTTCGTGGACTGTACTAGATATCACATAAATATACTCTCGTACTGATAATAAACACAGTATATATCTGAACGAAAAGGCAAAAAAAAAACCAACAAAAAAAGAAAAAACAACAACAGATGTTAACACAAAACAATATTTCAAATCATACAAGAAGCTAACCAGTCTAAAACATATCTATTACAACAAAATAAAATAATGACAACTTCATCATTTTTTTCGCGTAGTATTTCTTATCAAAAGCTGCCTTTGAAATAATTTACTATGTTCAATCGAATGTAATCACAAAACATTCTTATTGGGGGAAAAATCAACTATTATTTATATACAAATAATATGAAACTGTTCAGATGAAATTATACTTAAATTATAATCATTTAGTTAATAATATCAACATGATGTAGTAAATGATACTATTATACATTGACGATAGGCTTGTAAGTGAATAACTTAAATAGGTCCATAAATAAAGATTCTATACTTATTCCTATGGTCGTTTATAGTGATCAAAATAAGTAATTATGAAAATAGATCAAGAAACATCAATCCTCGGGTGTGCTGTTCAATGAAAGGCTGGATTAAAAATATATTCGTCAGAGAAATACGTTATGCTTGTTTGCTTGTTGTTGGTTTTAACGTCCCACTGACAGTATTTCAGTCATTTGGAGATGATGACTACTTGAGACAGATATAGTGCTACCACACTTCTGTATCACGCCGTAGACATGTGGCATGATACCATACCCAGTCACATTTAGTTTAAAACTAAATACATATAAACATTTTCCCATAAAAGTTCGCATATGTTCCGTGGCTACTTAAGATTTAGAGACAAAATGACTATTGAAGCCTTATTACATTGTTTGTTTGCTTCGGCTTAAAGTCCAACATATATTTTAGTTATATGTCAACTTTGTCTAAATGAAACAGCTTAACCTCACTACCACACCAGGTTGATAACATAATAAAAACGTAAGAGTGTGTATCATGTTTAAGTATCTACAAATGTAAACTTTAATATGGCGCAAAAGACACACAATACAATATTTACCGTTGATTCGTATATTTAAATATGCAATTAAGATATCATATTAACAGAGTATAAGATAATTTACATGAGACGAAAATGTAAAATCATATTAGGTTATAAATCAAACAAGATTTATTTATATCACAAAAGCCCATTTAATCAACATTTATAATCATATTATACGAGGAATATTTCACGATAAATTGATGTATTTTATTTCCTCTACTTTTCAAATTTCTGTGTACCGTTTGTTTCATAACTCCTGTATACATCTTTTAATGCATAAAACGAAACAGATAGATAAAATGTTTTTAGACCTTCTTTTTTCTTCGCACGTGCCATATCTTGCGTTCGAAAAGTTTAAGGCTTTATGGTCAGAATGTTTTGCAGAGATACCAATAGAACTTAAAAAGATGATTTTTAAGTTGCTTGTAATAAACTTTATAGGATAACCGATACCATGAGGCACATTAATTCATCGGGTTTAGAACATTTCCATATACGCGTAACTTAGACCAATGTACACTAGCGTAACCTACTGCTTTCGTGGTCCTGAAACATAACAGAACTGTAAGCCAATGCCTAACGGCTATCCCTCATATATCCCATTCCCCCACCACCAGGAACAACCAGACTCAATGCTTGTGAGCAATACTTGGTAATAGCTATTTCACATGAATGTGGGGTGCAGGGATACAAATAAAAGACATAGATGCATGTATATGCATTGCAATAAGCTACTGTGATCACATCCGGTTGTTTTGTCTCAAATGCTATTCGACCTTGTGCATCCCAAAAAAGCTGAAAAGAGAATGATTTCTTACTGTATCCCAATAAAATACTTTAGTATAGATATGGTCTCCCTTTAAGAGCTGCAGAATCGTGCCCACGTGACTTGTGTAGTTTGCCGGGATGGCGGAGTTACAGTCGGGCGGGGTACTTGAACTCTTCATGATGATTTCCTCACGACCTTTAATGGGCAACCGTGCAACCTGCATGACGTTGTAACTCATTGACCTCTCGGATTTAAATTTGTTGAGGTCGCACAGAAAATCAATCTGAACATAGATAAAAAAAAATACCGGATTTTTCCTCACTGGTATTTTACCGTGACTGTAAAGTAGGACGCCGGTATTAAGGTAGAAAGCTTCTTCATCCCAGTGAACTTTCAATGGATTTTTGTCTGCAAAACAAGATTTGGGAAATGGACGTACTATAAAGTACAATATAAGTTTAAGCCTTACAAGTATTCCTGCCAAAGCATTGCCTTAATTTTTTTTAAATAGAAATGCGTGCTAACCTAACATAGTCTTTGTCAAACATCACATTATCAACAACAGATAGAGCAGCTCGTTCACAGATGGTGTTTGATAAAATTTTGATTCTTAAATATCTGTGTGAATTGCGTCTATCAATACCTTAACACTGACGTTTGGTCACCAAATACAACAATCTCTATCACAAGCAATAGCGTTACGAATGGTATTGGACCCATATTTGAAAATATAAAACCTACATTTAGAAACCGCCACATGACTGACCAAATTCACTTTTCGTGCATGCGCTCACTTCACAGACTGAAATTTACGAATTCAATACCCAAAAAGAAGTTCAGACGCCATGTAACAGAGCCTCCTTCGGGGATACATTATTCTATATTTAACCGATTTGCCCGAAGTGGGCATTTACGAAAATAGCGTTTTCCCGTGCAAGGTGACCTACACTTGCCGAATGTATTTGACAGGAAATAAAAACCTAATCAACATGAACGAGGTAAAGTAGAACAAACTTGTTTTATTATTTTTTTTATTCTACCGATCGTCTGTGAACGAGATGCTTAAAATAAAATAAACACAAGATTCACAGCAAGCTTACTATGTAATGTACTTCATGAATGGACCCCACATAGATGGCGGAGTCGAAGTCATGATTGAGTCGGATCATTTCGGAAGAGCACAAAATGTTATTGCAGAACAAGCACTAAAGACAATTTTCAAGTATGAAAAAATACTCTTATATGTTTATAAAAGCTCATGCTAACAATTTTTAACTATAGAAGTGAGTCTATGTGTTCTCTTTCAGTTAAACGCTTTACATATGTATAATTCTGATTATCTGGGTTTTTATAGGCCAGATGAAGATATGAAGAAGGTGAGATTGTTGATACGCTTTCAAAACTAGATGTACCTTTACCAAAAGAATAGATCAATAAGTAAGTACAGGAGAGTCACCTGGGTTAGATTACATGTTTAATGGTTTTTTTTAATTGGATCTTGTGAAAAATGTATATATTGTTGTGTAATCATCTAATAAATTACAATACTCAAGACGATTTTCTGTTGTTGTTGTATTGGGGTTTACCGTCGCTTCGATAGTATTTCAATTATATAGCGACGTCCAGCTAATTACAGGTGGAGGAAGACCCCGAGTACACAGAGGTACCCGGGTAGAACCACCGACCTACCGCAAGCCAACTGGAAGGCTTCCTCACATACTATTTTCTGTAGACAGAGGGACTAAGTCTGCATTAAAAGGTGAAATTAACTATGCATTTTATCATAAAGGAATAGCTTAGGAAATTTAATAACCAAAATTGCACAGAAATACATGGGCTAAAATATGTTTATACTGAAGCGAAGACGGTTTTCTAAAATATGGGTACACTAGTTAATATTTTTATTACATGGAGTTAAACACTTTTACCTAATGAAAGAGTGAGGTTGTATGCTGTCTTAATAGATTTTCCTAATGCATTTAATTATTTGGTGAGATATAAGTTTTTACATAACTTTTTGAAAATTGGTGATAGGTAAAAGGTTGCCGACATAAACCATAAGCAGTGCCATACAATGAAAGAAATGAATGTATTCTATGTTAGGGAATGAATTTCTTTTTTATACTAGAATGTCCATTACATACTGATATATATGAATAATTGTTAAAAAATATATTATGGCGAAAAGCTTTCAAATTTAGATTTATTGCATTTATGACATTAAACAGTAAATATATCATCAACAATTTTGCTTTATAGATTGTTAATCTTTGATGAAAAATCAGGAAGATCCGTTATTAGATTTGTACCTGACGTTATAGTTTTTCATTAAAGATGTTATTCATCCCTATCAATTATTGAAAGAAAGTTTTATGTTAAAACACAGTATGAAATAAATATAGTCGGAATATTGAAATAGACACATTCCTATGAACATGACGAAAATCATTAGAAACCGCCAACTTTATAACTGATGAGTACACTGGAAGATTAGCTAACGCAGTTGGGAATAATTCGTTCGCATTCGGAAAGGCTTGGAACGTCATAAATATTAATTTGTCAACAAACAGGCTGAACGTTTTTCTCGCTCAATTACATTCAGATGTAGGGGACTGATAGAATTTCATTGACATTAGGTATGCTTATTTTCTAAGATCAGTCATGCAGAATTTCAGTTCCTCGTATTTCTTGGGTATTGTCTTTTATTTCAACAAAGGAAAGCATGGCTACCTCCAATTCCGTATTTCAAATATCATAACAAAGGGAAACTATTGTAAGTGTGAGAAATAACTTAAACTATCCTACGGGCCTCGGCGTGTCTTATCTATGTTTCGGCCATTCTCTCTACATAGAACTTTCATTTTCGTCGCTGTTAGAATGTTCAGCCATTTTGTATCGATGCCCTTTTGCCTCGTGAACTAACGGTATTGTATGCATAATCAATTACAAGCGAGCCTTTCCGATAATGGCTGACGCGTTCCCGTATACTTCCGTGACAAGGTTTTGTTTCCTGATTATACTGGTGTCACCGGCCTTCATGCACTAGTATATCTAGAGATTTCATATTTTGGCTTTTATGTTTCAACAAGTGAAGATATTTTCATATCCAATATTTATTTTGATTTTTTTTAGCAGAATACATCTTTAATTCAAATCATTTTAATAATGTCTTAACATAAGCTATTATGTTAATTTAACTGTATTTTAATTGCATGTGTATATATGAATGAAACAGTAAATTATCTCAGGCAAATAACACGTTACGCTATTTATTTTGTTCCCCCCCCCCCTCACTCTCTCGTGTAGATTAATATAATTCAATTGTTTTTACAGTTCAACATCATTCTGTAAGTGTAATTAAAATTTTGATTTTTGTATAAAATCACCCAAAACTGAATCATTTATGTACTAAAAATATTACATTTAATTTCATATTTTCGAAGTTAATTTATCATTAATAGGGCTTTTTTAATAACGCTTTTGATTCTCGGTAGATAAATTATTTTGGCCAGTACATTATTTCCTGATAGTATGTATTTAATATATGGCTCGTGTCAGGACTGAAAGTTTATTTGATTAACACAGTTAAAGGTTTCACTCGCCATTTACCTAGGGTCGGTCAGCAGGAGGCATCATTTCTCTATAAATGGTCGTGTGCAGGTCTTTGGCAGTGATACTTGCCCCTGAGGTGTGATCAGTAATTAGATTTTTTTCTGTTATTTGTGTGTGTGTGTGTTTGTGTGTGTGTATGTGTGTGTGTATTTCATTGCCTTTTTTGCTAATTTGTTGATTTCATTTTTTATGACATTATAGTATCAACCTTCGGACTGAGCAGAACACTGACAAGACAAGTAATATATCTTAATTTAAAATATCGTTTTATACAGAAGAATGTTCTTGTATATCTTTATTGTAAATAATTACCTGTACTATAATAATACAATAGGATTAAGGATTGTAAATGCAAAGCCATAAAATGAAGCTCTTTTTCGAATATGAAACATGAACTAAAAAAGCCTACTTAATTTAAGATATGTAATACTAAATTTCTTTACATTTAGCCACTTTTCACAAACACCAAGCCCCAGTATGCCGCCATTTGTAAGTGTGGAACAAAAAAAACTTTTTAGCTTTATTGGGAGTATTGCTTATTGTTGGGAATGCAATTATAATGTCATTGGATGATTATACTGATTCCATAAATTCTTAAAATTCTTTACAAAAATAATGCTGTATGTACATGCAATAAAGCTGGATTTTGTAGTGATATTATAAAGTGTCCAGCTTGTAACCAAAGTACCAGAGCTTGATTCCAGCTCGGGCCAGTAGGATTTTTACTTGGTAATGTTATGTGCCCGAAGTGTAGCCTTTCTCTCTTGCACAGAATAGAGCTATACCGAGAGAAAAACAACTAAATCCGGTACGAGTGAAATGTCAAACAAAAATGAATTTCAGTTTTTAAATGAAAATCGCATGAAAAAGCAAACTTACACAAGAAAACATTTCAAAATTCCAACATAGAGTAATGGACAAAGGGAAATAACAAGTAAAACATCACATTCCTGTTTAACATTGTTTTGACAGCAAGGCTACAGCAGAGGATTTAGAGCCTGCAATGGAAGCTATGACAGTGACGGAGATCAAGCGTTTGACAATGGTAGAGAAAGATGTACTGACACCGAAATTGCGTAAGGCCGGAAATTCGTTTAAACCAAGATGCTATAGATATGATAGCGAGGGTCATTATTTTAAGGACTGTTCAAACTAGGATCTCAATTTCAAGTAACATGAATCTAAAATTATTTTCATTGGTACTTGGCCACAAACTTTGCTTAATACTGCCATGCTTAATAAGATTCTTTATGTAGTGGAGGTATTAATTGTGCTATATTGCCAAAGAGGTTTTGTTGCGACGAGGTAGTGTGTCCGACTTGCATACCAGATTAGATACAAACTACGTAGAGTAAAAAACCTTACTTGGTCCCTAATTGGGAAGTATGAAGCACAGTTTATCGTGAAAATAAACGACATATTAAAGGTCTTTCAACAAAAACTGTGAAATATAATAAGATAATGACATATATGAAATGCAAAAATCAAATTATTAAATCAAACGTTATTGACAGTAATATACATATGAGCAGCTCACACTGCAGACAGTATTGGTACATTATTAAATATAACATTTCAAGTGTCAGAATGACACAAGTATACATTGATTCGTAAGACGGAAAGATGAAATTTTTGCCCTGATTCATATTTTTGTAAATTATCTATGTATTTTATTAGTTTTGAGGAAAAAGATTGCACACTTAATAATAATTAAAATGTAATAAGATTACTTATGCAATATATCCATCAACGCATGATTTCTACCATGTACAATGGTGATTATATAGAAGAAAATTGTTAGTTTTAGTGGAATATCATTTTTAATTCATCGAGTGAAAAGTTGCTCCACTCGTGAAAATATTGATTTTCCACCTCAAGAGATGAATTAAATATAATATTCCACTGTGTGTAACTATTTCATTTTTATTTATTGCTTTTCTGTGATGCTTTACACATTGTTACTAAGTTCATCATAACTTTTACCCTATGGGGAGCCCCAAATTCCCGAAGTCGCATGAATCGTGATCGTCTAAGAATTCATATGAACACAAGAAAGCGTGTAATCATATTTCTTAGGTATCTAAGAAGTTATTCAATGTAGAAATAGATACAGTCAGTTCTATAAGAAAATGCATCAGCTGTGAATCCGATACTTGATACCCTTTAGTTGCACTCATAGATAAACCGTAATTTACTGATTTTAGGGTGAAATGTAACGACGAGTCTTGAAAAAAAATATGAAAGTGTCTTTTAGTAGTCCCATTACAAAACAGTGAAAATCTGAAACGGTGAAATTATCATTTCTATTTCACTGATATTTCCCTACAATCCACCGAATCATTAAATTAAAAAAATGTGAAGTACAATAAAGTCAGAGATTAATAATACGTCACCAATGATTTTTAATGGTTGTATTTTTATCACAAAGGCAAATTTGTTCATCAGGAAATGCTATAAATTACATAAAAATACAGTGCTTTGAAACACAAATGTATTATTATCGCAATTTCATTTTGAATATACATGTGGTAGTATTTGCTTTAAACAAAAGTACACACATACACATAATATATAGCAATATAAGTATGGTCACATCCTTATACTCGTATACTGTTATATTTAGTGAGTGTGTTTAGGAACAATGAAATACATTTCTGATTTCAGTATGTATCTTTCCTGGACCTCATCGAACATCGTTACTACGAAATGCTGTGGTTGTTCCATAAACATGTATGTTATTAAAGCATGATCTTTAACTAGCATACTGAATTCAAAATCCAATCACACTATTTTTTTGTGTTATAGACTGCATTTCATACTTCCCGCATTAATTGAACTTTTGTTGAACTTCTATAGTGCATAAAGGTCTCTGTGGCTGAGTGTTACAGACGATGAGTTATTGCCACTACTGAGTTGAGTTCGAGTAACGGTATGGTAAGTGAGGCAGTCCTCTGTTTGGCTTGCGGCAGATTGGTTGTTTGACATTGGTGCCATGTGTGTGCTTCTCCACCTGATATTGCCTAGGGTCACTTTATGACTGAGACAGTAAAACTGCACAGGTAAAGTTTGGCAACTTCGTATATATTCTTGGCTGGCTGGATAACAAGTTGTACGGCTGGGATGGCAAACGTTGCTTGGGTTTCTGGAATAAAACAGAGAGAAATACTGGTTATGTTTTTATATTGACATGCTATTGACAGAGAGGAACTTGTGTTTTATGTGTCTAAAACGCCCATTATTCAAGAAACACGACCAACCTATTCATCCTAACCAAACTTTTCTTCAGCAGTTCCTAATCATATTTAGAGCACATGTCTTATTACCTTGATCACACTCTCGATAAGTACATATCAAATTCGTTTAAACAGTACATACCCCTTTCTTGACACTGAAGATATTACGGACTTCCAGGACTGGTTGGTCCGTAATAAGGAGAAGATATTAAGATACTGTCGGTGTAACATTAAACGCAAATAGACAAACAGCATAATATTCAATCAGTTAATACGTCAGTTAATTTGGAGCAGACTTTACAAACAGTTTTAATTAAAATATGTGAAAAACTTAATGTGAACTGCTTAATCAACTTTTTAGCACTATGATGATTAAGATAGACTGCTATCCCATATTGGGATTATATTTTTAAGTCTTAAAAAATAATGTTTGATGTTTTCTGTTAATCAGTTTATGTGTTCTGAAATAAACAGAACATGAAATTAATGTTTTGTTTTTATAATGAAACGCATACTAGCTGTATTGTTTATATTAATTTTATCGATTCGATTCCTGGCATGTTGTTATCTATATTATACCGTTGCCTTCATTCCTCTGTCTCTATGAACTCGTAGCATGAAACTTCAATCACATCAAGATTAAGGCAGCTGCAGTGAACTCCATGATATTGATATTCTCAAATCCTCTGCTCCGTTTCGATGCCTGCATTCCTTTGTTTGCAAAACTTGTATAATAAGACTTCAATCACATCAGGTTTAAGGCAGTTGAAGTAACTCCATGATATTGATATTCCTTTATCCTTTCCTCCGTGCAAACAAATATTTTCTTCTTTTGCAAATAATATACAGTGGCCACAGTTTCATCTAAATAAATAACAAAAGGACAGAATAACATAATTATAAACATCATCATCAACACAAATCATGTAATTCAAATATGTCTGATACGAAACAGCATACTTGTGGTTTAAAGCAGCGATATTGATAAGAATGCACTGCGTCACTAGGTGTAGTATATAAGATATTGAGGGTAGAGACTTTTTCCTGAAAGAGTAATGTTCGCTGCTATGATTACACAGAGGAATAACAACATTTTTATAAAATTAGGGGCACTTATGGATCATCTTCATAGGATCAAAAACAACTGCAAATTGGAAAATAATCGTTACTGTTTTTCTCACTTAATTCGGTACAGATTATCAGATTTTTAAAATAAATAAGATTTATCAAATCGCTTCTATATATACATTTAATATCAAACTGTCTGCATTCTACGAAAGACCTGATCTCTAAAGAAAACTGTCGTTAATTATTATACAATATGAAAACAAAAAGTTTTTGGAGAAACAATACATAAAATTCAATAAAAAATACCTTTAATTGAAGAAATGAATGCATTCTGGTTCTACCTTTATCAATGATGTGATTTCAAGAACTGGTGAAATAGACGTTAAATTAATATGCAATGATAAAAATAAAAATAAAAAACATATAAAAAATAGATTTCGGAGATGTATACAATAAAAACAGCTATTCCAAAAGAATCGAAAGCTTGTCTTTAATCCACTAAATTAGTTAACACCGAAGTTTAAATGATTTTAGAGGTATTCCTGGACCTCAAACTTTTTAAAGAACTCACAACTAAAGAAATTTACCTAATATATTGATAATCGGTTTTTCAAAAGCCACTCGTAGTATATAAACACTAGGAAAATCAATATATTGGCCATCATTTTTTTTTGGGGGGGGGGTTGTTGTTGTTTTTAACTGGGTAATAAAGGTAATAAAGTCAATAATAAAGGTAATAAAGTCAATAATAAAGATAAGAAAGTCTATCAATTAAAATACAAGCTGATCCATAACATCATGGCAACAAATTTAATTTTCTCTGTAAATATCTCTGTACGCCCTCTCACTTTAATCAAGAAGATGATTATGACCACTTTTTAATTGATTCTCAAATAACGAATTTTATTACAATGTTAAAAAAATAAGTCATACTTTCTCATTTAAAGAAGACAAATGTATATTTATAAAAGTAAGTTCTTAATTAAATTATTATCTTTTAGTAATTCAAGCTCTATACAAAAAAGGAATCTACATTTAAATTTTGAATAAATTCTGAATAGCATTTAAAGTCAATTTTTAAGACTTTACACAAACACATTCAAATATATAAATTTACAAGTCCTTTTTGGTATAATTTATTTTATGCCAATGTACTGTTCGTGATGTAGTAATGTATATTTTATATCTATGTGTGATTTTAGAAAATAAATAGATTTCCATTCCTTTTTTCCATTCGGTGATCCCAAAAGTGAAAAAAAAATAATCATCACTCAAACACTGAATGATTGAACCAAGTTCCAAAATTTGTAATGACTGTTCAAGTCCCTTCATATAAACGTTCGAGCAAAGGAACGTATACATTACACTGACAAACATATCTTATTGTCAGTATATGCATGATTTTCACCCGTCCTTGAATCTATACTTATAGTTAATGAACGTAAAAGGTACGTGTAAATATGGTTTCAGTCAAATTAATGCAGATATGACTGAATTCACCATACGTTATTGCTATTACATACGTTTTTTCTTTAAATGATCAACTTCATTGCAGCATGATTATTTGAGTCGATAAAGACGATACAATGACTCAGTTTACAAACTAGTCACTACCATACGGGTTCGTTCAAATAGTCGACACGTGAGGAGTGGAACTATTTTCCACAAACTGCAGTAAGTACATATCTCAGAATTAATTCAGCACTGTCTCCATCAACTGCACCATAGACTATAGAATAGTGTAATTATTTACACGATTTAACATACATTATTTAACCATCATCTGCATAATAGTTCTACACATTATAGGCAAACAAGTCTTTTATATTCTCATCGTTTTAGGGGCACCTTGGAACATTTTCACACCCTTCTTGTTGTACTGTATGGATTGTGTACCACAGAAATGACATTCTGTCTTTTCTGTTAGCCCCAGCATTTGATAAAAATGCCATTATAACAGAACATTTTTGAGATGTGGACAAGAATTAGAATTTAATTCAAAATATGGCAACGATATTCACACAAATATATAATCTTATATAATGTGTATTTTATTCAGCATTATTATAATAAAATGAACAAAATGTCACTGTTATGATTGCAAGACTCACTTTGGTTTCCCTTCGATCCAGATAGATCCTCGAATGTATATATTTTGTTTTTCTTTCTTCTGCAAATTTTCCGTTTGTCCATAATTGCTCCATCCCATGGGATTTATAGTCGAACTTGACTATGTGGCTTACTACGTAACATCAATACAGAGCTAATAATGAAAATAACCAAGGGTACCAAAATGTGGTATTTTCTTCCGTCTTTTAATTAATATAAGTATGATGTAAATGATGTCTTCCAAAACCAGCCGAATTGTAAATCAACCCGAAACAAACAAAGCGTAGCCAACTGTGGAGTTTCGTTCTGTCTTTGGTTAGACTGACTTTAAATTTGTAAAGAATATGATGTTTTCAAAACAAATTGATATATTAGGTAGCCTTCAAATCATGAAAATTCAATCAAGAATAGGATCCATATCTAATATCCGATTGATAAAAGATAAGTATTCGGCCAACCCTTGGAAGGGGGCCTTTAAAACAGTTTATCCACGGGGTCACGACCTTGATTCCATTCATAAATGCAACGACAAGAGACGACATGACTGATTACATAACCATCAGTTCAGAATTCATGGCAAAACGAACCAAGTTTACCAGAAAGCGGTGCTTCCTCCTTTTTTTTTTTTTTTTTTTTTTTTTTTTTTTTTTGGCATTAGATTGACTCTAAATCTCTTGAACTGTAACTAAAAGTATCAAAACAAGCAGAAATTTAAGCAGCCAGAAACTAACTAATAGTACCCAAATGTCTTTCTTCATTTCGTCTTTCAATAATACTGACCTAAAATCAGTGAAACTGATAAGGCTTTTAAAACGAACTGAATTGTAATCCAGCCTTGAATATGAATATCCATTCATGAGCAGGAAACCATATCTGATTTGTTCAAAGTAATTCATCGGCCAATCCGTGTCGATGACATTTTCGGGGTTCCACTTGAAATAGCAGTGCGATTCAATGACTCCATACATTCAGAAGATTCGTTTCGAAACATTCTAAAGTATAATCACGGGATCATGGCCTTTATTTATTTGCTGAATACATGATGTAGATCTACATTAATGTTCGGGACATCGCCGTAGATGTATGTTAACCAAAGGATAAACGTTTAGCTGATTAGCTATTGATGTATGATCTAGAACTTTGAGAAAAAAAGTTTAACTGCGATTCATTGAGCTAGCTTTCGTTGCACCGTGGTTACTTTCAAAGCAACATCGGGTAGGGTAAACCATTGTTTGACCGACATCCAGTTTCGTTTTAATTGTGGCACGTGGCATTAGCGGTACTTCGATTCTCTGCTGGGGATTAAGGGACATATGGTCTCTGCATGGAAACGAGACCTAACATCAAAAAGAGGAAAGGGCGAGAAGTGTAGCGATTTTGTCAAATTTAACTGTTGGCGACAGTCGGTCTCTCTATGAATATTAATCATTTTGTGGGATTGTTTTATTTAAAATAAAGAAATAACCTGGATGAAACGTTTGGTAGGCTCAGTCTTGTGTTTTTCCTTTATAGTCGTTCTTTGCCTCTTTGACTGATAACATAAACTAACTCTAAATATGTGAAGCTTATAAGGCCTTCAAAACGAACTGAATCGTAAACCAGCACGGAACAAATCTAGAGACCCCAAATATGGTGCTTCCCTCGGTCTTTGAATTAGACTTACTCTAAATCTGTGATGGTGATACGGCTTTCAAGACAGACTGAATTGTAAACCAGCCTTTCAATCATGAATATCGTAGCATACGCTGGAAAATATACGAAACACACAATTGGTTCTAGTTAAATCTTCGGCCAGTCCATGGTGATGACAATATATTCGGGGTTTTCCCTTCAGATTCCAATTCATTGGGTCGTGATTTTGTTTCCATTCATTCACTAGATTCGCATCGTTACATTTCACCCCTCAAAACACTCAGTAGAATCTACGGGGTCATCTATGAGTGCAACTAAATGGCGTATTCAAATATACGGGATATCACAGCTGATGCATATTATCTTATAGACAAAGTGTAGCTGATCACTTGTTGCTGCATGATCTAGAAGTTTGAAAAAAAAATCTTAAGCAACTTAAGATTTGTTTGCAATGCAGTCAGGCATAAAGCTAGCTTTTGTTGCTTCGTGGTACATGCAACTTCCAACTTGCAAAGTTAAGCAACATGGGTATGGTCAGCCATTGGATGGGTCACAGATGGTCTCGTTATACTGGTGGCGGAAGCGGTACATAGCGTACCTGCTTTCGAATCCCCTTCGTGTAAAAGGCAGATGGCATCTGCAAAGCCATGGGTTTGAGATAAGAGAAAAGGGGTGAAGTGTGATGATAGGGGTGAAGCTAGCTTTTTGTTACTTGCTATTCGCAACTTCCTAAGTTAAAAAAAAACCTGGGTAGGAGCAGCCATTGCATGGTGACACCCGGTATCGCAAAAGGTATTTATGAATTAGCGGTAATTTTTTTTTATTTACTTGAAGGAGCTTTTGGTAGTCTCAAACTTGTAGGAATTTATGTTGCTGTGTGTGTGTTTTTTTTTTTTTTACTTTCTTACCTTTATCCTTATGATTCCAAACCCGTAAAACATTATATTTTCTCGAGTTGATTTATTAATATTTATCGAATTAGCCCCATACACCAATCCAAATTTGGTTTATAATACATGCGGACTTATACGAATTATTAAACTGTGGCCTTTAATTGTCGCGTTAAATAAGAGGCTTTCTTTTGTATTCTTATTAAAATGGACTTAAAAGTCATTGCATATGAATAAATATAATATGTAAACATGATGTTGAAAAAAGTGATTTCTTTGCACAAGCACACACAACTAACCCTATCGGTTAAGACTCGAGTTTCGATTCATTAGCGCATGACCTTTTCTTTCTTTTCTTTCTCATCAAAATAAATAAGATTATTTGCATACGGGATATATAATACCGACATTAGTTATTTTGTGTGTAAATATTTTGCTGTTGTACATTTTGAGGAATGTCCATCGATTCATATTAACTGAACATATAAAATAACGACCTAAAACAATGAAAAGAAATATAGACAGCAGCAAGAAGGGGTGAAATTATTTTAGGACTTACCAGCGTCATATTATGAGCTCCAATAAGTTTTATAGCCGGTTTTGGTGTTTCCTCTGCTGTCGCTCTACAGTCTCTGAATCTGGGATTTTCTTAAAATAGAGAACCAAAAATGTTTTGATAAAGCGATTGACGTGGTAAAAAAGCATATATCCGTAAATGTAATTACTAAGAAAAGTAGGTATAAGAACGAATGTGCTCTCTCTACAAATATAATCTTATGGACATGGTTGAAGAAAAGGATGCAATTTAACAACATATGCCTGTACTAATATGATGCATCTTGTGAAGACAGAAGGGGACAAGTGTATATGTGTCTTAGTTTAGTACGTGACTTTAAACATGTATTAACTGCATAGGTCCAGTGATTTTTGCTTGCTTTCTAGTGTTTAATGTCCTACCGACCGTATTTCATTCGTTTAGGAAAACATATTATGATGCCTCACGCCGTAGGCAAGTGGCATGGTACCACATTCAGTTAAAATATAATACCGGGCAAACTATTGTAATAAGAACATTGAGCACTCCATCAGCTTTGGTTATCTATCCAGTCAGTTGAACCCTACCTTATTACTCGATTAAGGCTTGCTTTACGGGCTAAAGGGCTTGCTACTCGGACAAAAGCTTGAAACACGATCAAGGATTGCTATATGATTAAGATATGTTATTCGGACAAGGCTTGCTACTCGAAAAAGGCTTGGTTTGCTTAACAAGGTGTTTGTTAAAGTGCAACATATGACCTTGTATCCTTGACCTTTGTAGAATCGCCCTAAAAGTCTATAGAGATTTAATTAATTCAATCGGAAGTCATCACTCGGACAATTCATGCTGAACATGGAGGTCATAAGCACACAAAATGACCTTGACCTTTTATGTAAACCCACTCATGTACACACCAAAATAACTCAGTATGGATAATTTATTAATCAGAAGAAATTGGTGTCAAAGATTTGACACTACAGGATCAATAAGGTCTTCAGTTCACTCGAACGAGACTGAGCTAACAGACTTAAACTCAATAGGTTCTTCCACCAGTTATTTAAGTCAATTATACCAGTTTTATACTTATGGTTCAATTTCATGTAACAAACACATGCCAGAAATTTATAGACCTTCTTTTTTCGAAGCATCGTCCGAGATCACTGACTGACTTATTCCGTTTCACTTTATGGCATAAGGTCTTGGGAAACGTCTTTTTACAGCAGTCGTTGAATAAAATATGTGCCAATGAAAACGCGATCTAACAATGAAATACGATTCGGCATTAACTGTTAAAACAACAATGGGAACCTGTGAAAGGAGGTTATTTGACAAACCAAAACGACCAATAGAAAATATTTGTACTTGTAGCCCCTTGCTTGGCAAATAGCTACTGTTTGTGATATATTGCTCAAGTCTACCTGCGTAATACCGTATTAATGCAGCCTTATATACTGAGCTAAAAAGAAACGTTTCGCTAAATTTAATTTTCTCCGTAAGACGATAGAAAAAAAATCGTCTGAATTATTTCAATGCTAAATCAAGTAAAAGTTATATTTGTATGTAAGGCAATTTTGTTAAGTATCCCCACTTTACCATCTATTTATTTATGCATCAATAATTGGGCTTCAATTTTAAATTCAAATAATACGATTAGATACATGTCTTGATATCTGAATAAATCAGTGATTGGTAAGTGCAACTCTGGTGTTACCGTGTAAAAGATCTAGGCTAGAAATGTCTAGACACTTTCTGATTCACATGGGTTCTGGAATGTCTGGGAAAATCCCAGTAATTTAGAAATTGGTACATCCAACATTGCGTTCAGTGGTCGAGCTGTAAATATATTAAGACAGTCAATGTATATTAGAATCCGTTAGAATCAGTTCAAAAATGCATATCCTCATATAAATTAAGACATGTTCAACACGAGTTGAAAACCAAAACAAGAGCAAGTCGGAGCAATACACGCCTGAAGGGTAAGCAACTTCTCAATCGCTACATAGGTCAGGATGAATAGTACAGATAATTATAATGGTAATAACTCAAGAAAAACATCATACGAGTACAATGCAAGTTATCTCACCTTCATACACAACTGAACATCGATATAAATTATCCAGGCAGGTATAAAAAAAATCCATAGGATGGTACATAAGGATTATCCGTGCATGCATTTGCTGAGGAAATTACACAATGTGCAATAACTCCAGAGTAAATAATGCATTTCAAGTTTATTTCATCTTTATGCACAACAGGACATCAATATCAACTATCCAGGCAGGTATCAAAAAATCCATAGGATAGTACAGGATGATTATCCGTGCATGCATTTGCTGAGGAAAATACACAATGTGCAATAACCCAGAGTAAATAATGCAGTCCAAGTTTATCTCATCTTCATGCACAACAGGACATCAATATCAATCATCTTGGCAACTATGAAGAAATTAATTCATTTTAGAAGTAAAGAATGAATTATCCCGCACAGGCCTTTGCTAAGAAAATACACAAACGGAAATAACTCCGGAAAAAATGATGTAATCCAAGAACTCTCTCTCTCTCTCTCTCTCTCTCTCTCTTAAGACAAGTGGGTAGTCGGACGCCGCGTGCAATACTATGTTGCCACCTTTCGGGCTAATAAAAAGGGTAGGGGTGGCTCCAGCTATCATCATGTGCGCGTACATGCTCTAGAAAACTTCTGTAAATGACGATATTTCATGTTCGTAACAACCAGCAAATGCCATTTGCAAAGAGATCTTCGAAACTTGATTAAGATAGGTCGTAATTTGTACAATTTTGCAAATTGGTGCATTCATCAGTTGATAGTTTCAAATTACGGAAATAAAATGCGTAATTGTTATGTTAACAATGTGCTTTTTGCAATTAAAATCAACCATATTTTCATGATATTATGTTTTAATTGTACTTATGATTGTAAGTTCATTCAGTTTATATTCATACTATCTTCTGTATGTGCAAAATATTAATCTTTCTTCTGTCATGCATTGACCTAGTTTACGGCTGTGTGTTTATACAAAACAAACCTATTAAAGTGCAAATACTGCTAAAAATAGAACGTCCTTGTGACTATCATATGCAGAGACGCATATACACCTGGCAATTTTCCAATTCATTTTGTATGTGCACAACCTGCACACTGCGTAATTCAAACTGTCGATTTGTAATCAACAATGGGCAGATTGTACAGAGGCAGGTGCCCAGCTTTTCCTGGGATCGGGTAAATGTGATGTGCAATCTAGTGACAACCTTGGTGTGTGGTTTAATACCGACTCATTTCTCTGACTCAAGTCATTCCAGGTCGTTCTCGTCTAGGGTCAAGACTTGATGTTATTACTGTACTTACAATCTACAATTTAGTAGTGGTATAACATATCAAATTTAACATTCACATTTCTGCATAATGCATATTTCTGCATAGATTGGACCTAACGTTAGTTAGTGGTTTGAAACTTTTACTTTGAATATATACTTAAAGGAAAAAGAAACGCAGGGTAAACTTTTGAGTCAGTTTTAAATAGGAAGTATTCGACAGTATTACAGTTTAAGTTATTTTGATAAAGATTTTTTATCAAACAAAATCCTTTAGGATGAGATGGGGTCTATCATATGAGGTTTATTGCAAGGTTAGGAGGTAAAACCTTGAGTCTGGCTACTACAGATTCTAGTTACCCTGAGTTTCTTTTTCCTTTTAGTATATATCAAAATACACAATGTATGTAAAATCCTTATTTACCGACACGTAAGTTATTTTTAATTATTTTTTAACTAGTGTTTGAATTTAATTCGATTGTATTTATTAATGTTTAAATATATCTGAGACACTATATTCCATACTCATTTATTTTGAATAATCCGACAAAAATGAATCAAGGATTTTTGTTGCAAAGTTCCAAATGGCTCCAACAGTGATTAGACTTTAGACATGAGCACATTGAGAGTGACAGCTTTATGATTTGGACAGATGGAGAAGAGGCTCGATCTGGATAAACGGACGAAGCTGCAACAAGACCTGACACCAAGCAATAATGTTTCTTTTTGTCACCATTTTATGAATATCATGCACAGTTTTGCTGGTAAAGTGAGGAAAATGCTTAATATTTATGCGATCTTACCATAAAATCAACTAATGTTCTTTCTATTCTGACGCATTTTTTATCAATTATTTTCGGCGTAGCTGTATAACCTCATTTTTGACCCATTAACGGATGATGACGCGAGATAAGACAATATGAATATTTCAACGGTTTCCACTGGTAGAAAATGAATATACTTCGGGGGAAAGTTATGCACCATTGTTGTCGAGATGACAAATAGCTAAAATATGTGCTTCGTACGCACGAAATCTTAACACAGCATTCTAATTGAAAATACGGTTGTTATATCAAATCCCTTCCATTAGATTCACACTAGGACCTGTTTTGGGAAAGAACGTTATAAACATCTGCATAATCGAAAAGCATATTATAGTCACTTTCTCCGTCCCTTTTTTATAATGACGCGATAAGTTGGGTGCTTAATATGTGCTTATTTTGATTTCCAGTGTGTGAAATGGTTCACAAAATATAATTTATTTATCAGTTTAACGTGGTCAAGTGGTAAAGTTCCCGACTGCGGATCAAAAGGTTGTGGGGTTCGACACCCGTTGGAGACAAGATTTTTTCATGACCTTCCCAGGCGTAAAGTACTGGGATAAGCATTAGTTGGACATGATCACATCTTATCTTCCACAGTAAAAACTACGTATACATATAATTTCTAGATAGTTTCAAGTCTTTTTACCGAAAGCATTGACTAAAACCTTACCTTTGTTTAGTTTCCTGCGGTGCCATACATCAGCAAACTTAAATATAAACAATAAATATGTTAGTTTTTAAAAGGGAAATAATACAGTAATCAATTAAATTCACTCTTTTTCAATAGTTCGGCAAAAATTTGCCTTATCACGAAAAACCATGAGGAACGCAATTTTTTGCGAAATATTGAAAAAGTGAATTAATTGTTTAAATATAAACATCTTAGACATGACAAGATCTAGATACATAGTATTAACTTTAAGCATTCACCTCATGAGTATTCATGCACATTTTTATGACGTCATGAACATCAATTTTCCGAACTTTAATGGTGTATGACACAATTATTTTTCTTTGCGGAGCAAATCTGATCAACAACATAAATGGGCAAACAGAGAGGCCCTGACCGTTTGCTAAGGTTAAACAACTCCGATCGCGTACAAATCGTCAAATGTCGGTGTTTTCCGTACAACTGTCTGTTGTTAGGAATCAACGACATCGCAGATAATCTAAACGTTCGGTCAAAATCGGAGTGTATTTTCTTATAAATTATTTTTTGCTCAATTTACATGTAAAAAAAAATCTTTATCTATTAAACCCTTAAATGACTTACAAATTAGATAAAAAACACAATTAAAGAAATTGTCAAGTAACATTACGTCCAGTCAACATTTGACTTTCGTCGTCTAAAAAGGTCAGAAATCGATACACTGCAGGATCTACTGCCTGGCTATATTTCATGTGTATGTCTGTTCTAATAACTTTAGGAAGGTAATATTGAGAAAAAGCTGTTTTTGTACACAATAAAAATGAAAAGTTATAAATCTTTTGCTGATTTAAGTTCAGTATGTAATTTGCTAGTGTGTCATATCAAAATCGAAATACTTTGAACGGTAAATTGTGATGATACTTTGCCTTAATGTTGCTCAGAGGTCAAGATACTGTTTGTAAAACAATAAATGTTGCTCCAGGTATAGAAAACATAAACTAGAAAACTTAAAGAAAATCATGTCACGCGTAAATGATGAGCACTTTTCCATACATGCGTTAATACCGATTATTACTTACGATTTAACCTCGTTTAATACTCGTTTACTTTGCTCACTACTTGCTGTCAATTCTGGTTTTATACGATGCATTATTGCTGGTTTTATTTATCAAACTTTTGGTTTTAAAGGGGGTTTCGTATTTTCTTTTCTTACTGGCTGACTTGATTTCATATTGCTCTTTAATTGTTGACTTACCTGGTTTTATACAACGTGTGGGAAATACAGTTTCTACACTGTACTGCATTCTAAGCTACCAACATCAACAGCTGAGTTCCATTTTCTCCCCTTTCAACCAAGAACACTCTAGTATGGTTGAGCCACAGTGGTTATCAGGTCACAATGGCCACAACATTATGTCTGGGCGCAGGTTAGTTTGGACGACATCTGGGAACTGTAGATTCTTCCCCAGGTCGACCTTCATTTCCCATGACTTTGCTGTGGCCAGAGCTCCAACTCTGCTTGATGTAGACTTGGCTTCATGTCATTCCTTTACAAAAGGAATGAAGGTGGCATTCGGTTTGGCGGGACGATTCTTAATTCCTCCGCTCAAGGTCGGTGTGGTGCGCTAGCTGACGGAGTACTCTGTCATGACACCATCTGTTTCTTCCTTGGGAAAGGGCTACATGGCATGAAGACAGAATGTGGTCCAGGTAGCTATCTTACCATACATTGGACAAGCTGGGTCCTCTGTCAACTTCCATCGCTTCAGGTTTGCTGGGGTGGGCAGCACATCATACACACTTCTTGGCAGAAAGCTGATTCTGACTGGTTCAAGATGCCACAGCTGTGATTATGTCAGCTTTCGCCACGGGACGTTCGATCTTGTGCTGCTACCTTGACATTCCAACTGGACTATCTGCGAAGATCTTGTCTCTTCTACTTCTTTCCTTATCTCCCCTTGGACCATCGCTCTTCTGCTTGTCAGCGGTTGCCCAACTATCTCGTGCTTGGAGTCCTAGTCCCTCCCTGCCTGTTTGTGGTGCTATGTCCTGATGTACCAGTCTGCTCTGGGCAGCTTCCACCGACTGGCTCACTTACCACTTCCTGTCTGTCCTAAGCTCTATCCCTGCAGAACTGATACACTGATCGGGAGTCAGTGTCATGAGGAGTCTTGCAATGGCGACCTTGAACTCCTCCACCAATGATGACACAGGCAGCTTGAGCTTCCCAGAAATGGTATACAGGCCAAGCCCTGTAAATATTTGTTGGTTGATCAGATTTGATTATTACTTGCTGTTTAACCTTTTTAATACTGGCCTAGTTTAATACATCTCATTACTTTTTTGTCGTATAACTTGTTCGTGATCAGGTGCTGCTCTTTATGTTGCTAGCTGACCTGGATTTTACTGTGTATTACTTGTTGGCTGACCCGGTTTTTCACTTGCTGGTTGATATGGTTTTATACTTTTTTATTTGGCTGGCTGACCTTGATTAATACTATTACTTGCTAACCGACCTTGCTTATACAGCTCATTACTTGCTTGCTGACCTAGATTTATACTGATAATTACATGCAAGCTGACCTGGTTTTATACTGCTGTTTACTTGCTTGATGATCTGGTTTCGTGTCAACTGATCTTTTTTATACTGCTTATTACTTGCCTGCTTATCTGGTTTTCTACGTTGCTGATCTTTTGTTATGTTGCCCATTGCTTCACAGATAAACTACAGCTATACATTTAATCTCTACTGAGATCCGCTCCGGTTATTTTTTCGTTCTGGCCTCCGCTGGATCTCTACCCAGGCCTTATATAAAAGCTTCGGGAAATTTACACCGATACCCCTAACTCGTTTCGGCCGTTCAAATCGATTGTTTTGGGATGCACATCTAAAAATCCACGCATGTCTAGTAAAAAGACATATTTTTCTTTCCATTTCAATCAACATCATTGTCTTAGCTTGCCGATTTCATGATATACGGCAACGGAAAACACAAACCGCTCACCTCATAATTCGTTTGAAACAGACATTTTGTAAATAATGATAACGTGACTAGTGGCGAAACAGTTTAAACTACAGCTCCGTTCAGTTACGACTGTTCAACAGCAAAAGGTAAATGCTCTTTGCCAATAAGTCGGCCCTGGCAAAATCAAAAAAAATTTGCTGTATAAAACGATTTTTCATAAGAAAGTTTACCTGAAATACGTTCTATTTACTTATAGATCGAGAAAACTACACACCGCTCTGTACCGCATAACCCGCGAGTTGAACCTAACTGTAGTTATCCAATCACGGATTAGTCACGTGATAACCATCGCATGTAAACAATATGGCGGTTTAAATGGCGAGTTTGGAGGTTTCGTGAGTCTGTAGCTGTAAAACTGGTGAAATCGGTAAGCTAAGGCAATGATGTTGAATGAAATGGAAAGAAAAATATGTCTTCTTACTAGACATGCGTGTAATTTTAGGTGTGCATCCTAAAACAATCGATTTGAATGGCCGAAACGAGTTAGGGGTATCGGTGTAAATTTCCCGAAGCTTTTATATAAGGCCTGGGTGGAGATCCGAGGAACATACAGGATTAGTAGAAATTCTACATTATGTACCTTCGTTTGTGCCCATAAGTGCCCAAATAGATCAACTTACGGCATGTACAAACTCCTCCAAGTGACCAGGTTTAGCACAACAGATATCTCCCTCATACACCTGCACTTTCTGCAGCTGGTCATCTGGGTGAATTTTCAACTCGTAACAATTAACACAAAGTTCAGTATCATGTATGTATTGGTCGTCCTCAGTACAAATAAACACTGCTGTTAATATGCACAGGATTGACGTCATAAAATTGATAACCGAAAATATGTAGAGCCACAGTTGGTAGTTTATTTGTTCGCGGTTTTTCACTTTACCTCCAACAAACGATTTCACTTCATGCTCCAAGTCACATTTTCTTTAGATGAAACCATTTTTGGTTGAGTCACTCACAACCATACTATTCACTTTTCAAGTATCCAATTCTCCACAACTTCGTTGTTTCATTGTTGCACAAAAAATGAATGCGTAATTGCAGTGTGGACAATAAAGGTTTGTTTTGATCACGTGATTTGTGCAGATATACAGCACAGTGACTAAACCAATTGAACCAAAACCGGAAATTGCGATGAGATGCGATGCCTGCCGTGAAAAAGACACTGCGGAATATGTGTTAATTTCTGGGCATATTATGACATTATAGGTATGTAAACCTTTATATCGGGTCAAGGAATGTAATATGTTTTCAGTGGGAATACCTGATATTGAAGCTTTCCGCGATTTATTGCAAGAAACACGGTATTCAATGAAAACGTGTATTGTTATTTTGATACTCGTCGATTACACGTGTAATTTCTTTGCATACTGTATAAAGGTAGAATAGCAAAATTATTCAACATTGGGGGATTGTTAGCTGGACGTTAGGGCATGCAATCAACATTAGAAAGCTTACTGAGGGTAATATTTTCATTACCATTAAGGTAAACTTGCAAGATTGGTTTTTTGATATATTACATTACAATCTAGTTAATTTCTCACGAATGTTGTGTTTGTTATCGCAAAGAAGATGGCAAAGTCACCGCAATGTATTTTTCGTTAGTTTTATTAGTTATTTTTGCGTTAGTTTTGCTATTTGACTATCATGACTCGCTGATATATTTCGACATTTACTAACTGGAAAATCTTTAGGGTTTCTAAATAGGTTTACCTCTTCATCATCGGAAACCCACGAGCGCTCATTCCGTTACTCCATACACCGCCCGTGGTATTATATTTTAGCATTTGCTCGTCATCGATTATTTGAAAAGTCGCGCCACTATATTAGCAGCCCCACTAGGTAGTGGGGATTTTTGGACCAAAAGAAACTCTGTACTTACGGCACTTAGCCAAACCTTCACCGACTTACAGATTTTAGATTTCCATCTTAAGAGTACTCATTTGTGTAAGAAGCATTTAGATTGGTCGACGTACCTCTTGTGAATATCCTTATAAAAATACTAGCCAAGTATCTCGCGGCTGACAGGTGTTATAGGCAGCCGTGGGTATCCGACGCTATACGCTTTTATAACTCTTCTAATGGAATAATGTACTTTTTCCTCATTTCATTGGAAATTCTTTGAGTAAGAAGTAACACCCTTATTTGTATTTGAAAGTATCCTCAATTTTACATTATCATTTTAGATGGCTTACTGCAATATGAGCAATTGTTTCACTAAACACATGGGACTCAAACCACAGTCTATGCAGCTGTACACGTCCATCTTGAGTATAATCCTAAAACAGAATTTAAAGAAATTGTATCAATATAAATGTCATTATCAAATAGAGAGCCTCAATATTAAAAAAAATGAATTAAATGTTAATTCAAAACCTTTATAACTTGAAATGAATTAAGAAAATGTTCTTCAGCTAACAATATACGCGTCCTACTGTCCCAAGCAAACAAAGGATAATGAGATGTATTCGATTGGCTGATATCTGTCACATGACCTGATAGGCGAAATTGATTGGACAATCGACTACCAAGCAAACAAAGAAAAGAGGTGAGGATGTATCCGATTGGATCAAACCGGTCATGTGACCGATTGGGAGAATATGATCGGTAAAACAAAACTACTTCCTTCGAAAAATAATACTTACCGATACAGGAAGTATAACTTGCGGCTCCCTGCGTGCAATGCTTATAAATAACCTTCCAGGTCATAAAAGATTTTATGTTTGCATAAAATGTCCTTTATGAACTGTTTTGGTTAGATGCGGACCCGGAACGGACGGACTTGTATGTCAGAAATAGAAACCAAACAAAGATTTAAGATTGATGATAAAGGGCATTCATTTATGCCAACAAAGAAAAAAATATAGATCATTACAATAAATTCTTATTATAGACATACCTGGGTGAGACAAAAAACCACCACGAGCTAAGCACCACGCAGGGACGACCGTTACGGGACCGCATATCAGGCAAGATTAAGGTACCCTACCACATTATTATACACATATGTAGAGAGAGATGTGGTAGCTGCCTGAAGTTGTCTCTGGTGACAAATGGCGATAAATTGTGCCACATTTTGAAAAATTGTAGGAATGACCGGCCTGTTGGGATGAAAGGTGTAAAAAATGTAAAATGTTTCAGGGCATTCTTATAGTTGGCTGTGGTAGACTGTGCTAGGGAAGACGTCAGAATGTTTGCCACTGCTTTATTTAGCACAGCACGAGATGGGGTGACACAGGTGTTGGTTGTGGGTCCATGTGAGGAGCCAGAGCCTTGAAACGGTCTACCTGTAAACGAGAAAGAAAATCAGAGAGTATGTTTTATTGACATGGAATATGCTCTGCCTGGAAGATGATGTGTGTTAAGCATGCAATAACCAGACGACGGATAAGGATCATAATGGTTGCTACTTTGCATGTTTATTTGTTGATGATGGACACTACTGCAGCATTGTCTGAGTGGAGGTAAATGCATTTGATATGTAGGTCTGGCCCCCCAAACCTCCAAAGCCAAGACGATTGGCAAGAGATCCTTAAAGTTGAGTTGACCAGACCCCATGAAACCAATGAGAGCCAAAAATGGCTCCATAATCTATAGACCCCGATGCATCTGTGTACAGGTGTAACTTGCAGAGTTTAATCAGCGTTTTGTTAGCAGTAAGTTCCTGTCATTGAAATGGTCTGCAAACGATAGCCAAGCCTCAATGTCGCGGCGACTTTCTTTGTTCAAGGTGACCCTGTGATGTGGACGTGAAACCCCTTTTGTTAAGTCAGTAAGGCGACGCAGAAAACTACGACCGGGGGGGGGGGGGGGGGGCACAACCTGAAAGCAGAAGTTAAGTAGTCCTAACAGAGACTGCAATTCCTTGAGGGTACATTTACGCTGGCGGGACATTGACTGTAAGGACTCCCGGAGTTTGACCAGTTTGTCGGCTGGGAGATGTGCTTCCATCCTGATAGAATGGAGTTCTAAGCCCATGAAAGTTATAATTTGAGTGGCGTTTTCTGTCTTTTCTGCTTTGATGAGGATCCAATGCCATTGCATAACGAGAGGAAATCCCGTAAGTATCTTTGACACAATTCTGAATGCGGAGTCTATGTCAGTTTTGCTAATGAATGTACCCTGGCTCAGTTGAAGAAGGGTAGAGACTGCATCGTCAAAAGTACTGTAACGAACGGCTGCCAA